>JARHVA010000120.1:147500-580000 GCA_037957365.1 Torreya grandis | reverse complement strand
TAGATTTGTGTGTTATTTTAATATACTATAAAATATGAATATTCAAATTTTTATGATTTTTTAGACAATTAAGTTAAAAATAAGGTAAAATAAATAAAAATATGAGCTCTTTCTCACATGTTTAAATCTTGGAGAGTATAGCCATAATGACCAATCTCTATGAGATCTAACTATTTCAAGACCTATATTGCATGATTTTTCCACTTTACCAAATACTGCTTATATTCTTTCTCATGTGTCCTCTTGACCACCTTAGAGTAGAATATGGCCTTTATTCTCTACTTTTCCTTCTCTAGTACTTGTGTTCTCTAATTAAGTAATTGTGATTTAGATTCCTCATCATCATCATTGTTCTACCCTTTGTAATAATCATATAGACCTACCATATTAAATAAGGGCTATGTGTCCATGCCTTCAAGAAATTCAATTTCATAGACATTTGTGGAAAAAATTTATAACACCTTATATGATTGTACTTTATTCATCTTTAGTTTATTGTATATTCCACACAAAAATTTCTCTTTTCACAAATGTGTCAGCACTAAATCACCCATTTTTAACTCTTTAGTCTTGTGCATAGTTTATACACATTGTCTATATTTAAGACTACTTAATTTCAACTCACTTCACAACTCTTGGTGTACATTGTACATATATTTTTCATAGTCTTCTAATCCTTTTTTCTCTTTTCTTTCATCCACTTCTTAATTGTGTGACTCCTATAGAATTACTTCCACATAAAATCAATAAAGGTGTTTTCCTAGTGCTTCGGTTTACTAGATTAATGTGCAAAAATTCTTCTTGTGCCAATACCATGTCTCACTATTTTGGTTTATCCCTAACCAAGCATCTCAAAAAAAATCCAAGATTTATGTTCAAAACCTTAGTTTTCCCATCAGTTTGTGGATGGTACACTACACTAATTTAGCTTCATTCCCATATTCTTCCATAAAGTTTGCCAAAAATATCCTAAAAATTTGGTATCTCTACCTAACACTATGTTGCATAAAAATCCATGCATCCTCACCCCTTTTCTTATGAACATATTTAAAATTCTCATTTCATCTCTTGTTTTCTTGCACATAATGAAATGCACCATTTTTTAAAAATTTATCCACTCCTAAAATTATGAAATTTTTCCCCTTCTACATCCTTAAAAATCCTAATGTAAATATATTCTAATGTCATTTTATGGTTTCTCTTGTATAAGCAGTGGTTTGAAAACCCCTACATTTTGACTCTTCCCCTTTGTAATCTATAAAACTCTACATTCCTTCACATACCTACACACATCTATGACCATCCTTGGATAGGAATAACCTTCAACTAATTATGCCAAATTATTTTCACTACAAAAATGACCTACTAAACCTATATTTTTCTTCTCTTTTATTAAATTCTCTAGTATAGGAATTGGTTGAAACAACCCTATGTTTTTATGCTTCCCATTTGTAATTTGGAAAATTCTACATTCCTTCACATACCTACACACATATATAACCAACCATGGCTATAAATAACCTTCCATAAATTGTGCCAAAGTATTTTCACTACCAAAATGGCCTATTAAACATATATTTTACTTCTCCTTTATTATATTCTCATGCATTGACCCTCTTGGTATACATAATTGTGTTCCTTTGAACAAAATCCTTTATTACACAAAATAATCTAGTATGGTGTTTTATAGACACTTTTTAGTTTTTTACATGTTCCAAAAGCATTATTAAATGTTTTTATTCTACGTATAATCCCTTCATGGAGTTGAATCCCATGACCTCCACTTGCATCGCATTCAATAAGAGAATCTTTCTACTCAACACATCAGCAACCTTATTTGATTTTCCACTTTTGTGTTTCAACACAAATGAGTAAATCTCTAAAAAATCATCCCAATTCATGTGTTTATAATTCAAATTTCATTTACTTTTGATAAAATATAGTGCCTGATGATCTATGTACAACACAAACTCCTCTGGCAACAAGTAATGCCTCCACTTTTTTAGCACTTGCACTAGGGCATAAAAATCTTCGTCATGGATTGAATATTTTCTCTTTATTTCATTCAAAAATTTTAATTTAAGTAATCTAAATGCATACCATTTTTTATTATTACTTCTCTAATCACTATGCCATTAGCACACAATCTAATTTAAATACTTTTTTGAAATATGGCATTGCCAACACTAGTTGCTCAGCCACCTTCATTTTCAATTATTATAAATTTTGCTTAGCTTTTCTATCTATAAAAACTTAGTGTGATATCCCATTTTCACCTTTATAATCATTTTTCACATCCCATTTAAGTTCCTAATGAACCTTTTATAAAAACTATCTAAGCCCTAAAATATTTTCACTTCAAACATGTTTTTTGGTGATGGCCATTCTATGTTGGCATGCACTTTTTCTAGATCCACTTTCAATCATGCTTAGGATAATACAAGACCCAAGTACACAATATCCTTCATTATTATTCACTTATTAATGTTTACCAACAACTTGTTTTCCAATAATCACTATAAGACCTTTCTCAGATACTCTAAGTGTTATTCATTTATCTTTTTGAATATTATAATGTCATCTAAGTACACAATGAAAAAATTTCCTATAAATGGATTCAACACTTCATTCATGATTCTCATGAATATTCCTAGTATATTTTTCATCCCAATAACATGACCATCCATTAATACAATCACTCCATCTTAAATGTAGTTTTCCATTCATCACCATCGATGATTTTGATTTGGTGATAACCACTCTTCAAGTCTATCTTTTTGAAGTATTGTGCCTTACTAAGTAAATCCATCAATTCATCCATCTATGATAATTAAAACATGTACTTGATCATTATCTTATTGATGGATCTTAAACTTGTGCACATGCACCACTGTCCTCCTTTATTTAGTGATAATACTATAGATATTGTGCATAGGCTTAGGTTATTTCTAATCAACATTTTAACCAAACACTCTTGCACTTATATTTTTAATTATTCATTATCCTTAGGTGTCAATATGTATTCAAACTTGTTTAAAAAAATTGATCCATGTATCAACTCCATATGATCATTGATACTTCACATGGGTGGAAACCCATCTAGTAGATTTACTTGAAATAATCTTCATAAACTTGTCTAACACCTCATTCAATTTACACAGAAGTGCTTATTGTGTACCTACATAATGATATTTATCCATATTTAGCATGAGTACATAGCATACCTTTTCTTGTGCCACATCCTTTAGTAATTATTTTCCTGATACCATCAACATTCATGCGTAAATTGTTTTGTGCCAATCTTCTTCCTTGTCCTTCAATGGACTTAAGGTGAACTTATTTCCATCCCTCTCTAGGTAGTATGTAGTCACCATTCCCTCATGTACAATATTTTTTTCAAAATAACAGGGTCTCTCCAAAATTACATGTCATACATCCATTGGAATCACATCACACCAAACTTCATCTCCATATGCACCTATTGGAATTTCACAAATCATTTCTCATTCACCGATATTTGATAGCCCCTTTTCAAACATGACACCTTATATTTTTTTGGGTACACAACATTATTTAAACCAAAATTGTATACTATATCACATGAGACCAAATTATCTATGTTTCCATTATTTAAAATCACCTTGAAGAAATTACCTTCCAATGTAAAAACTATTTGGAAGAGACTCTTCCTTTTCTTCTGTTCATTATCCTCCTTGGATGGATTCATCAACACACTCTTCATCATAATATCTTCTCAATTCTCTATATCTTAAAAATACTTAATAGACCCAATAGACTATTCATCTCTATGTGTGACATGTCCATCAACTTTCAAATTTTTATTAGCTTCACTTTATGCTTGATAACATTTGTACACTCTATGTCTAAGTTGCCCACATTTGAAACATGTTCTTGGGAATATTCTTCCCCTTTCCTTTGACAAACCTTCCATGCCCTCTGGACAAGTAAGTTTCATTTACTCATGTGTACCCTTTCTCACCTAAATGTGTGTCACTTTACTCATGCACTACTCATTAATGCATGAAATGTTATTCTCTCCCTATTTTTATTGGTTTATTCCAATTCGACTTCATCCTTGTCCACATTCAAAACTTCCCTTTCTTTGTGTGGTACTCTATTTTCTACATGACAATTCTCCTCATCTTTCAATGTAAACTGATCACTTCTTCAATAGTTTGGATTTGATCCATGCTTAGATTTTATTATACTCCAAATCTCAACCCATTAATATATACTACCACTTTCTCTTGGTATAATTCACTATGGCCAAATCTAATATTGATTTTATAAAATTATTCCATGTACGCCTTGACATTTTATTATTTTTACCTTAGGTTCTATAACTTTATGAAGAAGTCCATTTGATAATCATAAGGTAGGTATTCACCCTTCACATTTGAAATCATTATATCATAATTAGTTATATTTTCCTTTTTTCTTCTTATTCTTTCATTCTGAACTTTATTCCATCAAAGTACCACATGACCCTTCAGTTTAGTTTGTTCAACCTTTAGCCTCTATAAATAATTGATATCATTAAACTCAAAATAATCCTTAATGTCTATAAATGAATCAATGATCTCTTCAAGATTAATATTTTCTAAAAAACATGGCATATCCACCTTTTCTCCTCACTCAATTTATGAGGTAACTCTTAGGATTCTACCTTCTTTGGCATCCACATGTGATTCCTTATCTTCATCATCTCGCTTGTCTTATGTGTGTTGTAGTTATTCCTCAAAATCACTTTGATTATCTCTTAATGTGAAACCTCAATTTTTATTCATCCATAATCTCCAGTTGCATTTACATTACTTTCAAGGTATCCATACTTCATCGAGCCTCGCAACCATGTTATCTGTTACCACTTATCCTCTAATAGCAACTCTTTTAGGTATCATATTATATTTTTTGGTAAAAAATATTAGTATTTTGAGATATTTTCTCATAATCCTACATAGATATCCTCACTCTCCACATGCCAAAATTATCAAAACCTTTATTTGATACCAAAAATGGTGCAGTCACAAGGACATGTTTCTAGTGAAGGAAAGTTTTTTGGGTGATGTAAGATTGTTCTTCACCATAGATTCTCCAGCATCACTTTTTATCATTCATACTTTATATTTTTATAAATTTTTATTTAATTATGTACAAAATTTAATGCAATAGATTTATTTGGATCATCGATGATCACTTGTATTTATTCTAACCAATGTTGTCCAAGTATAGCTTGAAATTATTCCAAATTATACATCATAAATATTAATGTGTCCATAAATTTTGGCTAGAAAGTAATTAATAATATAATATGACCTATTGACCCATTGTAATGTAGAGTGCGTTATAACTCATTTATTTGGTGGCCTAACTAGTGTAGAAATTGCAACTAAAAAGGGGGTAAAAATTTATTCAAACAAACCCAAAAACGGGAAATTACATAGTCATGTCCTGCTCCAGAAGATGAGCAAGAGTCGGGGATAGTCCCGCAGGAAGCTCCTGCTGGTTGTGAATTGCCCAATCCGGCCCATGTTCCGTGGCCCATTTAGCCAGACGGTCCGCCACACTGTTCCACTCTCGTGGAATATGCTTAAAGGAAATCAACTCGAAAGACGAGCTTATCTGTTGAATCTGTTTAATGATCGTGGCCAGCTTCCAATCCACACTGTCTAAAATGCACTTATTAATCAAATTAACCACCACTTGCGAGTCGGACTCGCAGATAATTCTGAGCCGTCCCTGAAGACAGCTAGTTTTCAAAGCCTCCAGGATGGCCAGCGCTTCCATGCAATTGTTTGTATGGTGTCCCTGGTAAACAGAGAACAAAAAACAAACAACCCCTGTATTATCTCTCCCAACCGCGCCAATGCCAGCAATACCCGGGTTCCCTCTAGCCGACCCATCCACATTAATCTTCATAACACCCTCCACGGGTGGCGTCCATTTACCCAGCCTACAAATGGGACTCGTCCTCTGCCTACCACCATGCAGGGGTCACGCTTGGCCACAGGGGGACGTCCCCAAAGGCGTGCTGGGAGAGAGACGCGCCCACACCAAAGCGTCCTGCTGCTCCAAATCCTCCCATTGGCTGCCATTCACCTGGAGCGTTTCCTGAAGGGCGCTAAGAATTCTAAACCAAACCTCTCTGACATTCAAGCTGCGCCCTTGGAAGATTCTCCTGTTTCTTTCAATCCAGAGGTGCCAGAGAATGAAAGTTGGGCCCACAGCCCAGGCATTCTGCAGAATTTGCGCCCTGCTAGGAGGCTTATCTTGGCGCTGCCAGAACTCAATTACAGACGTGGCATGCCAACATGGGCGTCCCCAGGCGTCCCACCACAGGTGCCATAAGCTTTTGGCAAAAATACATTGAAAAAAGATATGTTCCCCATCCTCTTCGCTATCTCTGCAAAACACACAAACAGAGGGCCCTTGAAAACCTCTTTTTAAGAGATTGTCCCAGGTAAGGCAGCGCCTGTAGGTAAGAGTCCATAAGAAAAAATTACATTTCGGCCAAGCAGTCGAATTCCATATTTTCTTGCTCCAGAGAAATTCAGTTTCACCATAATAATTCTTTGTCAGCGCCTGATACCCAGAGGAGACCAAATATTGACCGCTGGAATCACCTCCCCAAGCCAGAATGTCCCGCTCTCTCAACGAACTACACCCCCTGTTATTAAGAATGTGGGCTAAAAACTGTCTATCCTCCGGGGTCCCCCCCGCAGGCCAGGCCTCCTCCTTTTTCCACTTATAAGAGATGGCTGTCCCCACCTGGTACGCCTCCTTATAATGCTCAACTGTACTCCATCCCGCATTTCTAAACACATCACAAAGGTCCTGTAAGTGAGGATGGGAGACAAGGATAGGGGGAGCTCCATTCCAAGAATCATCCCAAAACAGCGTGTCAGCTCCATTGTTGCAAATCCAAAAAAGGCTGGACTGCACCAAGGGAGCACCAAGTTTGAGGGTGTTCCACACCATGGAGCCTCTTCCCTCAACAGCGAACCTGGGGATCTCCACCGGATTAGCACCCGGAAAGTACTTCAACGTCAAGATACGGGCCCAAAGGTGGGATTGGTTGGTGCACCACCGCCAGTAGAGCTTAGCCGCAAGAGCTTGGCTAGCTAATATAGCCGATCTGAGCCCAAGCCCTCCCTCCTTTTTGGGCCGACAAACAGTGGCCCAATTAATCAGGCTCCACTTTGACTTCCGAAGATTGCCGCTCCAAAGAAATTGCCGGGAGAGGGCATCATATTCACGGAGAAAATACATCGGAGCAGCTTGGATCATGCTCCGGTAAATGGGCAAAGCTTGAATAACCGCCTGGAGAAGAGTCACCCGCCCCGCCGTAGTGAGCCACCTATGGGTCCAATGGTTGATTCGCTGCCTTAATTTATCCAGAATGTTCTGCCAAAAGAGCCTGGGCTGCCTACCAATCACAATGGGAACCCCCAGATAAGTCACCGGGAGAGTTTGTGATTGGAATCTAAGAATAGCTCCAATCCTGCGCTGAATGGCATCAGGAGTATTAAAGAAGTAAATGGAGGATTTATGTTCATTGAGTTTCTGTCCTGAAGCCACAAGATAAGTATCCAAAGCATTCCGAAAAGCGTGCGCCTCCTGAGTCCTGGCTTTTCCTGCAACAATGGTGTCATCCACAAATTGGAGGTGAGTCAACTTGGCAGCCCCATTGCCCCACTGCCATCCCTGAATCTGATTTTGAGCTGCCCGAGTCTTAATGAGCCGACCCAGCCCCTCGGCCAAAATAATAAACAGGTAGGGAGATAGAGGGTCCCCCTGGCGGAGACCTCTAGAAGCCCCAAACAATCTGGAAGGCACCCCATTAATGAGGACAGAGTACGACGGCGTGGTGACACAGCTCATTACCCAATTGATCCATTCCTGGCAAAAGCCAAAAGCAAGAAAAATTTTCTGCATAAAATTCCAATCAACCCTGTCATACGCTTTAGCCAGGTCCAGCTTAATGAACATAGCTCTCTCTTGGGACATACTCATTGAGTGGATGGCTTCCGAAGCTATCACCACTCCATCCAAAATCTGCCTGCCAGCCACAAAACCCCCTGCTCCTCGGAAATAATCTTAGGCAGCCATCCCTTAAGTCTCTCAGCAATAAGCTTGGTGATAATTTTGTACACCATGTTGCAAAGAGCAATGGGCCGGAACTGATCAAATTGGTTTGCCTGTTCATTCTTCGGTATAAGCACCAAGAAGGTCGCATTAATTGCTCTTAGCATCTCTTTGCTGTGGAAGGACTCCCACACCACCTCAACTAAATCATGGCTGATAATATCCCAAAAAGCTTGAAAAAATTCAGCCGAGAAGCCATCCGGACCAGGTGCTTTCCCTTTACTCATAGCAAAAACCACTTTCTCCACTTCAGCACTGTCAATCGGTTTCAAGAGAGCGTCATTCATTTCTTGAGTGATCAGGGAAGGTATGCAAGACAAAACCATATTTTCCTCAAAATCAGCATTACGTGCCTCTTCAGCAAGAATTTCGGAATAAAAACGGACAGCTTCCTCCGCAATGGCTGGAGCCGAAGAGATACGAGTCCCTTCCGAGGTAGCAAGAGAAGCAATATAATTCCGGTTGCGCCTGGCCTGGACCGACTTGTGAAAAAAGGCCGTGTTTCTATCACCTTCCTGGAGCCAATCCACCCGGGCTTTCTGCTTCCAAAAAATTTCCTCTCGGAGTTCCCACTCATTAAGGTCATTCAGGGCCTCAAATTCATTCCTACTGAGCTCATCGGATAGGCCGAATTCAAGGATTTGTCTGGTGATGCTGTCCAACCTGTCTTGGGCTTTCTTCTTCATGGTATAGATGTTCCCAAAATTGCACCTGTTCCACACCTGTAACTTTCTCTTGACATACTGCAGCTTCTTAGTGAAAATATACATCGCTGTACCGTATTCTGGGCCTCCTTGCCTCCACCAGTGTTTCATGAGGTCATGAAGAGAGGGATCCCGAAGCCACATAAGCTGAAACTTAAAGGGAGGCTTCTTTGGGCCAGCAATGAAATTGGTTGTGAGCTTGATTGGCCAGTGGTCTGACCCTCTCCAATCCAGAATTTCCGAGGCAATAGAGAAAGAACTAGATAACCAATAGCAAGAAACAAGAAATCTATCTAAACGCTCAGAGATAGCCTCATTACCTGATCTTCTATTACTCCAAGTAAACCGGCCATTGATAGGTTTGACATCGGATAGGTGCAGCTGATCCAGGTTGCGTCTAAGGAGCTCCGATGACGGTTCAAGACGATTCAGACCTCCTCTTTTCTCCTCCAGACTGAGGACAGCATTGAAATCTCCACTCATTAACCAGGGCAGGTAAGGGCAGCAGCTCCGAACAAAGCATAGATGCTCCCACAACTTCCGTTGCCCATGGATATCCCCAGGAGCATAAATATTAGAAACCAAAATCAGCTCTCCGGATTCAGGTGAAGACATAATCATGGTCAGCGCCGAGGGATTAGCCATCCAATGGATTGGAGTGACCTTCTCTGGATCCCAACAAATTGCTAATCCCCCCGCACTCCCTAACGCCCCTACACACTCACATTTACCATAAGTCCACAATTTGGGAAAGCACCCAACCATAGCATCCACTGAAAGCTTAGTCTCCTGAATACATAATATATCCGGTAAGTGTTCCAAGATCAACTTACGCATAGTTTTTTGTCTAGGGGTACTATGCAGCCCCCTTACATTCCATGAGAGCACAATCATTGGGTGGATTGGGTGAAATGCTCATCCAAGGTTTTAACCACTCCTGCTTCAACCAATAAGTCCCCTGTGAGCCTGAGCTTCTCCTGGTCCTTCCTACGGCCGGGTCTGGAAGATGTGGAGAAAGAGCCTTTTTTGAAAGGTCTCTGCATTAAACCCAACGCTTCCGAAGCTCCTTTATCTTTCTTGGATCCTTCCTTATCTTTAACCATATCTACCCAGCTGCCCTCCCTGTTCAGTTGCGCTGAAGGACCTCCCAAGGTCCCTTCATCCAAGGCGTTCTCCATATCCTGACACTGCTGCACCTCCATATCCTGGGAACCCATGATAAGGGCGCAGTTCTCAGCCTTCTCTGATGGCCCTCCCTCCTCCAAGGGTGGAATACCGTCCTCAATGGTCATGCTGTCCAAAGCTTCAAATCGGTTAAAGCTCACTTCTAAAGACCTGTCTTTACGCTTCTGATTGCGTCCTCTCCCTCTCCGGCGAACTTGGGTGAACCCGTCCCTGTCAAGGTCACCATTCCCCGAGGCTCCTCCATTCACCCCTGTCCCATTTGAATGGACATCAACATTCGTAGCCTTTCCCCGCTCCGAGGTTGGGGCTCCCTGATGAGATGTTTGTCCAGCCTCTTGGCCTCCCTTAGGCTCCATCCCTCTGACCCTTCCAGCCTGAGGGCATTGACGGTGCAAATGTCCATAGACATGACAAATTCTACAACGAAAGGGGATCGCTTCATAGTCGATTTGCTGGTCCCAAGATGTCTCTCCCAAGCAGATTTCCATTGATTCCGGTAAGGGATTGTTAAGATTAATTTCAACACATATTCTAGCAAAGGAAATAAGCTTTTTATCTAGAGACTGATGAGCCACCGCAATTGGCTTCCCCAGAAGATTGGCAATCTGGCATAAGATATCCTCCCGCCAAAATTCTAATGGCAGCCGCGGGAGGCGGACCCAAACGGGCACACTGGCAGGCAACTCCTCAGCAGAATTAAACCCAGGGTGCCAGGGTTTGACAAACAGTCCAAAACGGTCATAAAAATATGGTCCACCCTCAAAAATGCGGTTTCTGTCAGCTATAGAAGAGAAGTTTACCAGAAAATAGCTGTTGGCTGCCAGCATTATGTCAATATCCCCTTCAACCTGCCAGGTACGCCTCATCCATGCTTCCAGCGCTGATTGGGATACCCGAATCCCCATGAATTTGCAAATTAGGGTGTGAGCCCCCAGATATTCCAGGTCCTCCTTGACAGAATCCTGGGCAATCACCAGAACCGGTCTGTCTTGGCTGCGTGGGAAACAGCCATTGACCTTTGAAATTTTTAATTTCTCCCTCAAACCAGACGCCTCCCCAGCCTGGGGAGCTCCCTCTACGCCCTGCCGTGCTGTCTCTGAGCCCTCACCCACGCCCACGCCCACTCCCACTCCGTTTTTCTCCTTCCCTCCAAACGCTGCCATCGCATCACGTGGAATTCCTAACTAGTGTAGAAATTGAATATTGCATGTATTGGCCCTTTATTCTATATTAACTTGTATTTATTGTCTATATTAATTTTTGATGCATACTTGAATATTCAATGGATCCATTTACATATGCTTGTACACTTTACATGCTCCTTTATTTTTTTGTATCTTTTTATAAATTATAAATGGTGTATAAATATTAGGTATCTTATTCTACACTTGTATGATTGTAATAATGCCTTCATTCTTAAACTTTTGAATTTTTTACTATAATGCCTCAAAATTATTTGTTCTATGTCATATTATTCTATGATAAATAAAATATTGTTTTCTATTCTTGATCTGATAAATGTTTCATAGATAGATGTCTAATGTAATGTAAAATGATTAAAGTATTTTCAAGTAATATTTGTAGTATAGTACATGGTTTGTTTTGTAAAATAGTTACTTTCAATGTTGTATCAGTGTATTATAAGGTCCCACTCCTATGAACTCTATGTTTTTAATTTAACTTTTCATAAATATTATATATTGTAGACACTTCACTTTCATCACTTTTTGTATCAAAATTAAAAATTAGGATGACTTTCTACAATAACACACAAATCAAATCATAAATCACTAAAACACTCTAATTTATCTACACACTTGATGTGCATATTTTGAAACACATTGGTTCATCCCTGATTTAGGAAATTCATTGTATCAAATCATCAACCACATTTAATTCATCCCAATTCAAATTATTATTTTTGCAAGTGACATTCTAGATCAATTAAATGGAATAATTATTTGATTGTCAACATTGTAAAATTCACACAAAATAAATCCAAAATTAATTAGTTGATTAAATCAAATTGAATGGTTAATCTATCCCTATGCATAAAATTCATAGATTTTTGGAATATCCATATTCAAGTAAATCAATAAAATCTAATTGTGGCATCACATGGCAAGTGGTTGATTAAATTTGATTAAAATTACTCAAAGGTAAAACCTTGTAAATATCAACATAAATGCAACTCATGCTTCAAAAATGCCACCCATGCCTCAATCAATGCAAAATCAAACCTAAATATTAGTGGCATAAACTCTCTAAAATTGATTGATCCTTAACCACACATATTGATCATCATCAAATAGTTGAAATGAATTTGAAAAATCTATAAATAAAAGGGTCATTTTCCATTATAAAGAAGCTTTTTTGTGCAAACTTAATCTACAAAAACTTTGAGAAAAACTTTACTTATTTCTTCATTTCTCAATCAAAACATGAATAGCACAAGGGGAGATGCCTCTATAATGATGTCATGACATTGACAAAGACTCCAAGCTCTATATATGGACCAATCAAAAGCTTGTATGTCAAAAATATAGAGAGATCAAAAGGGAATGTAAAATTTTATTTTCTGTCTTTTTGTGATTGTTTATCTCTTTCTTGTCCTTGCCTAATCTAAGTACATAAACTTGGGTTTACAGTTTTTATGTATTTCATTTTTGATTTCATACTAACAAGAAACTAACTCCCTTATACTCATGTGTTTACATATGGAATGCCTAAAAACATAGACTAACACCATTTTGGGCATCATTGTGAACTCATTTTTAGTAAATTAAACAAGAATAAACAAAATTTTAACACAACATTATTTAATCAATATAAAATCATTTTAACAACTTTTTCATTCTTTGAAATTAGTTGTTTCATTTGTGTCTTGTAATGCCCTTTTAAATAGGGGTAAAATGTAAACACTTCACTTTCATCACTTCCATGTCAAAATTATAAATCAGATTGACTTTCTACAATAATGCACAAATCAGTTCAAAAATTAATAAAACACTCAAATTTATCTGCACACTTGATGTTCATATTCTAAAACACATTGGTGCATCCCTGATTGGTTTGATGCACCATATCCAATCATCAACAAAATTTAATTTATCCCAAGTCAATTTTTTGTTTTTATAAGTGACATTTTGGATTAATTAAATGGAATAAATATTTGATTTTCAACATTGTAAAAATCACACAATCAATCGAGGATTAATTAATTGATTAAATAAAATAAAATGGATAATATATCCATAGTTTTTAGATTATCCATATTCAAGTAAATCAACAAAATATAATTATGACATCACATGGCAAGTGGTTGGTTAAACTTGATTAGAATTATAAAAAGTCAAACCTTGAAAATATTAACATAAATGTAACCCATGCTCCATAAATGCAACTCATACCTCAATCAATGAAAACTCAACACAAAATATTAATGGCATAAACCCTCCAAAATTGATTGATCCTCAACCACACATTTTATCATCATCCAATGGTTGAATTAGTTTGAGAAATCTATAAATAGAAGGGTTATTTACCATTATAAAGAAGTTTTTTAATACAAACTTACTCTACCAAAACTCTTAGAAAATATTCACATATTTCTTCATTTCACAATCAAAACATGTATAGCGAAAGGGGACATGATGTTGTAATGATGCCACGACATTGATGAAGAACCTAAGATATATATCCAGGCCAATGAAAGGTTGTATAATGGAAAGATAGAGAGATCCAAAGGGAAGGTAAAATTGTATTGCTTTTCTTCTTTGTGCATGTTTATTTATTCCTTGTACTTTCCCAATCTAAGGACATGCATTTGGGTTTTATGATTTTATGTATTTCATTTTTGATTTCATACTAACAAGTAAATAACTCCCTCATACTTATTGTTTACATATGGCATGCCTAGTGGAACTAGAACCCTAAAATCCTATTTAAAACATTATATTTTCCTCTAATTATGAACTTAGATCAAGTTTGAGCCTAATTTCCCTTAATTTTCTTCTAAATTTTCATCTTTTATGTCCTCTATTTATCAACATAAATCCCCTGGTAATTGCCACAAGTGTTTCTTGTAATCGGTAATGTTGACCTGTGTATTAGTGATACCACTCATCATATGTCTTTGTATATCTTTATTTTTCAATAAAATAATGGTTTTGATCTAAGTATCAATGGTAATGCATTATGGATCAGCAAAAATTCTCTTGGCTCTATACAAACTACAAATAATGAGATTACAAACCTTGACGGCATATTTGACCTATAAAATGTGATTTCAACTCATAAAATAGTAGATTCAACCTACATCTTGGTGATATTTACCTATAGAACAATAAGATCACAAAGGTAATAGTTTATGTTTTCTTTATATCTATCATTTTTAGATTCAATAAGAACGCCCTATTTAACAATGATATCACCCTGAAAATTGGTGATATCACCCTGTTAATCAACAAAATTGCTAGTTTTCTATTCGTTATTTATTTTATCTTTAAAATGGTGGTATTTCATTTTTAAATGGTGGAATCACCCTACTAAATGGTAGGATTTCTCTGTGTAATTTTTTGGTGAGTTAAACCAATAGCTCTCCAACTTCCTTTCACTTGTCAAAGGCCACACACAAACTTTAAATTATTTTTATGTAGGTTACACTAGTTAAAGATGTGGTTTTAGTCAAACAAACACTTATTTTGGTGCAATTAAAAAGAACCAACACTTGTATTTGGTGCTCTAAAAAAACTTAGTTATGTTTTCATTATTTTTGTGTTTGCATTTTTTTTAATTTGTGAGTAATCTATCATGTGTATGCTCTCCCTTTACCCCCTTGAGGGAGCTTGGGTGACCAAAAACACATATCATTATTGTCTTTTTATTTTTTGACTATGTGGGGTGGATTTCATCACCTTATTATGAGTTCATAATGAACAGTACTAAAATTTCATCTCCCAATATACGTACCAACCCTATACATCTGACGAGGGATATAAATTGAGGATGGTTGTCATTAAGAGCATAGTGAAATTCCCCATAAATGGTTTCATGATATAAAGGGGTTTATCCTTAATGTTATGCTATCATAAATCACCCTTGAATTTGAAATTTATGGTAGTACTTAAATGAGACCTTTACGGCTAAAGTGGTCATGGAGGGGCTAGACCCTATTATGAATTGTCTATTATTTATTCTTATTTGAAAAAATTTAATCCCCATGTATCACAAGGTAGACCATTTAGAAAATCCTTCTCAAAATTTTAGATTAATACCTTTAGTTGTAAATGTTTTGTAGTGCAATGAAAACAAGCCTTCCCTAATATCTCATGACATGTAGCCTGAAGAAAGGGTTAAGAGATCAACTTGTTATCACTTCTTATGAGGTAGATACATGGGATATAGTCATGTTACACACCCATTTTACTACTAAAAATAGGGCTTGTTTTGAATGTGTGTTGTTAATTATTTGTTTCCTTATACCCCTTTTGTGTGACAAACCTTACACATCAAAAAAATCAAAAAATATCCTAAGTCCAAATATTTCCATTATAAACTCACATGATAAGGTGTAACTCTACCCAATTTTTTATTCATCTTTATCACATCATAGTGTTACACTTCTAATTTAAATGGTACATTGTCCATATTGTACCTTTATGTTGTCCATTTCAAATCAAATCTAAATCAAATTAATTTGAGCCAAAATATAATTTATAATTTAAATCAAAATCAAGTTCATTTTGAACCAAGAATCTAATTCTAATTCAAAATTAAAACAAATTCAAATGAAGTAAACTTTTAAAAGTCAAATGAAGTCAAATTTCGAAACTCAATTAAAGTTAACTTTCAAAAGTCAAACATAGTCAAATTTTAAAAATCAAATTGATTCAACTTTCAAAAATTGAATGAATTCAAATTTGAAAATTTAAATGAAGTCAATATTCAAAATCCAACTAAGGTCAACTTTCTAATCAAGTCAATTTTGAAATTCAAAATTTGAATCAAAGTCAAAATTTAATTTAAAATTAAATGTTTTTAAGATCTTAATATAAAATTTAGTTAAGGGACATTAAAAAATCATTATTGGCCATACAAACATTTAACTACAACTTTTGGAAGATGATTCAAATTAAACATCATTCTAATTTGACATTTACATCAGCAAGTTTAAATTGAACTTTCTACCTTGACCAAGAAGTATCCTGAAAACATATCAAGATATAACCTAATTTCAAAACATTTCTCAAATTCAATAGTCAAATTTGAATTGATAAGTAAAATTTTACATGTATTCAAATCAAATGCATTTCAAACCTCTTATATTGATTCATGACAGAGATTATTAATTCAAACATGCCTAGGTATACACAAAGTGGGGCTTCATACAACCCCACTCTAGATGATGAATTGTATTATGATCCACTTGGATGCTTACAACATAATAAAAACCCAGAGGATGAGATACATCAATCTAAATGCAAGGATGTGCCACCTAGAATAGAATAAGTGTGTAGTTATGTTCGAATAGAGGAGATACCTCCAGAGTCAACTTCTACTCATGAATAGGACCTTGTGAAAACTTCTATTTAAAATCTAGATCATAAAACAAATGGAAAGGGAAATTTTTTGACCCATTCCAAAACAACCAACTCATTATTTCATAATTATAGAAGATTAGTCAACTTCAAAAAATCAATGGAATATTGATTGTGACCTAGTCATAATCGACATACCACTAATTGTGACCAAGGAACAATTGGTAAACCATTGATTATGACTCAAATATATGAAACTATAGAGGAATGATAGAGGGAGACCTATATACATAGAAAACATAGAGGAGAGATAAAATTGAGTAAAGAGAAAAACATAGGACCACACAAAGAAAAAGGAAAGGCAAAAATACAAAAAAGACATGATTAAATACCTTATTTGAACCAATTATCCATATGCACAAAACCATGAGAATGTTTTTCAATAATAATCTGTGTGCTATAATTAGAAGTCTACACTTTCTAATTATAAATTTGATCATGTTTATCATCTAATTTAGTTGGTAAGAAAATTGCCTATCAAATATGAGTAATCTACAATAATGTTGAGACTTATAAAATGCTAGTGTTTTTTGTAGGGTTAAAACATCCTATGTTTGTCATCAAAAGTAACTTTTGAGTACATATTTGAGTTCCTCTTGAAAAATTAGACAAGTTCAAACAAATGCATGTTATTTTGAGTTCATATGCAAAATTTATAGCCTTTATAAGTTGGTAGACTTTCTTGCAAGTCAATTTATAGCCTTCATAAGTTAGAGTTTATTACAATTCAAGCTAATACACAAACATATAAAAGATCTCAAGACTCAACCCTAAAGGTTAAATAAAAATGTATTCATGTATGTATTAGAGTTTGAAGGAATATATGCAATGTATATAACATGTGGAGATTATATGTGAAGGGTTAAATACTCTTTGATATGTTGTAGATGACATGCATAAGAGCTAGAATACATCTTAAAACAACATTTTAGGTGATTTTATATGGCATAAAACTTGAGGGAAACACCTTGACTTGAAAGGGTTTCTTTTTTCCAAATTTGGCTACCATAGGTGATTCTAATTAAAAACTTTCTCTTTAGATCATATTTAACTTTGTTGATAACCTTGAAGGTGTTTGTCTATCTCATATCTTGACTTATCATAGTAAGGTGTGATGTTTTCTTAGTAGTGTTAGAGGTCTCCTAAGGTGACATAACCAAATATGAGTTCATGGTCCTAAACTTGACTAACCAATGGTCATTTATTGGATCTTTCATAAGGTGTTGTAAACTTTAAGGTTATTTTGACAAGATTAAGGTAATTGCTTATTTTGGTCATGCTAATCTAGCCTTCTAATATCATGTTCAATTTTTTTTAAAAGTGATAAAGGTTTAAAGGGCCTTGATAGGTCATGGAAACATGTTAAATATCATATTTAAAACTTATTTGGTTCGTACAATCAATAAAATGAATTATAGCTCACTCTTCTAATGTTATAAGTTATTTGAAGTGTCTTTTGCTCATTTTATAATGTGCAAAGAATGAATATTGTAAGAAATGGTAGGAAAATGGTTTTAATGTGTTATTATAATGTTAATCCATCTTATTCAGGTCATATCCCTGCTCTGGAGTGAGTTACAAGCTCAAAAAGGGAATAAAATTGATCCATTCCTTCATTGAGTTCTTTGCAAGCAGAAAAGGGTAGTTTTCTTAATAATGGTTCATGAAGGAGGATGCATCTCAGGACCAGTTTTGGTAGTTTTTTTAGGGGGTACATATGACCTATAAATATATTTAATTTTTTTACATCAATATCCTTTGTGATTTATGAACAATCACTAAGAAAATTGGTTTCTCCTAAACCCTCCTAAAACCCCACAAGCATAGTTTTTTGTATGAATGAGTTTTAAATATTATAAATCAAATGGGTGGTTATATGAGATTATAATGTGTCTTTATATTCCTACCCAAATTATCCTTAACCATAAATTTTCATGTGTGAATAACCATGAAGCAAAAAATCTCCATATGATGCAAGGTTCCAGACTTGAGTGCAGGAGTTTGAGGTCTAGAAAAGAGTCAAACATGTTTCAGAGTTTAATGGAAGGTTTTAAGGCTTATATAAACCCTAATGTAACTATATAAAATCATAAAATTATCCCTTAATTTTCACAAGTTCCAATAACCTCCATAACATGATGATCACTTATAGCTTTTTACAAGCATTTTGCCTAGATCAATGTTACAGTCAAAAAAGGTGTTTTGTTTTAGGTTTATGTGATTGATTTAATGCATCCAATAGTTATAATGGTTGTTTGGGTTCATTTATGTTATAATTCAAATATAATTAGGTATTTAAACCTCATAAAACTCAATAAAATTCCAAAACACAAACATACAATCATGAAGAAATGAGAAAAAGCAAGGTGGGATAGCACTAAAAAGTGTATATATTGAGTTTTAATAAATAAAACCTCATGAAAATTTTAATGGAGGTATTATTTTATGTATTTTAATTTTTAAAAAAAATTAAATATCTTTACACCCACTTAGGAGAGATAAAATGGCAAAACATAGGTCTATGTCACCTGCAGGGCAACAAACAGGCACTTTAGGAAAGAATTTTTGTTTGAGATTTTGATTAGGTATTTTTGAGTTTTTTTAAATCTAAAAATTATTACCCATTTATAAATTTACAAGTATACTAAGGATATATTTAGGTGAGGTTTAAAACTCATTTTGGACCCCAAAAGCCATATCAGGGCTTTTTGAGGCATAGAAAGGCTAATGACAGGCAAACCTTGCAAGAAAGGTGAGTTTGAAGATACAAATGAAGAATGGATACCATGATGATATGTTTATATATTAAATTAAGGATATAAAATTTAAATTAATTTATTAATAATCTCTTATTGAACCTCAACAAACATCAGAGTCAAACTAGTCCCAAAATCTTGATAAGAGCTCTCTTTTGTAAGCCTATTGTCAAGAATTCAAGAGAACATGCAATGTTTGATTGAGTTTTGGATTTGGATTGATAGATTAATTTTATTTAGTACATAATATACCATGGGGTAAATTTTATAATATCATATAATGATCCAAATGACCAAAAACACTTGCAGCTACATACACAGTCCTCTTTTACAAACAGTTCACTCTCTTTTTGCTTATTTGAGAGGTACAGAGAATTGACCAAGGGTAAATAAAAATTGGAGAGTATAATTAATTTTTTTTTCATACCATACACATGCATTTTTTTTTTTAATCGCCACATAACTCAAAATATTCATTTTTATTAGCCCTCGACCTCCTCATTCCTATAGATGGTCAAACTAGGGCTAGAAAGTTGGAAACTTGCATAACTTGAGTTTCATCAAATTAAATGAATTTAAACTTGGAAAAAATACCTAATTTTATGTCCCATAAATTATTTTTAAGGTTTTAGATTGGTTTTTTATGGTCTCTAATATTGTGGGCTTGCATTAGGCCTAATTGGAAAAAATGGAGGTCGAGAAGTTAAGTCTGCTTTAAGCATCAAATCATGGAATTTGGGGTTAAATTTTAAGGGCATAATGGGTACAAAAATATGCCTTTTTTTTCCTATAAGTTCTTTTAATCTCTCAATATAAGGAGATTTACACTAAAATAGGGCTATAAAGAATAGGCCTGCCTAGAAAGAAAATGTGAGAATGATGAATGAAATTACAAAATGAAGGTGGGAAAATGATTGGATTGGGGCCTTTAAAATATGTCTAATCCAATTAAATTATTTATACTTTAGGAATGTGAATTTTAAATCCATAATCACTCCAAATGGGAAGTTTCAAAGCAAACAGATGATTCATACAGGACAATGATGGGTCCCTGCACCATCTTGATGAAGAAGAGGATCATTCCAGGATGATACACATTGAGGAGAGTTTTATGACTCTCCTTTGGTAGTTTTTTTATTGTAACTTATCTCTTCATGATGAGACACTTGTCAAAGACCTATCCTACACCTCCCTTCTCTCTCCTTCTCATTCTCTTCTATATGTATGGCCTAATTAGGTTTGTAAAGGGATCCTTCCATTAGGAGTATGGCATAGCCCTACTCATTTATATGCCTATTGATAAATAATATGATTTTTTTACCTCATTTTATGGTTGTTTTTAGTGTAAAGTTTTGAATGGTTGATCTATGCAAGTGTAGACTTAGCTCAACTTATCTTTTTATCCTATTCTTCTTGCCTTCTTGTAGCTTGGTTATCTATTGTTGGTTGTGAAGAGTATCATCAGGAGTTTTAAGTGGATTATAATTGGCAACCATCTTCCCTTCTATCCTCACATTGCTTCTTTTATTTAAAAAGCATTGATATGATATGTTCTTTTAGGAGAAGTGTATGCTTAAGACAGTCTTATAGCTCTTCGTGCACATGCAAATCAGTGGTTGTGGTCTTAACATTTAGTGCATCACCCCCCTTTAATTTTATTGGTTCTCTTACCCTTTTCCTTTGTAGTAAATAGGTCTAGTAGTAGTTTTAGGGTGATAGCATCAAGAGAGTTAGCCCTATCTAGAGATTCACCTCCCTAATTATATCAACCACATCCTAGAGGTATCTCCATGTTATCACTCAAGTGAGGAGGCTTGAATAACCTCCTCAAGGATACAACTTTTGATGATAATAGTTCATATTGGTGAAACTTGGAGTGAAATATCCATCTAGTTTATGGATCACTTTCATAACAATGTTGATTTGAAAATGGGCCAAATTTTCATCAACTAAGGTTATAAAATAATTTATAGATCCACATGGTAAATCATATGTTTAATTAAGTATATAATCCTTCAAATTTCCTAGGAATAGATTAGTCAATATTGTATCATCATGATAAAATTATATGTAAGACATGTACAAGGATCTAATGTGTTGAGAAGGATCTCCCTTTCCATTAAATAATTCAAACTTTGGAGCAATGAATCCTATTATAAATGGGTATGCAAGAAATCAATAAACTAATGGGTTTAATTGAAAATAATTGGAAGTGACCCTACTACTTGGATTTTGAGAACCTTGAGAAAGATTTTAGATTCAATTTTTCAAGTCACGAAATATATGCATCATAATTTCCATTTCAGGATTTGGAATAGAAGTGGAAGGTGAAGATGTATCATAAGCCGGAATAGAATAATTTTACAAAATAGAAGGGTTAAATATATATATGAAATAATTTTAAAAGCGTTATAAAAAAGATTTGGTTGGAAAACAATAAGAACCTTGGTCATAGACACATGTTGAATAAGTGGGAGAACTTGAGAATCAATAGAAACATGTTTAGAACTCGGGGGAACTTAAGAAGCTTTAGAAACATGTTGAGAAATTAGAGGAACTTTAGAATTAATAGAAGCATGTCAAAAAATAATAGAATTTTGAGAGGTATGATAAGTATGGGGAACAATAATAGAAAATTATAAGCAATAGAATCTTGAGCATTGGTATGTTTGAAGAAATTTTATAAATAACTACATGAGAAGGCATAGGTTAGAACTCTTGGATGGCATTCATTAGAACAAGAAGTTGATCATAATGCCTTGAAAAGAGTATCTAAACTTAAGGGCATGACCATCATTATGACCACACACACACACACACACACACACATCTTGCAGGGTACATTTTAAAATTTATTCCTCTATTATTTTTCTGAGTGAGCCCCTTGATCAAAATATATTTTTTAAATTGCAACTTATTTCAATACCCTCATTAATGCAACTATTTCAATAGGGTTTTTGCATTACATGTTTTCTAAAATGTGTAATATTCTTAGCCCTATTTTATGCATCTAAAAAATATTATTAATTAAGATCTACTTCACATGTATGCACATTATCAATTTGAGATTCATTCATACTATTATCATTTAAAGATTCATCATTCTTATTATTAAGGATAGAAGGTATATTTTTTTGGAGAAACACTAGTTATCTTTTTAGATTTTATCTTATTTTTAAAGTTAGATCTAATCTAACTAAATAAATTTCAATAAAATCAATAGGTTATCGATTCATCCTAGCATTATTTATACTTGGATCCTTAGGCCTAATTAATTTTGGCGGCATAAATTGAAATCAATATTGAACATGTACACCATACAAGTTCCTTAGGTTTTTTAAGAATTAAAAGAAATAACATAGAGTTTATGATTAGACACAAGAAAGATAGGGCTATTGGATCTAAGCATATACAATGGAATAAGCCCTAGAAAATTTAGGTAACTTCATATTTTTCTTAATATGAAGAAAGTTATAACCTTAGAAGAGGTGTAAGAGCACATAGGTTGACAAAAATATAATATGAATAAATAGATTTTAATAAATTATGACATGAATATCTAAATACTTTTAACTAGGCTAGATAATATGTGCAAAACATCAATATAAGTCTAATTAATTATTCCAAATCCATAGAGAGGTGACATGCAAGGTTTAGAGGCAAATTTGTTTTATTTTGAGAGTTGGTGATAGTTTAAAATCTAGTAGTGGAAATGCATGCCTAAAAGTGATAGATACTTGGTCCAAAAAGTTGACTACAAATGGAGAATTATCCCAAGAGTATCGATCCCACTTTAAACATTGTCCAAACCATTGTGATGCTCCAAAAAAGTGTCAAACATGGCCGAATTGACATGACGAATTTGTTTGCCTAATTCTAATCTTCAATAACCTCGTTCAAGTTTCTACACAGCTTCTAAGATTATCTTAAAAATAAATGTTTTCTCCATTTGCTAGATGGGCAATAATTTCCATAAATTTAAGGAAAATAACATATATTTTGGGATATGTTGTAAACCAAATAATAGAAAGTATTGACATTTGTTAGGCTCTAAATAATAAAAATATTGAAAACAACAAAAAATGTAATTGGAATAGTTCAAATAGCATGTAAATCTAGTGTTATGCAATGTGTGTCTAACATAAACTTGTGTGATTCAATAATGCTTGATTCTTCTAGATTGTTTGTAAGTATTCAAAAATATTCATGTGAATGATAGGTAGATACGATGTGTCTAAATGAACTATAATGTGTGTACATTTATATAAAAAAATTGAATTCAAATTAGGATGTTATTGGTATCCAAACTAGCATCAAATGATCACAAAAAGTGAAAACGACAAAACAAAGGTCATGTGAACAAAAGCCGGAAGACACATCACCACCATCCTAAAGAGCATCATTAACACTTTGAGTAGGTTTAGGAGTGTTAATGATGTTTTGCACACAAAAACCAAGGCAAATTAAAAGGGGTAAGAGAAAGGGACATCCAGAGGTATTGCAAGAAGATACACGAAACATTCAAAGTCAATAAATATGTCAATAACACTTAATTTAGATTGATGATGATGATGATGATGATGATGATGTAATATTGTAATATATGTTTATGAAATGTGGGTGAGTTGGTTAAGTGGCTTGGTTCTTTCAAGCCCCATCCAGGGTTAAATCTTTAGAAAGGCATATAACGCTAGTTATGGCCGTGGTTTATATTCTCGAAATCGTTAATAGTCATCATTGATATACTTAGACCAATTATAACTATCGTTGATATTGTTGATATATGTAATAAATAATCACTTGAAAATTTGAATTCTCCATTATATTCCAAACTGAGTTATAACTCCAATAAAAAATGAATATCTATTAAAATAATAATGATGATATAATATATAAAATAAATACTTAACTTCCATTTTAAGAATACAAAGACCTCCATGATGTCTAATCAATGTGTGAAGTTTTTTTTTTTTTTTTTTTTCTCCTCATGGACTTAATAAATCATATCACCATCACAATTTCAAAACAATCAAACCAAGCTTTTTATGAATGGTTAGCATGTCGACGTTGTTAAAAAGAGATATCTATGAAGACATTGAAATGGAAAATTGACCACAACAAACCTACTCTAAACCTACGGAATTAATTGGATGTCACATTAAGTGGATGTCATCATTATAAATTGTGTTAGTGGAAGGAATATATGGTACGAGACTATTTCCATGCAGCCACGATACATTGTTAATCATTGTATATTACGTGTTATAATCAATCTTTTATAGTTCTTTGATAACCAATAATTGTTCTTTATATTGGGTAACTTAGAAGCCCTGTACAACTTATTTCACAAAAATTAATACTCTGATTTATTTTTATATATATGAGTGGTACCGTGGTAGGTCAATTATTTAGAGTGACTGGCCGTTCACTTTTATTAGAGGTAGGTAGATATGGGTTTTTTGGTTTGAAACTTTAGATAAATAGGTATGTTTGTCGTTTTTAGGTATGGGATTTTAACTTGGATCTATATTATTTTATAGAGTCATAAATGTGTATATATGGATTTTTTTATTTTTATGGGAGAAATGGTTAAATTTATTTACAAAGAATTTATTATGGTGAGGCGGTAGAGCCTATTTATTGTGTTAAGTGAAGGGAGGTAAAAGTTTTTATGGCAGCAATTATTTTTTTACGATTGTAATAATATTGACAAGAATAATTATGATGGTGGATCCTCTTTTCCACGGAGCTCTATCATGTAGAGGTGAAGAGGAAGGCATATGTGATACAATGCAAGGCACGTTGCTCCAATGATTAAATAATGTGTGGAGATGCACTACTTCCATAGACCCTTCCATAGCTTGCACTTGAATTTGCATAAATATATTTGATATAACCATAGCTTTCTTATAAATATAAAAAAGTCTATCACTTGCATTGTTATAAAAAATAGCATAATTTTTTTTTTACAAGTAAAAAAGAGAATTTCCACTCAAAATGTTTTCCAAATCTATGTGAATATTACATGTAAGAAAGACCAATCCTCAAAAAGAACAATATGCCATAAAAAAGGTCCACACCAAAAGGGTTTGAATAAATCATGAATCCATGTTCAACCCTGGTGAACTTTAATGCCAAACCAAAAAAATCCTTGACATTCTCAACTTGGCCAAAAATAGGACACTTTAGATAGGAAACACCTAAGTGCAAGAGATGGCCTCCCAAGGGAAAACCCTAATATAGTAAACACCATGCAAAGTGAGCAAGCTTGGGTTCAATAATAACATTTCATATAGTTTGAAACCTCTTACCCCAATTGTGAGCATAAGACTAAAGAGGCCACCTCTGGGTAAGCTTCTGAAACATGGGTAGTCGAATAAAGCGCCACTCATACCCCTTATGAGTGTGATTTAGAGGTTTTAACAAACCAATTCCAGTCTTTCTATATTCAAAGTGAATTCATTACAATTTTATGCAAAAGCTCGTAAAACATGGTTTCAATAATCTTCTAAAGGGCTTATGGGCATTTTATGAAAATGAAACTTGGAATTGGATTCTAGCCACGAAAAAAGAGAATGAATGGTTAAGGAGAATTCATGAATGGTGTTAATGCCTTGTTTAAAGAATTTGAAGGCATGAACCCATAGCACCATTGCAAAGGGGAATAGATGAAAATTGATAACAAGAAACAATGACAACAAATGTCGATTGATAAATATCCTATCACTAAATTTTTTTTCATTTCAAAAGTTTCAAAGTTTAATAGATTCCATGGTTATCCAAATACTCTTATCCACAAAAGTCCTTATAATCTTAATTGGAACTCAAGTGATGAGAAGGGTTTAAAAACCTTAGCCTTTCCACATAGCTCTACCATAGTGACTGTTAGCATAGATAAAATACCTTAATAGAATATTCTAAACTTCATTTTCTTCAATAGCTCATAGTATCCATTTGGCACACAAAGAAGTTTCTTGATGATGTACATCAAGAAAACCCACACAACCATCTCCTCTTTGGGCCGCTCAATGGAAACCCTTACCATATTAAAAATTGACCTATAGAAAAACTCTGAAAAAGCTTCTCAAGCTTCTAATAAGAGGTTTTAAAATGAACTCAACATAGGAAATACTAAGCATGGGTCATAATGAGCACTTTGTAACATATTTGAAAATTTCCACCCAAAAAGTGTGGATTAGTAATCTAGTATGAAAGATTAGTTTCTACCATATCGATGGAAAATTTCCATGACATAGTGGGATAGCTTAAACAATGAATAAGATGCCAATAAAATAAAGAATTTCATTGTGTTAAATCCATTTCCAAGAAAAATTCTGAAGCCATGGAGGGAGGGGAGTGAAAGAATGTTTAGAACATTGTGTCTTGTTCCATTGGATGTTGGAGCTTGAGGCCAGACAAAAGGTCTCAAAGCATTGCATTACATGCCTACAATTTTCTTCTTCTTCAATTAAAGTGAGGAAGGAACATTTTGCAAAGTGATCATTTACTATTTAAGGAGAATCCTCTACAAGAAGTGAAATTCCTCTAAGAAGCCCTTGGGAAATAACATTTTCTAACAGATATACAAACCCCTTCATAGCTAACACATAAAGAGTAGGGAAAATGGATATCCTTGTTGAATAAAACTAAAAAATCTAAATTGCTTGAACTACACACCATTAACAAATAGATAAGTTGAAGAATCAACAAATAATATCTAAACATGAATGAAGGAAATTAGGTCCAAACCCTAAGGCCTACAACATGGCTAGAATGAAAGGCCATTTTGTACAATCATAAGCCTTCTCAAAGTCCATCTTAATAAAAATGGCATGTTGAATGGACTTACGAACCCATTCTATCTCTTCCCAAAGAAATATTATATTGTCTAATACGTATATATTTTTGATGAAATTTGTTTGTTCAAGACTAACAATTAGTGGAGGTATTGTGAATGCACAGATATAGAACCTTTAAAATAATCTCTTAAGGGACATTCAACAGTGTGATGAGTCACTAATTACAAATCAACAAAATATCACTAATAGTATATATAAATTTGATTAAGCCATAATTTCTCTATAATTATGCCATAATTTCCATATGATTGTGCCATAATTTTCCTATGATCCTAACATCACTGAGAGATCCTCTCCCCACTCATTATGAGCCAAGAATTTAGTGAATCTTACAAAATAACAACAAGACGTGAATTGAGATATCATGGTAATACAAACAAAATAATTAATCATAAATTTATCACAACATTAAATATAGTTCATATTATAATGTCATTTCAATTAAAACCTTACCAGTATTATAAATTTAAATTTAAATCATAATAAACAATGTTAATCCATGTATAATCATAAAATTTAGAGTAATGATTATTTATTGAGGTCATCTTAAGATGACTTAAATACATAAAAGTAAAATCCCTTCCTCCCCAAAAAAAAGTCTTACTAAGTTGTTTATGGAAACCTTCAATTTAGATTGTGATTTGATTTAATCCCACTTTAGTAATAATTGTAAGATAAGGATGGCTTTTCTAAGTGAGAAAGAGGTTAAAAAATGAGAAACTTAAAGAAGTAAATTATATTTGTAATTCTTCTTCCTATTAAAAAATTCTTATAATAGTTTTGTGCTTAGTAGATCCCTTTACCATATAATTATTATCAAAATTATATGAAGAAAATTTATAATGAATAAAAATCCTATAAAAATTAATAATTTAATTGTAAAAGTCATCACACTCTCTCACAAACATCATAATAATAAACATTAATCATTTAGTAATGTCACACAAAAAATATAATCTTAATTATCAAGATGTAAAAATGTTACATAATAAATTATAATAAGTACAAATAAAAAACATAAATGGTAAACATGTCAAAAATTGAGGGTATGACAAGACCTTCAAACTCCCAAACCCATCTGGTATACAATTATGATATATAATAAAGTTTGAAAAACCATACAAAATTATGTAATTTAAAAGATGTAGCCTATTAAGTGTTTTTCATAATTATTTATGAAGTTTTTTAATTTGGATTTTATCTTTATAAATATATTATTGTAATTAATAAAAAGATTGTCAATTTATGATCTATTATTTATGACGATAAAATACAAGTTATAGTAATTAAATAAAAATATTAATTAAATACTACACAAAATATTATTAAAATAACATATCATCAAAACAAAACAAAAAATTAATCCCACTACCCCTTCACCCTTAACACATTACACAAGTATGTATTATTTTATTTTATAAAAGTTAAGTCCTCATCGTAAAATCACAATAAAGCCTAAAATAACTAAATTACATTCATTGATCCTAATGTTGATACAAAGAAGTCTAACATTCTTATACGATTTTCTTATTTCCTCTAAAACTTAAGATCCTATCCAACATCCAATGTAAGTGAGATCTACCCTAATTAAAAAAAAAACTAATTATCCAATAAAAATTGTATTTATATATCCTAAATACATCTACAAATTTATTTATTATTTTAGAAGATAAATAAACTAAATATAAAAAAATTATATATATATATATATATATGAATTAAAATTCTCGTTCATTCATATTTTGAAAGTTATATACAATGGCACAACATTTTCAATATTTTGATATGGGTTCTCTTTGTGTTGATGTGGTTTTGTTTGTTTATATATATATATATATATATATATATATATATATATATATATATATATACAAAGAATGATGTGTTTATAAGAGCACTTGAAATGGAGAGACTGTTGTCAGCATTTAAACACCAGAAAACAAAAACAATATAATGTTGGTAACAAACAGAAATATCTAAAACAAGACAAATATACATAACAATATGTCTATTGATTCAGGGAAGAACAACTATAAGAAAGGCTTGTCAACTATTATGCAAAAGAGTCTTCAATTCTTAGGCGATACAAATCTTCTTGTTACTTAGTAGCTAGTTCACTTGACATTTTGTATGCACCTAAAATTGCTCACTTCATTATTATCGACCAATATTTCTATTAATCAACATTACTTTTGCTTAATCTATTTTATTCTGCTAGTATATCCCCCTTCACAACCATTCATCTAATATCCCCTTTTATTATCCTACATTCACTAACCTTATTTATCCCACCTCCTTCATTAATTCTATCCTAATCTAATCCTTATTATCCTAATCTAATCCTAATTATCCATTATATGGGAATTTTTAATTCCCATAACCCCACCTACTAACCTACACCCTAGATTTTCCTACATCCCTAATCCCTAATCACCTACCTAATCCCTATCTAACCCCCACCTAATCCTCCATTATCTCTAAGCTAATCAAGAAGCCTCTAGAATTGGAGAAGCTCCTCCAAGTCTCTAAAAGTCTCTAAACTAAAGACTTCTAAGGAATTTAATATTCCTTGAATAATCCATAGCCATTGATCTCATCCCTCTAACTTCAAATTTCAACCCTTGATCTTCCCTCCCAAATCTATAGAAGCAAGGTTCCTCCTCCATGGAAGCTAACTCCAATTGGCATAACCAATCCATGTCTAAATAATCTTTGCATCCATTATCAAGATCCAACATCATGTTATTACTATGTCAAATCTAAGTCTATATACAATCACTTGATCATTTACAAATCTTGGAAGGAGGTTATATGAAGCAAGAAATTTGGTAAGGTCTATATCATTATAATTTATTTAATGAATCCTTCCTAATAGGTAGTTTGTGTTTTGAATTGAATTAGCTTGTTTAATTCATAGTTTGCTCAAAATCCTACTACATTTTTGTGACCACGGTGGGACATGTTCCCCATTTAATCTATTTTTATTGTTAGTATTATTTTTGTTAGCCTATAGGGTTAATTGGATTTAAAAAATCTTAAAAAAATTAAAATTTTGTGTGTATAGGTTGCAGTCATGACATGGCACTAGTAGTCATGATATTGTCTTGAGCAGTAGTGATATTATCCTCGTAAGTTACAATATTGCACTGACTACCTATTTAACCACTAACTATCTATTTGACTATGCAGGTTTCTATCTTTTGACAATAGTATGACTCGATAGTCATAATATTGGTAGACTAGTCATGACTTTGTTTAACCTAGTTAAGATATTGTAAACCGCTAATGGTTTTGTGTTGTAGGTACTTTTTGACAATAACATGACTCCCCTAGTCACGTTTTTGTTCTCCGAGTCATGATATTATTGGGTCTGAATGTAGGCATAATATTATTAGCATCATTGGTTGAAATATCATTCTATTTGACCTCGTGTGTGATTATTGTGCAGGGTCTTGTGTGTTTTGTCAAAATCTTAATCATCTATGTGTAAGAACTGAGAACGAGAAGGGAGTTGGAAACAAGTTCATCGAGTGAAACTTAGGCCACAATATCATGACTCCCCCATTAATAATATCATCTTGGTAATTTGGGGATTACAGATGAGAATCGTGGTATTGCATTCTTTTATAAAACCATTAATGACTGGCCTCTATCCATTAATATGTATGGTCCATTTTGACATCCTGTGTTTCTATAGGAATTTTTGCCTTCCATCTAATATTTTTAGGGATTTATGCTTTTAACTCATATATATTGACTAACCTTAGTTTTGTACTTAGGATGTTGTCTTTGTATGGTTTTTTATATGGTCTATGTGCCTTGTAGGGTTAGCAGGGTAAGAAGAATCAACTGGAGACACAAGAAATTATATGCCTATACCCCTTTCCTTTATTCCTGACAAAACTATGAGTCTCAACTTTCTCAGAGTTATGATATTGTTTTAGTGAATAGCGATATTGTGTTGACAGTTGCAGTATTATCATTTAACCTAGTTTTGTCAATTTTTTCCATTCTAAGCTAATTCTATAATCTTATAGAGCATATTTAGACTAAAAAACTCTCCTTTTAACATTCTGAATTCTGCTCAATTTTGGTTAACATCTCATCTTAGTATCTTTTTGGTCAAACTTTTGAAAAATATCATATTCATCAGTTTATAGTTCAATCATGATCATTTGGATATAATCATTATGGTAGTTAAATCAATCTATTACCTGTATGCTCACTTGTTTTTGTCAAATATTTAAAATTTGAATTTTTATCATTTTGAAACATTATCACAACTCTTGATTTACTATCAGTCACGATTTTGTAGTTCTCAGTTGTAGTTATGTATCTTATCACAAAACTAAAACACTTGATATCTAGTGAATAGCGATATTGTTAGTCTTAATGGTGATATTTCCAACTAACCATAATTGTGTAGGTAACTATCACAATTCTCTCTCAGTTGCAATATCACCACTCACAAGTAATGATTTTGACCTTACAGTTGTGATATTGCAGTCTCTGGTTGCAGGATTGCCCTACATATTTACATGTTTGTAGAGAGTCATGGTTTTGAAAAATCATTAAAATTACTAATCTTTTTATTATAGGACCTATCTCTTTTGAGTGCCATATGAAACTACTAACCCGTGTGCTTGTAGGTCACTAGTCAAAGAACCATTTGGCACTCTCAAAATCATTTTTTTAATCATTTTCATCTTGTATATATCATCTTGTTGTGTGATTGTAAATTCATGTCTTTGCTTCTTATACATAATCAAACATCTTAATTTAATCAGTAAATTGATCTTTTTGCTTACTTGTTTGTTATCTGAGGCTATGATTGGCATATGCTCTCTCCCTTGCATCCTTGCAGTGATTTTTGGGAGATCAAAAACTGCCTATAAACCCTTTTCCTTTTTTTCTAAGGGGTTGGTGATGTGTATTTCATCACCATGCACCACCCAAATTATGTGTTCTGATAGAGTCTAAAAATTAGGATAGTTATCGCTACGACCTAAGAAAAATTCTCCATAAAGGGCTATGTGGAGTGAGGGGTGATCAAGCTCTAAGACCCAAGGCAATTAGATAACATCCTACATAGAATTGGGCCCTGGTATACCTTCATGTATATAAGGGATGTACCTAGATAGCCTATGTATATCTAGCATAAAAGCCTTCAGCTATAACAGGTGTACCATTATAGGAGTCAGTATCAGCTCCAAAGTAGCCATCATGTGCAAGCAAGGTTGAGCGGGATTAATCAATTCTATAATAGGTCACTGGCCTACAACCTTACCTATGTATTCATTAGATGATATACACATCAGGTTACACACCCATCATTTTATTAATCATAAGTCATGGCTTACTTGATTGGGTGTGTCTTGTGTTAAACCCATGTTATTTATGAGTTGAGTCAGACTTCACCTATCCAAAACTATATAGGTCCTTTGCACATATCACCTTGTATATTTTATCCCCATCATTTTATTACCTTGTACATCTCTATCCCATCATCCTTTTATATATATGCTAATTATCCATACTTATCATCATCCCCTTTGTACATCCTTGACATATTATCTTTGTATATCATTGTCTTGGTCCTATCCCCTCTCCTATCTTGACTATTCATACCCACTCATCCTAAGTCATACCCCCCATCTCACCTTTTATATCCTTGTCATCATCCTTTTATATATATTGCCTTTGTCATATCCCACCTCATCTAGTCATCCTGATATCATCACTCGTACATCCTAACTAGCATTTTGTATATTCTTGTCCTGCCCTCTTGCATATATCTTTATTCTCTTATATATAGGCCCACTCATTAATAGTCATCCCTTCATCAATCATCCTATTATAAATCCTAGTCTCATACCCTTGTACATAATTTATTCTCTTGTATATCTTATTAGTCACATCCTATCCAAACATACCCCATCACCTACCCTAATCACATCTTGTCTCATCATCCATATCCTATCCTAGGTCCACTTTATCCCTTATCATTTGTCTTGACTTTATCTTCTTCACCCATCTAGTCTAACAACATCCTATTCTTAGTTGGCTATTCAAGGTCACATACGGGTCTAAACCATCACCATCCCATTTACATTCTCCTTTATCATCATCCATCATCATTATCTTATCTTAATCACCTTCATAACATAATCACCTACCATCCTACCTTGAGAAAATTAGTCCAAGGTTTGAGCTAGTCCTATTGCCCTATCCACATCATCATATCATCCTAATCCACTATCATTCATCCACTAGGTCAAATCTCATACCATAGTCAATATCCTACTAGCATCTTATCACTTTGTTGGTATCAATCTAGCAACCCATCAACTATCAATTATCTCTAGTCCAACCATCTTGCCTATTCATAACTAGCACCCATAATATCATCTTCTTACTAGTTTGAATCTAGGCACCCATCAAATCCTTAATTATTTTGCTAGTTTGACAACTCAACATTATTGATAGGTCATTAACACCTATTGCACTATTTGTTTGAAGTTTGATCATAGTCCTATATCATCCTGATCACATCGTCATCATCACCTATCAAACTAGCTCAGTCCTTCAACCCAAATTATTCAATAAATCACCCCTTTTGGACCCAGTTTGTATAGACCAATACATCTTGGCCAACAACAATGACATCCTTTTGTGAGCTCTAGAAATGGGTGCTCTCCTATCCTCTAACCTTGATCCCATTCTCCCTAAACCTACATCCCAAATCCCTCCTCATCCTTAACCTCTTAGCCCATAAAAATCAATCCTTGCATTCTTTGATGCAATCACCCTAATTAATCAATACATCATAGAAAATAAAGATGAATTCCTCCTATAGATATTAAAGATGGGTGTCCATTTCCCTAATGATGTTGAGCCTAAAATCCTAAGATCATCTCCTAATCAATATTCTTATCAATCTTCATCCCCATCCCATTCCATTTCACCATCCACTATTCCTTGTTCCAACCATGGCCTTTCTGATTCACAAATTTCCTCATTTTATAAATACCTAGATGATAACCCACAAGCAGTTTTCTTATGACTCCTTGAGAAGGGTGTCCAATTTCTTGAATACCTCAACCCCATCCAATTTACATAACCCTTCACCCTAAACCCTCCACATCAATCTCCTTCCAATATCCCATCCACTCATCATAGCCAGTTCTCTACCCCTTTCTCTACTAGTAAAGGGAACCCAATCTTGGCCACTGGTCCATCCACCCAGTCACATCAACTATCATCTGATCATAAATCCAATGCTTCCACATCCAAATCAAAAAGTGAAGTGGGTCCTTATACTTCCCTTCCCATGCCATTGGAGCCCTCTTCAACAAACTAGTAATCACCAACATGATGGTCTATTCACCTATACGACATCTTGACCCCACCAAGCCTAAGCCCTCTTGGTATAAAGCCAACCAATATTTTCTTTATCATCAAAATTGAGGGCATTCCATTAAATGATGTCAAAATTTCTAAGATTATGTCCAAGACCTCATCCACCATGGTGACATAGTAATTGAGGAGGAACCAAATAAATTTCTCTCCCTGGGTGAACAAGAAGAGGAATGTCAAGATTTCATTCCCGATCATGATCAATCCCCTCCCATTCCAAGCCAAGGTCAAGACATCCTATTTATTCTCCATTATCCTCCCATCTTCAACCCCCCATCCATTCAAAAAATGTATATTCTCCATAAGCCTAGTCCTCCCATATTCCATTATTCCTTTCATGGACCTATCTTTGCTCAATCCATTATCCCTCCATCATCTTCCTCTCACCCATCATACCAAAAACCCCACATTGAGAGGACAATCATGGACAATCACTCCCCTACAAGTAGTGTAACATCATGTACACCAAAGTTAGCATTAGAGTCATTATCAGGATCATGTTTAGCACCAACATCCAAATCAGATTCCTCATCAGAAACATCATCCCTCATTGATATTATAGTAGATGATGATAATGCCTTCCCTTTTGAAGATTCTCATAATCTAGATGATACACAATCATCAAGCATACCATTAGATCCCAATCAGGATGATGAAGTCATAACTAAAATCTTGAATGCCTTATCTATTGAATATTTTCAAAGTGGATCTGATCTTATATTACATACATGTCTTAATGATCCTTTTGAGATTCTTGAGGACACTTTCTTCGACATTGAAGCTAGGGCCCCTAGTGACCTTTATGAGGACTATGCTTCTCATTATCTCCTTAGTCCATCCCATCACATTAATCCTCCACCATTCATCCATCATCCCTCTATCTCACTCCATGAAGGGCATATACAAGAACATGCATCGTTAGATTTCCCTCTATATTCCATATCATGTGCCACAAGTAAAAGGATCTAATACCATCATCCAATAACCATAAATCATGATCAAATCATCTTTGATCCCATAAATCAAAGTCAAACAAATTCAAATCATTGGCCTAGTAAAAAAATGTTTTCCCCTAGTGAAGTCTAAAATCCATCACTAGGGGCATATCAAAGTCAAAATAATTATCTATTAAGTCAAAAATCAATCTCCTCTAGTGAAGCCCAAAATCAAGCATTAGGGGAATATCAAAGTCAAAATAATTATCTATTAAGTCAAAAATCAATCTCCTCTAGTGAAGCTTTAAATTTGACACTAGGGGCATATCAAAGTCAAAATAATTATCTATTAAGTCAAAAATCAATCTCCTCTGGTGAAGCCCAAAAACTGGCACCAGGGTGCAGTCAAATTCAAATCCAATCAATAATTCAAAATAAAGACAAAAATAATATCATACGATCGCTCATCCTCTCAATGCTTGGGTCAAAGAATCAACAAATCAAAAGGTCTTAGATCCCATAGTCTCATAGTACCAATCTAAAAAATTCCCTCCACCATATCCAATAGTGTATGTGATTGCCAAACCCCCTCTCCATTCCTCATCTCATCATATCACTCATCCCAATTATATTACTCCTTCACATCCTATATCCCATCATCACATTCATGGCATACCCCCATCCATATCATATATCACACCTTTAAGCATCATTGTCCCTCGTAGGGGTCATGAAGACACTTGGTTAAAATGTTTGGAGGATGTTAAATTAAGAGTAAATAAAGGTCACCATCACATAGTCCTAGTAGCACCTTTCTCCAGAATAGGTGTCAACTAACGTCTCCATCTAACATCAACATCTTGCGTCTTTTCCATCACCAATAAATCAAGATACCATCCATAAGTCAAAAATCAGTTTTTAAAAAAAACAATCATTTGTCCAATAGTGAAAACCAATCTTCTGGCACCTTGAGCAAATACTATGATGAAACCAATTTTTGGCATCATGGTAGAATAATCTATTATCCACATTGTTCCTCAACACTTGGGGGAAAATCCATCTATTTTATATCCTCATCCATCCATTCCACTTGTCACATCCCTTGTCCACCTTGTCTATATCACCCATCATCTTATCCCTTGATCCATTATTCCTATCCATCATCAACCATCATATCATGCATCCTATCTCTCATTCCTTCTTGCCTTGACCTTTGTACGAAAGTGGAAGGTGTCATGAAAATTGTTCCAAATCCATCTTGGTATATCCTCCAATGAACACTCAAACAACTAATCATTTAGTTCCTTCACAATGTGGTCATTGGCAATCCCTAGTCCATTCTTCTTTGGTCTTTACCCCCTTTTAGCATAACCCTCATCCTTTTGTCATCCCATCCATCATTCCATCCATCCTCATCTTGGTTTCTAGACTTGGTATTCCCTTTTCTAGTATCCCCATTTGTATAGTGTACATACATATCCCAAAAAGCAATAAATTTTGAAATACATCAAAAATTCTAAAAATCATAAAAAGCCAAAAATAGACCATCATGTCATGTCTTATACCCCATCCCCTAGCCACATCCATCTCCATGGCATTCATCTTTCATCACATCTGATATCCATCTCATATGTTCTTCTTCCCATATTTAGATGTGCCATTTGGTCCTAAACCCCAGTTTGAATGGTCACTCATCTTCCCATATCTATCTCATCTTTGGTCGAGGTATTATTGGCCCATATCACTTTGTCAAGAATTTAATATGGCACCCATAACTTCCCTATCATTTCCTTTTTCACATCTAGCACCCATCCAATCACTCTTTGTTAGTGTGAATGATATTTGATCCCATCATCTTATCAGTTGCTTCTTCATACCTGACAACCATCAAATCACTTTTTGCTAGTATGAAAGGTATTTGATCCCATCATCTCTTAGTCTTTTTGCTAGATTAGACTCTTGTCAAGCCTTGTCTATTGGTAATCCTTGGTCACTTTTTGATTTAATTTCTACACCAAATTCATATTCAAAAACCTTATCATGTCACCCCTCCTATCCTAAACTAGGGGCAACACCTCATCTTAATCCTAATCCTAATCATTCATTCTATTTAAATCCAAGTCTATCCTATGTCCCTAATCAAATCATGATCATCCTAGTCCACCATTACCTAATCACTCATCTCATCATTAGATAAGACATTGTGACATTACATGTAGATATTTGTCTATTATTTGTATGTTATTCATCTGATGTTTGCTTGTTGTTTGTCTGTCATTTGTTTCATATCATGTATATATCTTGATTATTTTATGTTTTTTTTTCATCATGTATTTTTGGTCAATGAATAAGGATGCTATGAGGACACCAAAATTACCCTCGAAGATGCAAATTTCACTACTTACCCATGCACTTTGGCATAACATCCTCTTGGTCATGTCTATATCATAGGGCATACTACTAAGTGCCATATTTAATGTATTACTTAGACTTTGATGAGATTTTACACATATGTGATGGATTTATCATGTACACTTTCATCATTTATCTAATCATCTAATCATCCTTGTTCCCATCACTAATATAATCCTCACACACCATCTGACTAGCATCCAATATTTTATCCTCATCGTTTAATCACTAACATCATCCTCTAATAATTAATCCTCATCTTCATCAACATCCTATAGTTAGAATTACATTGGCCTAAGGTCTTTTCATACTATGTAGGCAACACTTGGCCATGTTTCATTGCTCAAGGATAGCTCATCCACTATCTCTATCATCCATCTCAATTCCCTAGTCTTTTGGTCACTGAATTATATCATTTATTCTTTCTTATCCTATTCATCATATTAAACAACTTTATCTTTGAGCTACACCCATCATTCATCTTATTAAATCAATATTATCTTGGCTTATAGCTCTCCCTTGCATGCATCCTTGCTTGGGATATGTCCAAAGCTTGTATCCTTTTAATACTATTATCATCATGTTATGGTTGATTACCCCTTGGGATGTGTTGACAATTGTGATACACATCATCTCTACTCCCTGTGCATGTGTATTTTATAGGGGCATCATCAATCTTTAGCTCACTATCTCATATATGTCATCCCATCCCCTCTCTTTCCATCACATCCCACCCCTCATTTCTTCCTTCGAGTGGCCATTTGTCTCATTCTTCCCTGTATGTCCCCTCGAGGGGGCATCATATCCTTAACATTGTCTACTAACATTCATCCATGACATGGTTTTTCTTTGAAATACCATGACTCCCTCTAATTCAATTCACTCACAATGTCGTTTCAAAGAGGTGTAAAATGTATGCACCTAAAATCACTCACTTCATTATTGTCGACCAATACTTCTATTAGTTGACACTAATTTTGCTTTACCTATTTTATTCTACTAATATATCCCCCTTCCTAGCCATTCATCTAATATCCCCTTCTATTATCCTAAATTCACTAACCTTATTCATCTCACCTTCTTTATTAATTCTATCCTAATCCCTATTATCTTAATCTAATCCTAGTTATCCATTATATGAGAATTTTTAATTCCCATAACCCCACCTACCCACCTACTAACCTACATCCTATTGTTTCCTGCATCACTAGTCCCTAATCACCTACCTAATCCCTATCTAACCCCCACCTAATCCTCCATTATCCCTAAGCTAATCAAGAAGCCTCTAGAATTGAAGAAGCTCCTCCAAGTCTCTAGAAGTCTCTAAACTAGAGGCTTCTAAGGAATTTAATATTCTTTGAATAATCCATAACCATTGATCTTATCCCTCTAACTTCAAATTTCAACCCTTGATCTTCCCTCCCAAATCTATATAATCAAGGCTCCTCCTCCATGGAATCTAACTCCAATTGGCATAACCAATCCACTTCTAAATAATCCTTGCATCCATTATCAATATCCAACATCATGATATCACTATGTCAAAAATGAGTCTACATGCAATCACTTGATCATTTACAAATCCTAGAAGGAGGTTATATGAAGAAAATAATTTATTAAGGTCCATATCATTATGATTTATTTCATGAATCCTTCCTAAGAGGTAGTTTGTGTTTTGAGTTGAATTAGCTTGTTTAATTCATAGTGTTCTCAAAATCCTACTACACATTTTATTTATTGAATCTAGAGAGCCACCACCATATTCTTTTTCAATTCTACCTAACATTGAGAGAAACAAGAATTAAGACAAAATAGTCTGTTAAATTAAATCCTTAGAATTATAAATTCTTAGTGATCATTATGATCAAAAATTGCTTTGCATTTATTCCTCTAGAGGTGCATCAAAATAACATGTCTAACACCATCATCTATAACATTATCATTTAATCCAACCCCTAATAAAGCTTCTTTCTAGTTAATCTTATGCCCAAAAATAGTAGATAAGGCACAAAAGACCAAATTCCATTATTTTTTCACATATAGGCATCCCCAAAAGATATGTTTCATACTTTCATGTTGATGACAAAAGGGATAGTTAACAGGTTGGATCATAATACATTTTAACCTATCTTTAATGGGAAGCTTACAATGTAGTATCTTCCAAGCCATCAACTGAGCATCAGAATCAACTTTTGATTTCCAAATTTGAACAGTTAGTTTTTTCCAATATCTTTCACTAAACCTGCAATTCCTTTTGCTATTCAAATAGGGATTTAAAGGTAATTCAAGAAGCAATTGTATGTATATCTTCTTTAAAGGAAAAAAGAGAAAAGGAAATCAACCAACCATAACTAGTCCTTGACAAAATTACAATAAATAAGAGTACATAACTTCATAGATAATTTGAGAGGTACCAAAGATTGTAGAAAAATCAGGTATAGCTTATAATTATTACACAATCTAAATCAAGTTTTAATAATCTACCATGGTAATCAACTCATAGTAGTAAATTCCCAAAGATCTCCAAAATAGTGAATTCCCTTGTTGAAGAGAAAATAGGACTATTTAGGACAGCTTAATTCAAGGGGTTGTTCCTTATAATAAATATGTTTGTTCCACCAAATAGAAGAGGTGGAAAAAATGAACCCATGTTGCAAAGACGCATCCTTCTATTTTAAGAAGTGACAAGTATATTTCCAAGCCTTTCAAATAGATTGTAAGGGCGATGCAATTTTCACATAGAAGAATGAAGCATGGAGAATCTTGTCCAGCCATCCCACTGACTACCATTTGACTTTCACTGCAATAAGGCTCATTATATTCCGTATAAAATTTTTCCATGGTTCATCACCTCTGACAGCTCTAAAAATCCATTTGGCCACTAAACAAACCCCTTGTGTTTTTTGATCTATTAACCCCAAACCACCTTTGCATTTAGACTAAATACAATGTGTTTATGACGTGGATATAAAATTAGCATTACCATCCAATTTAGCCCAAAGAAATCATCGAATAATTTTAATTAAGCCTCATAACCTTTTTTTGAAGGCATCCAATAGGATGAGTAGTAAACATGTGTGGCACGAAAAAATTTGTTAGTTACTTGAATCTTACCTGCCAAAGAGAGGAATTTATTACACCAACTAAAAAGTTTGTTCTTAACTCTATTAAGGTACCAATTCCACATATCAGAGAGACAAACTACAAGACCAAAAGGGGTCCCAAGATACCTTGTAATCTCACCATGTTTAATCCATTTCCATTCATGAGGTATCCATTGAGGAACACGCCCTGGTTGGATCATCAAAAATTATGTTTTACCATGAGCAAGCTTAGATCCTGAAACTAAACAATATAGATCTAAAATAGCCATCATATTATTAATGTCTTTTTTATAATTTTGAATGAATAATAATCTATCATCATCATAGTGTGAATTAATTACAAAAAATTTATGAGGAATATAAATTCCTAAGATGAGTTTCATTTGATTGGCATATTGAAGAAAATATCCCAAGGCATCATCTATTAGGACATAAAGGAAAGGAGCTAAGGGGCATCCTTGTCTGATTGATCTCTATAAATGAAATGGATCTATCATCTAATTATTAATAATAACCTGATCATTAGCATCTTGAAATAACATTTGGACATGAACTCAAATCTTAGGACCAAAACCCAACCATTATAACATTTTAAGGATGAAATTCTAGCGCATTCTATCATATGCTTTATTAAAATCAAGTTTGATTAAAATAACATTTTGTCCCATTTTTTGAGCCCATTCACATGTTTTCCATGCAAGAATAAGATTATCAATGATATATATTATTTCAAGAAACCCCATTTGTTCAACTCTTACAATTCTTTGCACCACTAGTTTAATCCTCATAGCCAAGGCTTTTGCAATGATTTTATAAGAGGTATTAATCAATGTGATGGGACAATAACTAGATATAGTATCTTCATTTTTCCCTTTAGGGAGGAGTTTGATTATACCACCATTAATTTTTGATCTTAAAGATCATGTCTTAAACTCTTCCAAATAAAGGTAGTAAAAATCTTCCTTAATAAGATGCCACATAGCCTAGTAGAATTCCATTGGAATCCCATTATTAACTGGGATTTTATAAGGGGCCATAGAAAAAAGGGATTTTTCTAATTCTTCTAAGGAAATAATTCTATCTAAAAAATGACTATAATCAGAATCTATTTTGTTAGGAATATACTCCCTAACAAAATCCTCAAGAGCTTGTTGACTATCCTACCAATGATCATCCTTGAAGAGCTCCTCGTAAAAACTTTTAAATAAATTACATATATCAGGAGGATTAGATTGAAGCACATCAGATTCATCCTTTATAGCACCAATTCTTTCCTTTTTATGTTTGTAATTAAGGTAGCTAAAAAATACTTTGTACCCTTATTACCTTCTTTGATCCAGTGTAATTTGGATCTAATTTTAGCCACTTGTCCTTTATAATTATTAATTTTATGTAATTACACTTCTATAGCAGCAATAGAAGTTTGAAGTCTAGTGTTGTTAGGATCAAAATTAAGAAGTTTCATATCATGAATGAGTTTCCCTTGGAGATATTTTTCCTTTTGTTTTCATTACCAAGCCATTCTTTTACCAAATGAATAAAGAAAGGTGGTACATTGAGAAATGGCTGCACACCACCAACCAATCCAAGAATATCCTTACCCTAATTTGGGTATAACATTCTAGATTCATTCAAGGCCAATGAGGTAAACATGGTTCTTTAAGTGGGAAATAGTAAGTTTGAAGGGGAGGGAAGTATCAATACTTGACTTTTGAGATATATAAATGTTGCAAAGAATGGGGTATTGATCTAAAAAAATGGTAGAATAATCCACTTGAACATAAAAATCCATTGAGTTATGGACCAGTGGTAAAATAAGGGATAGATAAAATCTATCTAGCCTTCTTAGTTTCCTATCACCACCCATACTACCGTTGGACCAAGTGAACCAATTCGTGGCATGGCTAGTGAATTTGTGATGAATAGGGTTTAAAACACCCAAGGAATTTTGACATAACATCCAACTATCAAATTCTTCTTTGGTAATATTTTGTTGTTTAGGCCAGCTCTAGTCTTGATGATGTTCTAATATGTTAAAATCACCACCTAGGATCCAACCCACAATAGGTAAATTATTGGACAACCAATCCCAAAGTTCACTTCATTCTTTAGTGCAATTTGGGGCATAAAAAGAATAGAATCCAATGAGTTGTCCATTGATAATGGTAAGGGCCCAAACACAACTATATGAAGGGTCTTCACCCTTATTAATGATATGCTTAGAGATGCATGGAAAAAAACTAATAACATCTCCACCTCTGCCATCTATATGAGATGTATGCAAAAAAAAGCATCTTTCCAAACATTATGTAAAAATGCCTCAAGTCTAATATTATTGAGTTTTACTTCTTGAAGGAATAGTACATCAGGCTTCCATTTCATAACCACCTCTTTTAATTTAAACTTACGATGAGGGAGTGAAACCCCTCTTACATTCTAAGAAAGTAAGTTAAAATTCATGAGGAGGATTAATGGAATCATCATCTTGAGTCAACAGGTTAAAATTAGTAGCAAGAATAACATCATGATCCCTAAATTGTTGATCATTAGGGCTAGAAGAAGGTGATTTAGATCTATGGCAGGGGCAAAGAGGAGTGGGGGAGGAATCATGAGCAAGAGGTTGAGGAGAGGAATGACGAGGAATAGGGATGGATTCATGTTTATAGGGTATGGGGGATGAGGGAGGGGGTGAAGATGGTTGATTCTAAGGTGAAGAATGAGAGAGAGGAGGAGTAAAAGAGATAGATGGCTCTTTCCTCTTTCTAATTATTCTCCACCCATCTGACATGACTACATCTTTAAAGGAAGGGGTGGACTCTAAAGGGGTAGGGTTGGGAGCAAGGGTAGGTGATGAATAAGGAGTAGGTTGGGAGATGGAAGGAAGAGCTACTTGGTTGGGGGAGAAAACATGGCAACTAGACAAAGAGGGATGGAGGGGTGGTTGAGTGAATTTATTCTTTCTCAAAGGACACTCACAAATTATATGGAGTTATTTTCACCAATAAAATCAAGCATTTGGCTTATTCAAATAAACTAGAGGCTGATTCAATTCAAAAATTGGGCCAATAAGTTTAATATTCTTAGGCAATGGTCTATTTAAATCTATTTCCATAAAGACTCTCAGATGAACCCTTAAACTTGAAAGCTTATCAGAGTTATGCTTGCACTAGATTACTCTACCCAACTAGGCCCCAATGTCTTTTTAAAATGGTCTAAAAGACAAATTAAGGTAAGGTAGCTCGACCCACATAGGGTAATGAAAGTGAGATGACCCTTTAGGATGGAAATTGAAGCTCCAAACTTGAAGGTAACAAACTTTCCCACAGATAACCTAGATGCCATATTGCAAAATAGATTGAGCATGATCTATTGATTTAAACATGTAAGAGACATACCCTTTTTCAAGGCATCTTAATGCCTCAATTTCCCATCCCCTATTTTCCCAATTTATACAAGCCCATTTATAAAAATTTGCTTCACTAGGAATCCCTATTAAAAAGAATAAAATAATAGTTATATTTTGGCATTCAAAAATAGTATCAATAACATCATTAGGAAGTTGTATTTCTAGGGTTTTACTTGAATCTGAGTGTTAGATCTCTTCAAGGTTCAGATCATCTGATTGTGTCTTCTCCATGGCCACAGCTTTGAGGTTCCCTTTGATAGCTACATCATTTTCCTCAGGAACTGCTTCCTCTAGGTCTGGCTTGTTCCCAACTTATTTGGCCACCGATTTGATATGCATTCCCTCAGTGAAATCCATCACAGTGTTAGGGTTAGGGTTTTGAATTTTTTGGAAATTTCATTCTTTTGTTTGCTCTCTAGAGTATGTAGTTGAGATTTTCCTCGAGACAAACTTCTTATTTGAATTTAAATATATTTTATTTTTGCTATCATAGTTGATATATGCAAACCTTTCATTAGAGCCATAAACAAAATTGAAATACATGTGATTATTGATTTATTTATTAAAATATAAATATTCAATATTATTATCTCGATCAATTATCATGATAAATAAAAGTGTTTCAAATAAAAAATAAGTAAATAGAACTAAAATTTTGAAATATCTTAATTTAAGTTGTGATGTAATGATAAATAAGAAAATTGATAAACCATCAAAATTATAATTAAAAAACATACTACAAAATGTAAATATATTAAATATACATAAAAAATATTTTAAATTCTACTAAATAATATACAATTTAAAACTCTTAGCTTCAAGAACAACTCACAAAATATTATAAATAAATTTAATCAGCTTTAAACAATGAAATGGAGTCCATTGTATAAAATAATATTCTTAATGTATTAATAAATGATAAGGGGTTTAAGAAGAATATATAATTTTCATATATCTGATAATAATTATCAAAAATAAACAATATAGAGTATATCCAAATGCCTTGGTATCGACATAAATGTTTCTTATAATCGATAATATCAACTTGTGTATCAGTGATATCACACGTCTCATGTCTCTATCTCTTTGTGTTTTTCAATAAAATGGTGGTTTTGATCTACGTATTGCCATTAATGCTCTATGGATCAAAAAAATTCCTTGGATCTATATAAACTATGAACAGTGAGATTGAAAACCCTAATGATAAATTTGACCTATAAAATATGATTTCAACTTGTGAAATATCATATTCAACCTGTGTATTGGTGATATCAACCTATGGAACAATCGAATCATAAAGGTAATAGTTTGTGTTTTCTTTCTATCTGTCATTTTAAAAATCAATAGGAACACCCTATTTAACAATGATATCACCCTAAAAATTAGTGATATCACCCTACTAATCAACAGAATTGCTACTTTCTTGTTCATTATTTATTCTATATTTAAAATGGTGGGATTTCCTTGTTAAATGGTGGGATCACCCTACTAAATGGCAGGATCACCCTATGGAATTTTATAGCGAGTTAAACCAATAGCTCTCCAACTTCTTTTTGCTTATCAAAGGCCACACTCAAACTTTAACTTTATAAGTTATGCTAGTTAAAGACGTGTTTTTAATTGAATAAACACTTATTTTGGTGCAATTAAAAAGAACCAAAACTTGTATTTGGTGTTCTAAAAAAACTTATGTTTTTATTGTTTCCATGTTTGCATTATTTTTTAATTTATGAAAAATCTATCATGTGTATGCTCTCCCCTTACCCCCTTGAGGGAGCTTGGGTGACCAAAACCACATAATTTATTGTCATCATTTTTATTTTTTAATGACATGGGGTGGATTTCATTACTTTATTATGAGTTCGTTAGGAGTAGTGATTACGATTTCATCTCCTAACATAAGTAGAAACCCTGCACATCCAATGAGGGATATAAATTGAGGATAATTATCACTAAGAGCATAGTGAAATTCCTTGGAAAGTGTTTCATGATATCAAGGTGTTTATCCTTAATGTTATGCTATCAGACATCACCCTCAAATTCCAAATTTTTGGTAGCACTTCAATGAGACCTTTATGGTTGAAGTGGTCATAGAGGGGCTAGACCCTCTTGTAAATTGTCTATCATTTTTTATTCTTCAACATATTTTAATCCCCACGTACTGCAAAGTATATTGGGGACCATTTTGAAAAACCTTTTCAAAATTTTAGATTAATACCTTCAGCTATAAATGATTTATAGTGTGATGGAAACAAACCTCCCCCAAGATCTAATGGCATACCGCTTAAAGCGAGGGTTAAGAGATTAACTTGTTCTCACTTCTTGTGAGGTAGATATGTGGGCTATAATCAGGTTACACACCTATTTTACTACTAAAAATAGATTTTATCTTGAATTGTGTCATTAATTGTTTGTTTTCTTATACCCATTTTGTGTGTCAAATCTCACACATGAAAAATATTAAAAATATCCTAAGCCCAAACATTCTCATTATAAACTCGCATGATAAGGTATTACTCTACCCAATTTTTGAGTCATCTTTATCACATCCTAGTGTTACACTACCCAATTGAAATGGTATTTATCCATATTATACCATTATGTTGTCCATTTCAAATCAAATCTAAATCAAGAGCATTTGAGCCAAAATCTAATTTCTAATTCAAATCCAAATCAAGTTCATTTTGAACCAAAAAACTAATTCTAATTCAAAAGTCAAATAATTTTTTTTTTTAAAATCAACTTTAAAAATTCAAATGAATTCAACTTTCAAAATTCAAATGAAGTCAAATTTCAAAAGTCAAGCCAAGTCAACTTTTAAAAGTAAAACAAAGTCAACTTTCAAAAGTCAAACATAGACAAATTTTAAAAATCAAATTAAGTCAACTTTGAAAATCTGAATGAATTCAAATTTGAAAATTTAAATGAAGTCAATATTCAAAATTCAACTAAGGTCAACTTTCTAATCAAGTTGACTTTGAAATTCAAAATTTGAATCAAAGTCAAAGGTTAAGTCAAAATTAAATGTTTTCAAGATCTTAAGATCAAATTTGGTTAAGGGACATTCAAACATCATTCTTTACAATTCAAACATTTAACTACAACTTTTGGAAGATGATTCCAATTAAACATCATTCTAATTTGACATTTACATCGGTAAGTTTAAATTAAACTTTCTACCTTGACCAAGAAGTATCCTGAAAACACATCAAGATAAAACCTAATTTCAAAACATTTCTCAAATTCAATAGTCAATTTTGAATTGATAAGTAAAAATTTCCATGCATTCAAATCAAATCAATTCCAAACCTCTTATATTGATTCACGATGAAGATTATTAATTCAAACATGCCTAGGTATACATAAAGTGGGGCTTCATACAACCCCACTCTAGATGGTGAATGGTATTATGATCCACTTGGATACTTCAAACATAATTAAAACCTAAAGGATGAGGTACATCAACCCAAATACAAGGATGTGCTACCCAAAATTTAAAAAGTACGTAGTTATGAGTGAATAAAGGAGATACCTCTAGAGTCAACTTCCACTCACCAATAGGACCTTGTGTAAACCTCTAGTCAAACTCTAGAATCATCAAAGGGAAAGTGAAACTTGTTTACCCCTCCCAAAATAACCAACTCATTATTCCATAATTATAGTAGACTAGTCAACTTCAAGAATCAAGAGATTAGTGATTGTGACCTAGTCAGAATCAACATGCCACCAATTTTGACTAGCGAATAATTAACAAACCATTGATTATTGTTGGGTTATTTTAGTTCCACTACAGTGCTGAAGCTTCTCCCCAACAAGCTAACATGTTGTCCCTATCACGTGAGAGGTAAGTCTCATGCATTCACCCAAAGCACACAATAAAAGATCAGTTCTTGAAGACTTTGAAGTATAATGTTGTGTATTTGTTCATCTTTAGTAACATAGATCTTAATTTATTCAATACCAAAAATATATCATTGTTATCTTTATTATTCTAGATTTAACTACTATGTTAACTAGGATCACCATTACTATTCAATAGTAGCAATAAAAGAAAAAAATACCCATGACTTAGAAATAAAACATATTCATTATTCAACACTTAGAATGTTCATGAATCATCACATGATATGATAAACACTAACTATTTATTTATTGCTTAACAAATTACAAGACAAAATGTTGTATCTATTCTCAAAAAGACCATCATTTTAAATGATTACAATAGGGGTTTTTATACTTGTTTTGCCTTGACCAAGTGTCAAGATTCTATCTATCCTAGACAAATGGCACATAGACTCCTAATACGCTAAGATTCATGGCTCTTACAACTAGTTTTTTGTATAGACTCAAGCCTCTGTGCCCCTAGATACTTGCTCTATGTTATATTATGGTATCTAAATACTCCATTCCTCATGGGCTGGTACAAAACCTTCAACTGATGGGGTCAAAGTGTCCTACTTGAGTTGTTCTTCTAACTAATTCACTTCCCTCATGCTCCCCTAGTCTTTTGCTTCTTATTCCAAGTCCACTATTCTTAGGTCCCTCATTACATGTTCTTCTTTGATTGGGTCCTCTCATGTTAGGTCTCCTATGTCGTTGTCCTTTCGTGCCCATCACCTTCCATGCCTATCAGCTACATGCCATGGTCCTTTCATGTCATGGTCCTTCCATACCATGTTGGTACTTATGTCAAAATGGATAATTGTCCTTTTATGCCATGCACCAAAAATGGAACAATACTTGTACAAAATTTAGGGGTCAACATCACCCCACACTAAGTCCTTAGTCCATCCCAGACTAAGCCGCACTATCATCCTCCAAAAATTTTAGCCCCTTCTACTCGAGTTCCTTCTTCATCCCATCCTAGTGGGATAATGCATCGAGGAATTTGATAGTTATTCATTTAATGGATTCCTTTGCTTCTTTCAGCTCCTTAGGATGAGTTGGAGTCTTAGTCTTTTTCACTTGTTCATCCAAGGATGCATTGGCTTCCTTCTAGATGTCTTCTAATTCAGACAACTCCTTATCAACATGTCCTTAGAGTATGGAAAATCTGAAATTTATTTATTTATGATTATTAATGGCTTCTTCCATCATCTCAACATCCTTGAATTCTTTCACACGCTCATTGTGGTCTTTTATTAATAAGGTAGCATCAACTATTTACTACCTCAGGACTTCCTCATCATGGAACCAGGATTCCATTATTTTATTCAAGCATGCTAGGTGCATAAAAATGCCATCCAAAATGGGGATGACTTCCCTGACTCTCTCCAAGGTGTTTTTTAAAATGTCTGCCACCGTGTTGAATTGTTTAGTTATTTCCTTGGCCTCATCTCTAGGCACAGATCACTCCTTATTTTTCTTAAGCAATAGCACAAACAATGTTTCCAACTTTCTGATGGCATCCCTATCCAATGGTACACCATCTGCAAGTGTTGACTCCTCTTTAAAAATTATCTTGCAAAGGTTTAAAACCCTTACCTTAGCCTTAGTGGCCTCTTGGATTTGTTGCTTCAAGGAGGCCACTTCCTCAGCTAGCACTTATTTTTTTGTATATGCTTATTATACATTTCTATAACTCTGCCATGTTTCTTTTCCACCATGCATACATCTAATTCTAACAAAATGTTTTGGTATATCATTTCCATGGCTAGTTTCAAAAATGTGACACTTGTCATTATTGGAGAGAGCCATTTTGGATTAATATTTATAAGGTCTGATAGTCCTGGAGCATCTGGGCTAACAAAAATGCAATTGAAGGGAATACCAAATTGGGGTTCTTCGCTATACATTTCTAAAAGGAAGGAAAATTGCTTCCTTGTAGCTGACGTTGCATATTTGGGGTGGAAGTGCTTCTAAAAATAGAGGTTCTTTTCTTCTACATTGAACTGGTATCATTTGTGCAGAGTGGATATCCCTCTTTGTACCTGTTCCCCCTCAACTAGCCCCTTTCCCCTTTCTGGGTCTCACTCAAGTTCACCCTCTTGATGGATTTCTAAGGCCATCTCACTTTCTCTCATTCCATCAATATCAATTTGATCACCAACTGGGACCTCTTGCACTGGGGATGGAGTCTTCTTTGAGTCTGATCCAAAATTATGAATCTACTCCTGAGAGGGGTCCCTTTGGGGTGCTTGACTTGGAGGTTACAGTGGCACTGATCTGGTGGTAGTTTTTAGATAAGTTGGAGGTGAAGGTGTCATGGAGGTGGAGAATGTGGGGAAGTTGGATAAAGAGATGAAGGGTTTAGGTTAGGTGAGTGGGAAGGAGTGGAATGAGAGGGTGAAGATGAAGTCGATGGTGATGAAGTGTGAGATGGAGATTGATGATCTAGTGAAGGTGAAGTATGAGGTGGAGAAGGTGAAGGGTGAGGTGGAGATGGACGTGCTATGGAAGAGTGAGAATTAGTGGGTTTGGGGGGTTATGCCTCTGCCATCCTTTATTATTTTTGAGGGTCTACTACCCACTTATACTGGCACTTGGCTTTGGATGGTTTCTTTTTACATGTGGTGCTTGGGAGAGCCTCTCCTTAGGGTCTCCATCTTGAGGGTACTGGCAGGGGTATAGCATATGGAATAAGTTTTGGACTAGCTCCTCGACCAAGATATTATTAACCTTACTATTAGTTAAATCCATTTCTCCCCTCTCTGTAAAGGCCTTTTTTCCTAGATACACAAACATTTTTTGGAGGGTATGGCACTCTGCATCAATCCATTCTGCTTATAGACTTATTGGTTGTGTATCATAAATTTGATTAATAGAATCAATGAAGTAGCACATAGAAAATGCATATGGTAGTTTAATCCATGTTGAAATCTCTCCCAAAGGGTTCATTAAAATGCATGCCAGGGAGTAGTGTTACATCACAATGAATTATGTTTGATTTTTGATCAATGGGGGTAAATCCTTAGGAATGTGTCATTCATTCCTGAAAGTCACCTTCATCCTGTCAAATCAGTTCCTCATCTTCAACTTGTATGTTGGGGTGGTGTGTTGGGGGCAAGTGAAGGCTTTGAATCACTTGATAGGGGACTTTTGAGTAGGGGTACACCCACTTCAATGATCCTGAGTTATAGTTAAGCACCCTAATCTCATAAAAAACTAGCAATAAGAGGAGCTCCCTAAAGAAACCTATACTTAAGAATTTTTTGCACCTTTTTTGTGTCTTCAGATATCTTTTGGGTAAAATATAGTGCCCAATTGTATTGTGTGCCTTGAATAACTTGGTGATCAATGTGCAGGTGGGCCATATCCACCTCTTTCCATCGATCTATCCCTCTGACTTTGGTGGAAATGATCCATGCTATGACTTTAAGAGTGAGATCCTGTAGGTTCCTTATATGCATTGCATGCCCTTGTTTTTGGTACATTAACATAATGGTGGTCTACTAAATATCCTCCATGTCTGCCAAGTCATCCAACACATTCACCCCCAAGCACTAAAGCCTTGTCACTTTGCTTATCTTCTCCATGGTGATATTCATGTTGCACCCCAAAAAGTGGATGTAGTCTTCATGGACATGCAAGAGGAGGAACTTAACTACCTTAGTGGGCTTTCCAAAGTATAACATTTCAAAGAGTTAAAAGAGGCCAGTCGTGTCCAGATAATTCTTGATAGATAAGTCATAGACCAATTAATTCCTAGTGTTGGTGGTCTAGACTTGATAATTATTTTACAACTCTAATTCATTACCCAGTTGATGGTTGTTGTAGTAAAAAATTATTATAGTTGACACTTTAGAGATCCAATTCTATACATGTAAGACTGACTCTGGGTACTGCATCTATTCTATTAACAAATATAGAGTGGGGGCTGTTAGGTTATTTTGTGATAAAGAGGCTTGCACCTACTTTCCTTTCTTCACCATCTTTGCTTATGTGCTTTCTCTCACTTCTCCTTTCGTGCTTTCCCTCAAGACTCCCACATGTTGTACTTTTGTTCTCTCTTCTGGTTTTCTTAAAGCCTCTTCTTATATAGGTAACCAAGCTCCTTCGCTCACCTCTTCCTCCTCTAGTATGGTTAGAAAATTTTTGAGTCTCTTATCCTTTTATTAGTCGTATCACCCTCCATGGTACTTGAATTTTAATCCACATCTATCCCATGTTTATGAATGAATACATGGTGGCAGCCCAACTTACTTTGGCTCTCAAGCTTCACACTTTGATAATGGTAGACCTGCAACCTCAAAAATCCCCTCCTATACACAAATCCAAACTCAGTAACCTCTTGTCTTGCCTTAGAAACAACTTTTGTGTCTTTTCCAACTTTACAATCACTTTGTTGTACTCAATTTTGAAGGAATTCGATTGTATCATAGTCACTGGTTCACCAGTTCATCATTTATTCTTATCCACTCAAAGATTTAAGCAAGGTAAATTATAAAATGGCTTCATTAAGCTTATTTATATGCCATTCGGTGGGGTTTACCTCCATTAATTCTTTCCCTCCCCTTGCCACTTTTAGTCATTAATGCATATCTTTTAATCGCCTTTGTACTTTGAATCTTATAGTGAGCATTTAGTGCCTTAACCAAATTATCCCATCATTCCACTCGCATGCTTCTCACCATAACTAACCTTGTCACATTAATGGTCCATCCTTTCCCACACCTTTCTTGGAAGTGGATGACAACTCTGTCCCACCTTTCCAATGAAGAGGAAGACAATTGTCACCCAAATGGTAGGAACCTTTCAAAATGCTTTCAAGGTGTATTGAATGACTCATGCACCCTTAATCACTTATATGCCATAGATTAATCTTGCGCCTTATGATCCTTGTATGCCCACTTATCTTATGTCTTGTATTCATATGCATGATGCCTTACCCCACACTAAAAGGGTTTGTGGTCCTCCACAAAAATAATCTAAGTACAGGAACTCAAAATTACATTAAAGAGTCATGTGCCTTAAGGGTAGAACTTTTTATTGAAAGTAATAAATTATAAAATAATGGCCTTAAGCCTTATTGATTACAAAATTTGAGCTAAACATAATCATAATATGACCAAAGCTGATTGCCATTATAGTGTAGGAGGAACTGACCCTCCATTCATTTTAATCAACAAGCTCTAGTAGGTCGAATGCTATGTATTATGAATCGGCCATCTTAATGAATTTGAAGCTTCCTAGGGTGGCACACAAACTTAGAGTCATATAACATAACATTCATGCCTGGGGAAAGGACTTTTTTTTTAGATGGTGATCATGCGATGCTTTTTGTTTGTGTTTCTCAACATCCTGACTCTAGTGGGCAAAGAACTAAGCCTCATCTAGTTTCATTAAATTATTAAGTTGAGTTGTTAAATAGGTTTCATCATCTAGGTTTGCCACACATGCTATCCAAAGAGATGAAACCAGGAACTCCACTAGTATGACTACTTCCTTTCCATATACTAGGTTGAATAGTGTACTTTTATTGAGGCATTTGTATGTAGTTTGATACACCCAAAGTATTGTAGATACTCTATCATCCCAATTAGTTTGGCCAACATTACAAATTTTTGTCAAAGTGGTATCGAGGGTCTTATTGAAGGATTTAACTATTCTATTGGCCTGTGGGTGGTATGGTGTCATCTTGTGTTGTGTGATCATGAACTCGACCACTAAGATGCAAATCATCTCATTCAAGAAGTGGGTGCCATGATCATCGGTGAAGCTTAAGGGACATCCAAATCATGTTATAATGTTCTCCCAAATGAATTGTGTGGTGGTTGATATAGTACAGTCTTTTATTAGCACCACTTCAACCCAGTGCATGAGGTAATCAGTTAATGTAATGATGTATCAAGAGCTTGTTTATTTTCCTACTAGAGTGATAAGCCCCATAAAGTGAATATCCCATTTTTTGAATGATTCTTGAGAAGGAATAAGGCACAATGCCATAACATCTCTTTTGTTCAGTTGTTCAGTTTTCTTATGCACTGGCAGACACCACATTACCTAACATAAGCCTTTGCATGTTTAAATAAAGTTGTCCACCAGAGTCTAACAAAAAACACCTTGTGCGTGGTAGCCTCTCTAACATAATGTCTTCCAGCAATACCTTTGTGGACTTTTCAGGGCACTCATGTTGCAATACACAGTGGTGAAGCACTTTGTCACAATCCATCTTATAAAGATCTCATTTTATGAGCTGATAAGGTATAGTGTAGACTACAAGTTGATTTTTTCCTATGAAGTGAGGGACTCAGGTGCATAGCCAATGTTGAGAAATGCTGCAATATCCTCTAGTTCTTCAAGTACTTGAGTAATTTTAAAGAGTTGTATTTTAGGAAGATCATCTTCTATTGCATGTGGGGGTTCTCCATTTTTAGTTTGGGATAAATGATTAGGTCCATAGTTGGTCTTTTCAAGCTTTACTATTATAGAAAAATAGAATTCTTGGAAGAGAACAATCCAATGGTAAATCTTTCCATGTAGTACTCGCTTGTTGATAAGATACTTCAAGGCCTCATGGTCTGTATAGAATATAAATAGAATGGCTAGAAGGTACTACTTGAACTTTTGTATAGAATAGTTCATAGATAAAGCTTCATGTTTGGTGGTGGTATAGGTCCTTTCACTTGATGTTATATTCCTACTAACAAAGTAAATTGGGTGATCCAAGTTTCCTTCACCTAGCTATGAAAGTATCGCAGTAACTACCATCCTAGATGCATCAACATGGACATGAAAAGGCTTTGTCCAATTAGGGAACTACAAGATAGGATCAGTAACTAACTTTTATTTGAGTGTTTCAAAGGATACTTTGAAATAATTAGTCCATATAAATTGTTCATTGTACTTTAGAAGCTCTTCCAAGGGCATGGTGATCTTGGCATAACCCTGAATAAACTTTTTGAAGTAGCCTATCTATCCTAGGAAGGTGTGTACCTCATGCTAAGTTTTGGGCACTGGTAGATGAAGAATAATGGAGACCTTGGCTAGATCCACTAAGAGTCCCTCATTACAAATGATATGCCTAAGAAGTACACCAAAAGGTGTCACGAATAGGCACTTCTTCAAATTTAGATAAATTTGCAACACTCAACAACACTCAAGCATGAGTCTTATATTGACACAATGGTCCTTGATAAAACCATATATCATCCAATCATCTAATTAGACTTGGAGAAACTTATGGATAAAATATTTGAAATCCTCAACTGTTATCTGTGAGAACACCATCAAGATATTTTTCTATACAAAAGGCATGATGGTATAGGCAAAATATCCCCATTCTATAGTAAAAGTAGTCTTGGGCTGGTCTTCCTTAGCTATCTGGACTTGGTGGTACCTCGAGAACCAGTCTATGAAAGAGGATACTTTGTAACTGGCAACACCTTCTAGGATTTCCTTCGTGAAAGGCATTGGAAAAGGATTTGTCACACATGATGCATTTAAGACATGATAATCCACATAGATATAGATACGCCCATCTTTCTTGATACTGATTACCATGGGACTCACCCATTTAGATTCATCAATGGGAGTAATTACTCTATCATGGAGCATGTTATCAATCTCCTCTTTCATGTGCACCCAAAGGTTAAGGTTCATCCTGTATGGACATTTCTTCAAGGGGTGAGCATCTTCAATCAACTTTATGTACATCTTACATAGAGAAGGGTAAACCCATTTTATTTTTCTATAATTCCTCAAGAATACATCTTGATACTCTTTTAGTAACTCAAAAATTTGTGAAATCTCTGTCTCAGTCCAATAATTTCCAATTGTAGCCATCTTAGGCTCTTGCTCTATACCAATGTTAAGTTGAATAGTTTGGATGGGCCCGTGATAAGGGTTATCCATTGGAGAACTTGTGTCCTGAACAATTCATGAACCAGAACTTGTAGGGAAATCTAGGTGGTTTGTCAAGGGGTCGAGTGAAGTAGGTCCTTCACCTTTGTCTACTTGAAAGACTAGTTTTTGCTTACCCATGTGTTCCTCTTCTCATCATTCTTTATTAGGAATGTTATTAGGTGTAGAAAATAATTGAGTGGGAGGATCAGTGAATAAGTGCAAGGGTTCTTCGGGTTCCTAATGAATATGGCACAGGTGGTCTTTGATAGGACTTGGGTCTGCAATGATTGCTTCATATATAGCTTGAAGGGTGATGCACAAGTCCATCCTTGGTGATGAGTAAGAAAGTGTTGACATCATGTTTTCCTTTAGTAACTACCAGAACCTAGTACCCATGTGCCTCTCTTCATGAATGTACCAAGCTCATTCCCAAGGGTGAAAAGTCACATAGAATGCATGGACCCATAGGTACTCAGGTAAGAATGTTTCTTCAGCTCACCATAGTGTCTCACAAGCCATAAAGTGAGGTTTGGGTGCTTTCACACCACTATAACTTAGTATCCCTATGATATTATTATCATGATGAAATCTATGATGTAGAGAAACTCACACTTGATCCCAATATAATAGGTGTTCTTTATGAGTATACCACCATATCGTGGTAATTCTATTAAAAATGTGATCTAAAGACCTCATCTATTCATTCTTAGTATAATATAACTCTTTGAGGTACTTGACAAAGTCATGCACATCCATTTGTCTTTGGAACCATAGAGCTTCAATTCTCTCCAACGGTGGTCCATCCAATGGCCCTCTCAATGCTAAACCGATGAGGTGCACAAACTTGTGACATTTAGGAAGCTGACATGAGACATTTTTTCCTCTATTTACTTTGTTGCACAATATTTCAATGAGATCGTAGTCACCATGGGCCCAACAGTTGCAAGAATTAATTGTAGTATCTGAGATAGACTAGTTGTCCATCCACCAAAGAATACCATATGGTGTTGGATCATGCTATTCATCATTTTGGGTAGTCACATTATACAAGTTATTGATGTCTTCATTAGTGCTCATGAGTTTGATATAGGAGGTCCCTATGTTTGGTCTAAGGATATTACTATGCATTGATTAGTATTCTCAAAGCTAATGTATTAGTTTTTAAAGCTCAAATCTACATGATTCGCATAGCACCAAGGACTTCCTAGTAATGCTAGATAGTTATTAGCTTTGGCCAACTCTAAAACCTCAAAATTTGCTTTGAAGGGAACCCCAAGTATGTCAATGGTGGTGTTCTTAAGGACTCCAACATGATGCACTCAAGTCTTCTTTACCATGAACAAGACATGAGGAGAGGGCTACAAGACTGGACTAGACATTTTTTTTCAAGCATATTTAGTGAGAACATTAACTTCCATGCCAGTATCTACTAAAATATCTTGGATTACCCATTCATTGATAAGAACATTAAATAATATCTCTCCATCTTCTAGGGAAGAGGAACTAGGACTTTCTTGACATCAAGCATGATTTAAATAGTGATCTTCACTTGTCCAACTAAGGTGAGGGTGGACTTCATTTGGTAGGTGGGCTTGAACTTTAAGCCAAGCATTGAGCTGGGGAATGATGTCTTCATCTAGCATACATTTACATAATTCCTAAAAATTATCCCACACCACTGGAGGTTCAACTTCCCTTTGCACTATGATACACTGTGTGACATCCTTGTGCTTGAGGTATTGAATCTCACCTTGGATCTCTTGCACAAGTGTCATTGTATCTTGAAGGACATCTTTTTTTTGTTGTGCATCAGGGTACTTCCTTACCTATGGTTCTTCCTAATGTACCTTCTCAATTAGGTTGGTTATGGATTGAGTTTGATCCCCACTACGAGTGGTGATATTTACTTGTTGCATTATGGGGATGGATGGTCATGTGTGCCATTGTGGTTTATCTATGTGAATCATGATGACACCCTTTTCATTGTAGTCCTTAGTAATGGCTATATATAGATCAGGACATTCTTCTAGTCGATGGTCTTTTCTAAAAAATGCACAGGTTGGGTACTCTAAGCAATCCCTTTGATAGTGGTATGGTGAACCACATTTGTAATAGGTTCTTGGTGGAAACCAACCACCACCTCATCCTTGTCCTCTCCCTCACCCACAGTAGCCACCATTATGTTGAGTATTGATGACCTAAGTTTGGTCTATGTCTTACACTTGAGCTTCATGAATATCACTGATCAATCGACAATCATTGGTTTCATGTTTGTATGCATCATAAATCTTACAATACTTAGATACCTTAGTGTTTGTATCCTATTACAAAAGTGTACAAAAATGGACATCATGTTCCTCATGACAAATCTCACAAGTTTGTTTTAGTACTACGTGAATGTTCTTGCATTGGCAGTTGTTCCTTGTATGCCCTTCAGTCTCACAGTCGGTACAGTAGGCACCACTATATGTCTCATGTGCATTATTGGTCATCAACTTCTCAAGTTGTGATTCTATGAATGCTATTTGTGCCTCCATAAAGGGACTAATCCTAGCATCCATGCTTATAATCGTTTCAGTACAAAGGGCAGCTTCCAAAGCCTCATGCATGCTTTTGAAGGTTCTTTGTGACAAGGTCCATAAAAAAAGTGGCAATAATCCTCCCATAAACCATTATGCATGCTGAGTAGGATTGATTTCAAATGATAACTTATAAATCAAGGTTTTGAATCATGCATCATATTCACGTACGCTCTTTGTAAGTCTTTACTTTATGTCTTTAAACATCACTATACTTTATTGCTCAAACTCAAGAATGTCAAATCCCTATAGGAAGGTTACTTTGAGTTGGTCATAGTTGACCACTTCTTGTTGAGGGTCAAATTTATGATACCATTTATACATGTGTTCTAAAAGTGTGGTTATAAACTATGTTGCCTTTCATTTAGAAGACATGATGCCTTGCACTCTCCTTATTAATTCACACTTATGAACATGCTCAATTGCATTCTCTACCCCACAGTATTTAGGTAAATGTAATGTCATCTCATAGTAGACCATAGTGGGTTATGGTTGAGCAGGTGGTTGTTGGGAAGATCTAGCTCTAGCTACAAGAGGGGGTCCACTTCCTCCAGTGCTTCCTCCTAATCCTCCTCTAGTAGCTCCAATAGCAGTGCCCATGGGAAGAGGTGTGGTAAAGGGTTGATTTCCCAAGTTTGGGCCTATATTCTAGCCTTGAGGGCTAGATCCACTAGGTATCCCAAACTGTGTCATATAATTCCTTTAAAGAGGGAAAGATGATGTAGATTTTGGATTATCGCCTAATGGCCTAGTTTCAGTCTCCCTTACCTGTTCAATTTTTAACTCTATAATGTCTTTATCCTAATTATGTATATGTATTCTATCTGACTCAAAGGCATGAGTACGCACTATGGTGGGGTAGCCTGGTTGATTCATACTTGGTTCTTCATCTCTTGTAGTCCAGCTCATTTCTCTTTTGAAGGATAAAAGTGACAAAGGATGTGGCTTGAAAGTGATGGGTTTCTCATGCACATCCACCTCCCTGTGGCTCTTCATAACACTCCTTGAGGTTTCCCTACCTCTCCCCACATCGTTAACTCCCATGATCCTCTATCGAGCTTCATCATACTTTCACTTCTATAATGGTCATTGGCTTTCTACCATGTTAAACCTACAATCTTCAAGCAACCTCGTATCCCCTCCTAAATGTGTGGCTCATGCACATGAGGTTTTAGCCTTTCATGGGCAGAGTCTCCAACCCAAGGTCAATAAATAGTTTCTTAATTGTGAAATCAAATAATGAGAGAGAGTGTCTCCTTGATTATCATAGAAATTAGAACTTCACCTCCTCTGGACATGAATAGGTGGTCATTGCATACTCTAAAATGTAGTTATTTTGAACACCTCTCCACTAATAGTTAACTATTTGCATCCAAAGAACTCTGAGTTATGTTAAACTCCTCTATCATTTAAGTGTCCATGATTGCCTTCATCCAAGATTTCAAGATCATCCTTGAGCATATGCTAAGATCCAAAGATGCAAGAGAACTAAGACCTCAGAAAAGAAAGTCTCATACAGAGAGCTATAGAGATTCTTCTCTACCCATTGTCGTGCAAAAATTCTTGGTTCAAGATATGGAACCGTAAAGTTATCTTCAACATTGGTAACCCATTATTCAATATTTTCTAATGTAATGTTCTCAAACATTTCCCATGATTATGATTTAATTGCTTCAGTAACTAGTAATGGAACCAAAATGTTGGGTTCTTTTAGTTAGTTCTAATACGACGTTGAAGCTTCTCCCCAACAAGTTAACATGTTGGCCCTATCATGTGATAGGTAAGTCTCGCACGCTCACCTGAAGTGCACAATGAAAAACTAGTTCTCGAATACTTTGAAGCATAATGGTGTGTGTTTGTTCATCTTTAGTAACATATATCTTAAGTTATTAAATACCATAAATATACCACTATTATCTTTATTGTTTTGGATTTAACTACTACGATAACTAGGATCACCATTACTATTCAACAGTAACAATAAAAGAAAAAGACACCCATGACTTAGAAATAAAACATATTCATTATTCAACACTTAAAATATTCATGAATCATCACATAATATGGCAAACACTAACTATTCATTGATTACTTAACAAATTACAAGAGAAAATGTTGTATCTATTCTCAAAAAGACCATCATTACAAATGATTACAATAGGTGTTTTTATACTTGTTTTGACCTGACCAAGTGTCAATATTCTATCTATCATGGACAAATGGCACATGGACTCCCAACAGGTTGAGAGTCATGGCTCTTACAACTAGTTGTTCCTATAGACTCAAGCCTCTACGCCCCTAGATACTTGTTCTATGTTATATTCTGGCAGCCAAGTACTTTGTTCCTTGTAGGCTGGTACAAAACCTTTGATCAATGGGGTTAAAGTGTCCTACTTGAGTTTCTCTTTTAACTACTCTGCTTCCCTCACGCTCCCCTTGTCTTTCACTTCTTATTCTGAGTCCTCTATTCTCAGGTCCCTCATGACATGTTCTTCCTTGACTAGGTCCTCTCATGCTAGGTCTCCTGCTTCATTGTCCTTTCACACCCATCACCTTCTATTTCTATCAACTATGTGCCATGGTCCTTCCATTCCATGCTAATACTTGCATCAAAATAGACAATTATCCTTTCATGCCACATGCCAAAAATGGAACAATACTTATACAGAATTTAGGGGTCAACAATTATGACTCAAACATATGAAACTATAGAGGAATGATAGATGGAGGCATCTATACACAAAAAACATAGAGGAAAGATAAAATGGAGGAAAGAGAACAACATAGGACCATATAAAGAAGAAAGGAGAGGAAAAAATACAAAAAAGACACGATTAAATACCTAATTTGAACTAATTTTCCATATGCACAAAGCCATGATAAAAATTTTCAATAATAATCCTTGTGTTATAATTAGATGTCTACACTTTATGATTAAAAATTTGCTCATGTTTATCATCTAATTCAGTTGGTAAGACAATCACCTATCAAATATGAGTATCTGCAATAATGTTGAGATCTAAAAATGCTAGTATATTTTGTATGGGATAAAACATATATGTTTGACATAAAAAGTAATTTTTAAGTACATATTTGAGTTCCTCTTGAAAAAATAGACAAGTTAAAAAAAAATTCATGTTGTTTCGAGTTCATATGCAAAAGTTATAGCCTTCATCAGCTGGTAGACTTTCTTGCAAGTCAAGCTCTGGAATCATACTGACAACTCCTAGATCTTGGACTGACAACCTCTAGAGCTCAAATATTCATCTTTGTATCTTGATTGTTCATCTCTAGAGCTGCATGTATTAGACAATTCTTTACATTTCCACTTCATTTTGGTAGGTCAGTTGAGTTTCTTGGCAGTTTCTAAGGCTGGAAAAGGATAAATACATGGCTTGGCAAGGTAGAGATGATCATATAAATTAGAGGAAACATCAAACATAAATCCAAATAGATCCATCTAAGAAAGAATACTACATAACCAAGATAACTAAGTTCAGTAGTTGAAGACTACACAGCTAAGACAACTAAGTTCAGTAGTTTTTCCTTTCTTGAGAAGCAAGTATTCAATTTAATATTTCATAGATATTTATGAGTTTTGGATCCATAAAGTTGGATTTCACTGTAAGCCCAAGAGGTAAAATATTTTGAATTGCAGAACATAGTGGAGATGAGGAAGCATGGCTTCACTCTTGCTAGAGTTTTCTCACATTGAGTTTCTCTAGGGTATGTCTTGTGTTATATCTTATTGATATGTTTGTGAATGTGTTTATTTATTTTATTTGCATGTTTATATTACTTTCAACTAGGCTAATACATAAAAATATAAGAGATCTCAAGACTCGACCCTAAAGGTTAAAGAATTGCACATTTGGTAGTGCACTTCTATGAAAGCATTTCAATTGTAGTCATGCATAGATAAATAGCATGTTTAGAGTGGAAATGAATATAGGCAATGTATATAGCAAGTGGATATTACATGTGAAGGGTTAAATATTCTTTTCTATGTTTTAGATGATAGTCACAAGAGCTAGAAAACATCTTAAAACAATATTTTATGTGTTTTTCTATGGCATAGAACTTGAAGGAAACACTTTAACTTGAAAGGGTCCGTATTTAGTAAAACTTAGAGTGGAATATTTATCTAGTTTACGGATCCATTTCATTACAATGTTGATTTGAAAATGGGCCAAATTTTCATCAACTAAGGTTGTAAAAAAAATTATAAATCCACATGGTAAATCATATGTTCAATTAAGTATATAATCCTTCAAATTCCCTAAGAATAGCTTAGTCAATAATGTATCATCATGAGAGAATTATATACAAGACATGTACAAGGCTCTAATGTGTTGAGAAGGATCTCCCTTTCCATTAAATAATTCAAACTTTGAAGTAATAAATCTTATTATAAATGGGTATGAAAGTAATCAATAAGCTAATGGATTTAAGAAAAAATCATTGAAAGTGACCCTATTATTTGGATTTTGAGAACCCTCGGAAAGATTTTAGATTTAATTTTTCAAGTCATGCAACATATGCATCATAATATCCATTTAAGGATTTGGAATAGAAGTGGAAGGTGAAGTTGCATCATAAGTTGGAATAGAATATTTTTACAAAATAGAAGGGTTAAATATATATGAATTAACTTTAAAAACATTATAAAAAAGAGTTTGTTGACAAACAATAAGAACCTTGGTAATAGACACATGTTGAAGAAGTGGAAGAACTTGAGAATCAGTAGAAACATGTTTAGAACTCGGAGGAACTTAAGAAGGAATTTAAACATGTTGAAAAATTAGAGGAACTTGAGAAGTAATAGAAGCGTGTCGAAAAATAATATAATTTTGAGATGTATGAGAAGTATGGGGAACAATAATAGAACATTATAAGCAATAGAAGCTTGAGCATTGGTACGTTTGAAGAAATTTTACAAATAACTACATGAGAAGGCATAGGTTAGAACTCTTGGATGACATTCATTAGAACATGAAGTTGATCGTGATGCCTTGAAAAGAGTATCTAAACTTAAGGGCATAACCATCATTATGAGCACTCATATATATACATATACATATATACACACCTTGAAGGGTACATCTTAAACTCTATTCCTCTATTAGTTTTCTGAGTGAGTCCCTTAATCAAAATATATGTTTTAAATTACAACTTGTTTTAATACCTTCATTAATTTGGCTATTTCAATATGATTTTCCATGAAATGTTTTTTAAAATATGCAATATTCTTATCCCTATTTTATGCATCTAAAAAATATTCTTAATCAAGATCTACTTCACATACATGTGCATTATCAATTTGAGATTCAGTCATACTATTGTCATTCAAAGATACAACATTATTATTATTTAGGATAGAAGGTATAGCTTTTGGAGCAACACTAGTTATCTTTTTAGATTTCATCTTATTTTTAAAGTTAGATCTACATCTAACTAAATAAATTTCAATAAAATCAATAGGTTGTCGATTCATCTTAGCCCTATTCATACTTGGATCCTTAGGTCTAATTAATTTTGGTGGCATAAATTGAAATCAAATATTAAACATGCACACCATACAATTTTCTTAGGTTTTTTAAGAATTAAAAAAAAAAAAACTAGAGTTTATGATTAGACACAAGGAAGCTAAGGCTATTGGATCTAAGCATATATAATGGAGAAAATTTAGGTAAATTCACATTTTTCTTAATATGAAGAAAGTTATAACCTTAGAAGGGATGTAAGAGAACATAGGTTGACAAAAATATAATATGAATAAATAGATTTTAATAAATTATGACACAAATACTCAATTACTTTTAATTAGGCTAGATAACATGTGCAAAACATCAATATAAGTCTAATTAATTAATTCTAAATCCATAGAGAGGTGACATGCAAGGTTTAGAGGCATATCTATTTTATTTGTAAGAATTGGTGACAATTTTTAAGATCTGATAATGGAAACACACGCCTAAAAGTGACATATACTTGGCCCAAAAAGCTGACTATGAATGGAGAATTCTCCCAAGAGCATCGATCCCACTCTAGACATTTTCCAAACCATTGTGATGCTCCAAAAAAGTGTCAAACATGGTTAAATTGACTTGATGAATGTGTTTACCCAATTCTAATTTTCAATAACCTCATTCAAGTTTCCACACAGCTTCTAAGATTACCTAAAAAAAATGTTTTCTCCATACCCTATATGGGAAATAATACCCAGAAATTTAACGAAAATAACATATATTTTGGGATCTATTGTAAACCAAAGAATAGAAAATATTGATTTTTTTTAGGCCTTAAATAATAAAAATATTGAAAACAATAAAAAATGTAATTGGAATAGTTCCAATAGCATGTAGATCTAGTGTTGTGTGGTGTATGCCTAACATAAACTTGTGTGATTCAATAATACTTCATTCTTCTAGAATGCTTGTAGGTACTCAAAATATTCTTATGAATGATAGGTAAATACGATGTATCTAAATGAACTATAATGTATGTACATTTATAGAAAATTTGAATTCAAATTGGGATGTTATTGGTACCCAAACTATGCTATCAAATGATCATAAAAAGTAAAAATGACAAAACAAAGGTCATGCAGACAAAAGTTGGAAGACACGTCACCATTGAACCAAAGAGCATCATTGATGTTTTGAGTAGGTTTAGGAACGTTAATGATGCTTTGGACACAAAGACCAATGCAGATGAAAAGAGGGAACAGAGAGAAAGGGACATTCAGGGGTGTTGAAAGAAGATACACGAAGCATTCAAAGTCAATAAATATATCAATAATAGTTAATTTAGATTAATTATCGAAAATTATAATAATAATAATATTTTAATATATGCCTATGAGATGTGGGTGAGTTGGTTAAGTGGTTTGGTTCTTTCAAGCCTCATCTAGATTTAAATCTTTGGAAAGGTATATGAGACCAATTATAGTCGTGGTTTATATTCTCAAAACTGTTAATGAATGTTATCGGTATTTTTAAACCAATTATAATCGTCCTTGGTGTTTCTAATATATGTAATAGATGATCACTTAGAAATCTAAACTTTCAATTATATCTTAGACCAGTTCGTAACTCCGATCAAAAATAATAAAAACAATGATAATATAATATATAAAATAAATATCTAACTTCCATTTTAAGATGACAGAGACCTCCATGATATAACTAATCACTCACTGAGGTTTGGTTTGTTTTTTTTTCCCCCCTCCTCCGGATGGACTTAATAAGTCACATCACCATCACATCTTCAAAACAATCACACCAAGCTTTTTATGGATGGTTAGCGTGTCGCCCTTGGTTAAAAGGGATATCTATCAAGATATTAAAATGGAAAATTGGGCACAACAAACCTAATCTAAACCTACGGTTGCTGGTTGGTTTTTGTTTTTTTTTCCCATAAGTGGATATCATCATTATAAATTGTGTTAGTGGAAGGAATATATGGTACGAGACTATTTCCATGCAGCCACGATACATTGTTAATCATTGTATATTACGTGTTATAATCAATCTTTTATAGTTCTTTGATAACCAATAATTGTACTTTATATTGGGTAACTTAGAAGACCATAAAGTCAATGTGTACAGTTTATTTCACAAAAATGAATAGTCTAATTTATTTTTATATATATGAGTGGTAGGTCAACTGTTTAGAGTGATGGGCGTTCAGTTTTATTAGAGGTAGATATGTATGGGTTTTTTGGTTTGAAACTTGAGAAATACTTATGTTGTCATTTGTAGGTATGGGTTATTTCATAGATTCATAGAAAATATATGGATTGTTTTATTTTTATTTTTTGAAGAAATAGTTAAATTTATTTATAATTTATTATGGTGAGGTGGTAGATCTCATCTATTCTGTTAAGTAAAGGGAGGTGAAGGTTTTTATAGCAGCGATTATTTTATACAACTACGATAATATTGACAAGAACTATTATGATGATGGACCTTTTTCCCTGCAGAGCTCTATCATGTAAAGGTGAAGAGGAAGGCATATGGGACATAATGCAAGGCACATTGCTCCAATGATTAAGTAATGTCTGGTGATGAACTACCTCTATAGACCCTTAGCTTGCACATGAATTTGTATAAACATATTTGATATAATCATAGCTTTCTTATATATATGGCAATGTCTATCACTTGCATTGTTATAAAATATAGTTAAATTTATTTCTTTACCAATAAAAAAGAGAATTTCCATTGAAAAAGTTTTTCAAATCTATGTGAATATTGCACGTAAGAAAGACCAATTCCCAAGAAGAACAATCTACCATGAAAAAGGTCCACCCCAAAAGGGTTTGAATAAATCATGAATCCATGTTCAACTCTAGTGAACTTTAATTCCAAACCAAAAAAAACCTTGACATTCTTAGCTTAGCCGTAAAAAACATAGTTTAGATGGGGAACACCTAAGTGCAAGAGACGGTCTCCCAAGGGAAAACCCTAATATAGTAAACACCATGCAAAGTGAGCAAGCTTGGGTTCAAGAATATCATTCCATATAGTTTAAAACCTCCTACCCCAAGTGTGAGCATAAGAATAAAGATACCACCTTTGGGTAAGTTTTTGAAACATGGGTAGTCAAGGTGTGAGCCACTCATACCCCTTATGAGTGTGATTGAGAGGTTACAACAAACTAATTCTAGTCTTTCCATATTCGAAGTGAATTCAATACAATTTTATGCAAAAGCTCATAAAGCATGGTTTCAATAATCTCCTCAAGGACTTATGGGCATTTTTATGAAAATGAAACTTGGAATTGGCTTCTAGCCATGAAAAGAGAGAATGAATTGGCTTCTAGCCATGAAAAGAGAGAATGAATGGTTAAGGAAAATTCATGAATGGTGTTAATGCCTTGTTTGAAGAATTTGAAGGCATGAATCCATGACACCATTGCAAAGGGGAATTTGTGAAAATTGATAACAAAAGACCATACCAAGAAATGTTGATTGATAAATATCTCATCACTAAATTTGTTCTTATTCCAAAAGTTTGTACGTTTAATAGATTGCATGGTTGTCCAAAGGCTCTTATCCACAAAAATCCCCACAATCTTAATTGGAACTCAAGTGACAAGAAGGTTCGAAAACCTTAGCCTTTCCACGTAGCTCTACCATATTGACTTCTAGCATAGATAAAATACCTTAATAGAATATTATGAACTTTGTTTCCTTCAATAGCTCATAGTATCCATTTGGCACACAAAGAAGTTTCTTGATGATGTACATCAAGAAAACCCACACAACCATCTCCTCTTTGGGTCGTTCAATGGAAACCCTTACCATGTTAAAATTGACTTGCAGAAAAACTCTCAAAAACTTCTCAAGCTTCTAATAAGAGGATTTATAATGAACTCAACATGAGGAGTACTAAACATGGGTCATAATGAGCCTTTGTAACATATTTGAAAAATTACACCCAAAAAGTGTGGATTATAATCCAGTATGACCGTATCGATGGAAATTTTCCATAACATAGTGGGGTAGCTTAAACAATGAATAAGATACCAAGAAAATAAAGGACTTCATTGTGTTGACTCCATTTCCAAGAAATTTTCTAAAGCCATGGAGGAAGGGGAGTGAAGGAATGTTTAGGATATTGTGTCTTCCTACATTGGATGTTGGAGCTTGAGGTCAGACAGATGGTCTCAAAGCATTGCATTACATGCCTAAAATTTTCTTCTTCTTCAATTAAAGTGAGGAAGGAACCATATGCAAAGTGATAATTTACTATTTGAGGAGAACCCTCTACAAGAAGGGAAATTCCTCTAAGAAGCCCTTGGGAAATAACTTTTTCTAAGCGATATACAAACCTCTCCACATCTAACACATAAAGAGTAGGGGCAAATGGATATCCTTATTGATTAAAGCTAAAAATGCCAAATTGCTCAAAGTACACATGATTAACAAGACAAGTTGAAGAATCAACAAATAACATCTAAACTTGAATGAAGGAAATTAGCTCCAAACCCTAAGGCCTACAATATGGCTAGAATGAAACGTCATTATGTATGATTATAAGCCTTCTCAAATTCTATCTTAATTAAAATGGCATGTTGATTGGACTTACGAACCCATTCCTTCTCTTCCCAAACAAAAATTATATTGTCTAATATGCATAAGTTTTGGATGAAACATGTTTGTTCAAGACTGATAATTAGTGGGAGGTATTGTGAATGCATAGAGCCAAAACCTTTACAATAATTTCTTGAAAGACATTCAATAGTGTATGAGTCACTAATTACAAATCAGTTGAATATCACCAATATTAGATATAAATTTGATCAAGCCATAATTTCCTTATGATTGCGCCATAATTTCCCTAAGATCGTGCCATAATTTCCCTATGATCCTACCATCACCGAGAGATCCCCTCCCCACTCATTATGAGCCAAGAATTTAGTGAATCTACAAAATAACAAGAAGAAGACTTGAATCAGGATATTATGGTAATACAAACAAAGTAATTAGTCATAAATTTATCACATATTAAATATAATTTATATTATAATATAATTTCAATTAAAACCTTATCAGTATCATAAATTTAAATTTAAATCACAATAAACAATGTTAATGCATGTATAATCATAAAATTTAGAGTAATTATTATTCATAGAGGTCATCTTGAGATGACTTTTAAAGTCTTATTAAATTATTTATAGAAACCTTCAATTTGGATTGTGATTGGGTTAATCCCACATTGATAATAATTATGAGATAAGGATGGCTTTTCTAAATGGAAAAGAGAATAAAAAATGAAAAGTTTAAAGAAGTAGATCATATTCATATGTGCTTAGTATGTCCCCTTACCATGTAATTATTACCAAAATTTATGAGGAAAAATTATAATAAATAAAAATCCCATAAAAATTAATAATCTAATCCTAAAAGTCATCACACATAAATGTCTCGTAAATATCATAATCAAAAGTGTTATTCATTTAGTAATGTCACACAAACAACATAATCTTAACCATCAACATGTAAGAATGTCACATAATAAATTATAATGGGTACAAATAAAAACATAAATAATAAATGTGTCAAAAATTGGGGGCATGACAAGGCCTTTAAACCTACATGTGGTATACAATTATGATATATGATAAAGTTTGAAGTACCAATCAAAATTGCGTAATTTTAAAGATGTGGACTCTTTAAGTATTTTTTATAATTACTTATAAACCCTTTTAATTTAAATTTTATCTTTATAAATATATAATCGTGGTTAACAAAAAGATTGTCGACATTCATTCTTTATGACGATAAAATACAGTTCACAATAATAAAATAAAAATATTAATTATATAAAATTATACAAAAAGATTATCAAAATAACATATCACCAAAAAAAATAAAAACATCAAACACTGAAAAAATAATTCTAATATCTCTTCCCCCTTTAACACATTATACAAATATACATTCTTTATAAAAATCAAGTCCTCACCCTGAAATCAAAAAAAAACTTAAAAATAACTAAATAAAATTAAAAAATTATTCGTACAATTACATTCATTGATCCTAATGTTAATAGGAAGAAATCAACATTCTTTTGTAAGTGAGATCCAACTTTTTATTATTATTAAAAAAACATTATCTAATAAAAATTGTATTTTTATATGTAAAATACATTTAAAACCTTATTTATTATTTTAAAAGATAAGTGAATTAAATATTTATAAAAAAAAAAAAAATCCCAATAAACATACTTTACAACTATTCTTACAGACCCTAAAAGGAAATAGAAAATGCTTCTCTAATATTTAAATATATAAACAATGAATTAAAATTCTCATTCATTCATGCTTAGAAAGTTGTAGACAATGGCACAACATTTTGAAAATCTTTATATGGGCTTAAAAGTTCTCTTTGTATTGATGTGGATTTGAGTTTAAATATATTTTATTTTGATATATCCAAACATTTCATTAAAGTTATAGATTAAATTGAAATACATGTAGTTATTGATTTATCTATTAAAATATAATTTTTCAATATTATTCTATAAATTTAATTATTATAATAATAAAAATATTTCAAATAAAATATATATATAAATAGAATTAAAATTTTTAACTTAAAAAATTAAGGTATAAAGATAAATAAAAAAATTAATAAGTCATCAGATTTATAATAAAATACATAGTATTTAGAGTTTTACTAAATAATATAGCATTTAAAACTCTTAACTTCAAGAATAACCCTCAAAACAATAAAAATAAATTTAATCAGGTCTAAAATTAAATTTTGCCTTCTAGAATTCCCACAATTGAGGTGCTTACTCTAAAGCATAGGTGGCTGTTAAGACGGCGTCAACGTGTTTCCATAAGGAATGAGCACAGCCCATATCAAAGTTTTCATATCGTGATTCGAATTAAAAGATATTATCAGATCATTATTATCAAATAAAACATTCATATACTTATATATTAAGCTTTTGGAAAAATTCTTGTCGGGAAGGTAAGGACGAAACTTTTAGGGGCTCTTTTTGGTAGTGCCTGACATTACTCGAGCACATCTTGCCATTAGTGGTGCACTCAGAGATCTAGTTTTTCACGGCTCCGTACACCAGGTATTTGCCCGAGTTAATTTTTTAAATTTCAAACGTCTTTTATCTCTTACTGAAAATTTTATGGATTACTTGTTTATAGGAAAATTTACTTGAAAACATTCCACCATTTGTTACTTTCTGTTTTTTAAATCTCTACTTTATTTTTAGGAACATGGCTACCATGATGTGCAATAAAGGCTACTGTTCGAGAAAATGCATGATTGTTTTTTAACCTTTCTATTTAAAATATTCTACCGTTTGTTCATTTTCAATTTTTCTTTTTAAGAGCATATCTACCATAATATATATTATAGGATTATTAGAGAAAATGCATTGGGTTGATTATTTTAATCTCTCCGTTCCAATTTTATTTCCAAACATGGTTACCATGAGATATGTATTATAGGCTACTATAATATGTATTTAATATGGCAGATATCTTAAATACATTTATCTCAAAAACATGGATAGATATCAATTTCTATATTCTTGTCTTAGATTTTGTGTATAGCTCATTGATTAATAACTCCAGTACTTTCTTGGAAAAACAAATAGGGTACAAACTCCATCATATAGCCAAGATATTATGACTTTTCAATTGACTTCTCGAAGCCCAAAAAAAAAGTGACAGTCAAATGGATGCCAAACTTAAGCTTGACACTACCTGGAGAAGGTCAAATGGATGTCAAATACAAGGTAGAAACTAAACTGTTACGGTCAGATGAACGTCAAATTTAAGAAAGTAATTACTTGTTTATCCATAGACATTGCAACCCCACACCACTGCCTCTCCCACGCCCCCATGCACCCCACTGCACCTATCAGCATAATAAGCCTATGGAGAAAAAGGCTGGTACTTCAAAAATTTAGCAAAAAAGTACATGTGACATAAAACTTAGCTATAAATTTCTTTCTAAAATATGCTAATAGACAGATGTGATTTTGAAAGGGCAAAAAACAATTGGAAAAAAAAAAACACTAAAAAAACACCTTGCACTAGAACATTTATCAACATACCACTGAAAAACGCCCTCAACTAGAACACTAATCCACGTACCATTGAAAAACACTCTGGACTTGAACACTTAACCAGAAACACTAAGAAACACCCTAGACTAGAACATGAATCGACATACCAACATAGTAGCCACTTATCAACATAGTTGACGGCAGGTAAGCAACATTCGGGGAATCTAAGGAGCCTCAAAAATGTAATATTAGTAAGGGAAATTTAAATTTGCATATGGTGAAAGGGATACTCAAGGAAATCACTATAAAGTTATATGAATAATTATGTTTCTCCCACTCAATATTATTTAGAGAAGAACTCAGTTCAGTTTTCATATTGAAACACGATTCATAACCTGTTTTAATTTAAGTATGAGCATCTTCAAGAAATCTGGTTTGTCAAATCCAAAGCTTGAACTACTACGTACGGGTCAATGTTTTATCTCAAGCTTTCTTTGAATTTTAAAATATCAGCAAAACATCAATAATGAAATTTAAATGAATGTAAACATATGCAAGACCGTAACCTTAAAGCATCAAACTCGAAATTAAATGGACAAAACATTCATGTAAACAGGAATCTGAAATACTTTGTATGCACAAATTACTGACGGGACTAATTCCAGTCTGTTTTTGAAACAAATACAATGCTTCTTTTCATGAAACAACTCATTGAACCTAATTTCCAAGTACAATTATTGACTAATTTGAGAAGCATTCCAAAATCTATTCTTACATTTAAATAATTTTGAAATAGTGGCAAAAGGTTTCCCAGCAAATAGAAGCCTTGGGAGAATAAGACCTGACATAAACAATACATAGTATTCTTCCCTTGTCTAGAAGAATCAACCAGGCCAAGGATCCCCTCAAAGGAAGGAATGCAACTTAAATTGAAAGAGACTTGGGCCATCATGAAAAATAATGGCTCTTTCTATTCCTTCCTTAGCCCATCTATAGCTAGAATACATTTCCAAGTGAAACGGGGGGATTTTAGGAAGCTTCTGACTGAAAACAGAACAGTTAATGGATGTCTGCACAGTTTCTGATGAATGTACAAGTTTTAAAGCAGCAGTTGAAGAAGATGAAGGTACAATGAAGGCTCTTGGGTTTAACATCTGATCGCCTCCATGTAATATTGAAGAATGCACAGTGGTGTCGACAATTAGATAATTGTAACAAAAAACATCACTCACCTAGGACCTTGCTCTGGACCTGGAGTTCCAGCTTTCGGTACAACAAGAGGAACACTGTTCACTGCCCCATTTTCGGCAGGTGGTCCAGTGCCCCACTTTCCTTCTGATTCTGAGGGCTCCAAAACAATTACGCTCCCATCCGTCAACCCAAGGGAAAATTGGTTTGGCTCATAAGGATGAGCCGCAACAACAAGTGGGTATACATTAGAGCTGCATGAATAATTGAAGATCAGACAAAGAAATTACAAAACTCAAAAACAACAAATGGCTCCTTCAACCATGGCCACTTTCTATATGCAAAAAATGGAACTCGTAACCAAGTGCCTTGTTTATATGGATCCATACCAAAAGACCAAATCTTGATCTTCGGCAAGGTACCCAATTGCCTTGTTTTTTATTCCAACATACTTGCTCTATATTTCTTAGTGTGTAAAGACGTCAAGAAAGACTAATTGATGGCCATGTCTTTTTTGCTATGAACCAAAAAGGACTGACTATTTTTTGTGACATCAAATTCTGAGCTTGTGGCTCTACTGATAAAGTTGCATTTTCGACAATGAACTGCTATATAATCAAGCACAACACACTCTTATATTAGAGTCAGCATTTAAGGACAACTTATATTATTTTAACTCAACTCACATGGGATTGGAAGGAATGTAGGCTGAGACAGCAATTCGACATCGTAGTTTAAGCATTTCAGCATGGAAAACTCCAACAGCGCCATCACAGAAGCTTGCATATATTAGTTGGCTATCACAAGAATATGCAGCATTTGATATTGGGGCAGGAAGGGGCTCATGGGGAACCCACTGCCAGCAATCAGCATGGCAACTAGTTAGGCAATTATAAACTGGAACCGATAAATACAAACAGATAATCTAGCACCAGACATGAATAGCATTAAAAAAGGAATGATATTTACTTGTTTGATACGCTCAAGTTTTGTTGTTTCATAGATGGCAAGCTGAGTTTCATGCACAGCCAAGAAGTGTATCTGATCCTGGTGAAATTGTACTCGAGTGACTGCTTGAGTTGAGGGTACTCTACCTGCTGGAATCTGTAACTGCTTACTTTTGTGCTTTTCCCAGGTATCTATTCCCCATATAAAAAGCTACAAATCCACATACCAAGAGTTACATCAATGACTTACATCTAGCTTGATAGTCCTGATATCACAGCAAGTAGCTTAAAGAATCATATTAATATCACAATTACCTGCGCATCTGCTCCTGATGATACAAGTACATTCAATACATGAGAGAAAGCAAGACCTGTTATTCTTTTTTGGTGCCCCTTAAGCTTGCTCTTTACCTGATTTCAAATGTAACTTCAATTAGGTAAATATATATGTGTGTGTGTGTGTGTGTGTGTGTGTGTGTGTGTATAAGAATGATAATAGCTCCAACACAATGATGACCACATGAAGTTTACTGGTTGCTGAGGGAGGACCTCATCAACTCTAACGTTGTAGATTTGAATTGTCGAATCTTCCATTCCAATAGCAATTATGTTGTTGTCTTGGGGATGGAAAGCAAGAAAAGTTGCTGCTGGGGGCGGTGCCATGAAAGTCGTCATTGTCTGTAGTGGAAAAACAGATCAGTGAAGGCAAATAACAGACCCATACATTCCTACAGGACACTAACTTAAAAGGATATTTATATTAATTATACATTCTAACCTTGAATGTCATCATATTGAACAGAGAAACCTTCCCGCCTGAGGCTGACATTACATAAGAATCATTTTTTGATAATGCAAAGCAAGGCACAGCTTCTTCAGGGTTTGTGTCACTTATGTCATTGGTCATAAGTATGCCACTGGCAGGTTGCCATAACTGAGGAAGGACACCGGCAGTCGCCTGTCAAACAAAGCAGCAAACAAGCACATTCAGAAGGTATTAAAGATGCAAGAGCCCTTCTAGTTGGCTTTCTCGAACTTGAACAGAGGTATAAAATTCACAAAAAAGCTCACAACATCAAGATCACCTTGCCACTAGAGTTGCGCTCATTACGCTGCCATTTCCAAAGCTTATGAACGGCATTGGAAGCCAAAGCAAGAATTGCAACTCCTGAATTAGTATATATTAACCTTGAAACCTGCAATTATACAGGATAGGGAAAGAGATAACACAGTTAATGCACCCTAGAAGAAATATTACAAATGGTATTGCTTTCATTAAAACATGAATGTTACAGAGAAAAGTAGTTGCATAAGCAGAGCTTGTTTACTCATTGCACATGCTGACAGATTGTTGAATAATAATTTGCATCATAAATGATAACATTGCTAAATCTGTACAAAAAAATTCCTTCAAATCACAAGCTTCAAATGAGGGAAGAAAAAGTATACCTTGCTTGTTGGTAAGTTATCAGGAAGCTTTTGAGATCGGCACTGGCCAGGTTCAGTTATTTCAGTCAATTTCCAGATTTTATTCTTCTCTGTTGCTTCTTCAGACACTCTGACTTTCACCTCCCCAACACTTCTGGTGTCTCCATTCTAGGATATAATATGCCATCAATACAAATAAATTATTTCCAGATAATGTATTTAAAAATGAGAATCAACTTATCTGTTCCATGTCCTAGGATGTATTTGGTACATTAGATACCTTAAAAGTAAGTTTATAGCATGCAAACATATGAATATAGATTTGGTTGCCCCTAATACCTACTCAAATGTGTAAAAAATAAGTTCAATAATGCTGATCATCAAAACATACCAGTCCAGACATGGAAACAGAGGTACCCGCCCTTTCTGTTCCTAGTGCTGTTGATCCTGGATTTCCACTAACAATTGCAAGTGTATTTCCTGAAGCCACCTGCAGAACTATCTCGTACTTATTGACATTGTGCTGACTAGTGAATAAGAGTCAAAAGGAGTAACAATAAAAAATATTACCTTTGCAAGAGGCTCAGGAGGCACCCTTGCAACATCAAGAGTGCGGTTCTCAAATGTTCGCAACAATCTCAACCCATCAGCATTCGCTAGGATTTTAATCCCATTGTCACTTGTCGAAACGGCTAGTAAGGATCCATCCTTATTAAAGCGAAGGCGGGGGCTAGCCTACAGAAAGGTCAAAAATTAAAAAAAACTGGCTGAAAAGGTCTTCTTATCAAATTCATGCAATGATAGATCAGATGCTAAAGAAAACTGCCTAAGTGTGAGATAGCAAATGTATCTGCAGCAAAAATAAAAACTGATTCGTTAGCCATACCTGCAATCCACCCTCAGCATCAATTGTAGTCAATAGGTTTATGTTGTCCATGTCCCAAAATTTAATCATAAATTCATCTCCAGCAGCCAAAAAGCGGTTTCTAGTGGTGTCAAATTGTACAACACCCAAAGAGCGCTTGCGGAATCCTTGATAGGTTCGCTTGATTGCTCCTTCACTTTCATTCCATTCAACAAGATATGATTCTCCGTCTTTGCTTGTCCCACAGGAAAAGAGCCTGCAGAGAGAAGTTTTAAGCAAGTTGAAGAAATCAATGAAAAATGAAAAATGATGAAAGTGCTTTAACTAAATGGACCTTGATCCATCAGCGCTGTAAGCCATTGTTGTGCACCACTGCCCGGGTGCATCATAATCAACCCGTGAACCCATATGATCATATAACCATGCTTTTATTTTCCCATCAATAGCTGTTGAAAAGATAAACTGAGGTAAAAGCAGTTAACAAATTAGTTTTCAGTACAGGGAACGTTGAACTGAAAAAAGGTAATACAATAAAACCTAGGTATTCCCGTGTAAATGCCAACCCATCAAATATTAAAACATGGGACATCCAACCTGGATACTTTCTTTATGATGAGGGCATACTGAATACACTGGTGCTTCATGACCTTCAAAAGTATATAACCTGCGGCCTGTGATTGCATCCCACACCTGCATGTACAAATGACATCTTCAGAAACAAAAAAATTCAAAAGAGAATCCAATTAATTAACAACACAATAAATTCAATTTCAGACAAATCGCTCCAGAACAAAACGTGTTTTTCTCAGACCTTGATTGTTTTGTCATCTCCACATGTAATGATGCATAGTTGTTTGTTAGGATGTGAGAAAGAAAGGTCATTGACACCTCCAACATGCGCATCAATCTGCCCATAGCAAAAAGATTTTGTAATGAATAAAAAAACTGGGAATTTGAAACAAACAGATCGCATGGACATCAACAAAGGGAGGAGCTATAATCTTTATAATTAATACTTCAAACATGTAATTCTTAACAAAACAACATTATAGTTTGCGTGATGAGACAGGTGAAATTATACATTTCGTCCTTCGGATCATATGTTAATAGAACTTTGAGTGTTATGGTGCATATATTACAGATATGCTAAATTTCCACGAGAAGGATTAAAAGCATGAAACACTTGCATAAAAATGGACATGCGGAATCCAAAGAATAAGGCAGTCAAATACTGACATGTAAAAAGCAATCAAGATGAACCAAAAAAAATGGTGGAAATTAATCCTTATTTATGTAAAAATTTCAATCTCATTTCAAATATAAGCTAACCTGCTATTAGCAGCAAACAATCAGCAACAACAGTATAAAGCAGGTATACACATTTAACAATATGCAATGACCATGTAAACTACTCTTTGAAAAGCATTCTGAAGGCTTGAGTAACCTCACTAGATTATTTTATAATCTTACCATAAATACCAACCAAAGGGAGAAAAAACTTGGGCACTGTAGATATGCCCCCATGAACTTTTGCTTCAAGTCACAAAACCCTTATTAACTAAGTCATGCATTTCCATTTGCTCTTACAAAATGACTCATAGTTTTTAAAATTCAATCTTCAAATATTTTTGGTTTCAGTCAGACCATAACCCTTTCGATACACCATCCACCAGGGTACAAATCTCTAGATACCCAGTACAGACAGACAGGAACAGGGAAGGTCAGGTTCAGTTCCTGGGTCCCCCTAGTCATGGCAGCTTAGCCAAAGGAGGCTCTAATTTAGACGTATGCTTACTCAACATGTTATAATACACTTGTAATCCAAATACATAGGCAGAGATGCCGATATCTATGTAATTCAGTTGTTTCCAATAAAAATAATATATATTATAATATTTATGGTTTCCAAATGTTATGCTTAGGAGTCAATATATCATCTGATTTTGTATCATTTAAGCAACATCCAAACACAGGTGGGTTATGTACTAACCTCCCTCCAAAAGAAGCTTCGTATTACTTATTGAGTTATATGCAGACCTTATTGAAAGCATAAGTTCCTAGTAAATGTGGTTATGGCGGTTTAGCTTGAAAATGCATTTCAGAAATAGGGGAGAAAATATAATTTAGGAACAAATTCAAATCATTATCTTTGTGATGAAATTCCTATCATACATGAATAATTTTGGCAAACGACTTGCTTGTCATGCTTCAATTTTACATTGATGCCAAAAAGAAAACATAAAGCAAATTGATCCAATACCTCCAAGTGATGTCGCAAATCGCTGCCACCATGGTAGGTATATATGTGTACTATGTGCTTTGAATAGGCAACCCCTGTTGTTATAACAGTAATCAAAAATTGTGTGTACTAAAACAATGTTTATGTAATGAAAAATGCTGTCCATGTATGTTAAAACTAACATCTTTAACATATAAATGCCCCTACCAAATAAACCACCATCTGGACTCCATACAACACGGTTGACAGAAACAGAAGGATCCTTGACAACTGCTGCCTGCATCACCAATAAAAATATTCAATTAGCTGCGCATATGTAAACAGGATACAACAAAGAGTGTATGATAAATCTATGATAACCAAGCGATGAAAAGACTGACAATAGTACCTGCATTGAAACACTACAACCTGCAAGATCCCAAACCTTGAAATTTCGGGAAGCCAATCTTTCTCGTGAACTCACATCCCATATGCTTATGTCACCCACATTTGTACCCACTGCAACACTCACAAGAAAACAACCATTAGGAGGTTTACACAACTTTCATGTCTGGAAGCAAGATTAAGCAATGCTATTCCACTGTCAAACTTGAAAACAACCATTAGGAGGTTTATACAACTTTCATGTCTGGAAGCAAGATTAAGCAATGCTATTCCACCGTCAAACTTGATAATCAAGACTAAGCAACTAAGAACAACAAAACAAATCATTTGGATTATTGGATACTGAGGAAAACAGAAACAACCGATATAGAAATGGTAAACAAAACCCAAAAAATGCAGTATCCCAGTAATAGTGATGTTTTTAGTGGGATGGGAATAAAATATTAGAATTTTCAAGAAGAAATTTAAAAAAATCAAATAGCATATTGTTTATAAAAAAAAACAAATCAATGGCCAAACAGGTTAGCATTTTTATATTTTCAAAGGTGAAGACAACACTGCCTCAAAAGGAAAACATCTTCATCTCAGAGACCAAAGCAGCAGTTTACTTCCCAACCATATACAGTAAAATCAATGACACTGCTATCAGCTTCAGAAATGTGGCCTGTCAAAGATATTTGGTTCCGTGCGACAACCCATCATGCACATCCTCATATCAGAATTTTGCACAAATTCATCCAAGAACTGAGCAGAATGTAAACACCACATATGTCATACAACAATGCCATACCAAGGAGCAAAGCTTGGTGCACAGGGTGAAAATCCATGCTCATTATGCAAGATCCCTGGCTTAAAGTTTGAGCTACAGCCTTAGGAAGATCATCTTGTGAGTATAGGCACTGAAGATGATTTGCCCCGTGATAGGTTACCTGCAACAAGTTCAATGGTGCATGTATTTCAGAAATAGTATTTTCAAATTTACATTTTAATTTTAAATGCAAGATGCTGTACTGCAAATAGTAGGACGTAGATGTAGGTAGATCTTCTCACTTCTCAGCACAAAGATTGACCTAAAAAAACTTGGGACGGAAAAAAAAGCATGACTCGCAAATTAAAGAGTGAGTAAAATCAGATTTTGAAAGTACCTCATCGCCTGGCTGACCACCTGCCCTTGATCGTTTCAAAAGATGTTCAGAATCTCCAGATTGATAATCTACTGGTGGGGTGTTGACTGGAGGAGTCCTTGGACGCTTAACAAGAGAAGCTAAAGAATGAAATTTCACAAGAGATTTATTATAGTTTCACAACAAAAAAAATCAGAGAAAATACATTTAAGTACACACACACCATACAGATACTAAATATCCAAGTTTTTGCAAATCATGAGTAGAAATAATAATAACCAGAATTGAGAATTTGCATTAAATTTCAACAAAGTTACAGAAATGAAATTGAATCAGTCATAGTACTGAGAAGATGGTTTACCTGCATTTGTTCCACTACTAAGTCCAACAGGACCTGCAGAGAGACCAGGATGAGAGACAGGGGTAGGATTAGCCATCCAACCTGCAAGGGCACCAGATGGATTGCTAGGCGCTGGCTGGAATGGCTGGTTACCACCACCCACAAGAGGATATCAGATAGAATTGAAGATGAAGACATACAACAAATTAGAAGTTAAGGAAAACCTCATCCTTAAAAATACAATGAATGTAAGTCTACTTTCATTTACCATATGACTGGTTACTGGTGGGGGAAAGGGGGTAGTTTTCGCAAATGCTCCCATAAAATTGTTTGCAGGTTGTGGAGGACGCGCTCCATTTTGTTGTCCACAATTATGATCAACAAAAAGGGTTTTAATGTCAGGATTAGGCCTTGGATTTTTGCAGAGCTGATGCTGCCAATTCAAACTGCAAAAATTGACCAAGAAAACATGCGAGAAAGATTAAGTCACAATCATTATAAGAAGCCCGCAGAACCAGAGAGTCTGCAATGAACTGAAAAGGATCACAGATTAAATAAGTTAAGAAATGTGCAGCTGTGAAAGTGCATTCCTCGCATAAGATTAAAAAAGAAAAAAGACTGTATTGCTGGTATTGCCAAATTGGAAAAACTGAAAATCTAACTGACTGAATTTTAAGACAAACCTCTGATTGATAAGTGTCCGCAATCGAGATGCTTTAAGCCCAGGAAATTGCAATTTCTCTCGGAACAAAGGATTGGCTTCTATAAGTTTTTTGAGTTCTAATAGCATTATGTTTCTAGCTGATTTTGTCTCCCCATACTTTGAAAGCTGTTCATTTTCTCTGCTTTGTGTCAAGGAAAACATGTCAGTAAACATGAATATAATATAAATCCTCCTACATGGAATCATTTTACAATGATAAAAATAAAGCACCTGAAATTATCCAAAGTGAGTAGTTGCGTAATCTCCTTGTACAGCTCCTCATTGAATGAAGAAAATACTTTCAGGTCCTTTACTAATATTTCTACTGCTCTGGCTCTGTCTGACCTGGAATCACAAGTACGTGAAAAAACATCAAAAATGTCTAATTTGACATATATTTTAAGTCTTAAGAAATACACCTCTTGCACTCTGTGTCTGTGACCATTCATACTTCAGTTCATTAGTGGACTTCACCAACGGATTCATGGCATAGGCTCATTGTGATTAAAAAATCAGAAATCTATGGAAAAATTCCTCTAAAACAAACTCTTCTTAATCATTGTCAACAGGAGATGTGGCGTATGGGTATGGGTATGGGGGCAGGGCCACCATTTTCAAATCAGGGTACAGGGGTATATGAACAAAGGTGTGAATGGATTATACACATATAGCCATCAGGATAGGCGGGTATGGATATGGAACTGGAATGTGTCCTTAACACAAACATAAACTCTTCTTTATCATAGTCAACAGGAGATGTGGGTTACAGGTATGGGTACATGGACAGGGAGACCATTTTAAAATCAGGGAACAGGCATATATGAATAAAGGTATGACTACATTATGCATATATGGCCATCATGAAAGATGGGTATGGATATGGAACTGGATCCTGCCTTTGTACCTGAGTATCCTGGTGAGTATGTTTTTAATAGTTTCCAATTTGGGGTAGTCCAAAACACAAAAAGTTGCATTAAATAAAACATAAGGTAAGAGTTGAATAAATTTGACCTGGAATCTTCTTCCATATAGTGTCACTTAAAGATAGCATACAAACAGTCGGACAAGGATAAATAGCATCGAACAGCTGCACATGTCTGTGTTATCATTTGCCAACATTATATACCATAATGCCCACCAATTTATATGTTCCAAATAAGTACACTATCTCCTGCTTGGCAAAATTTAGTTTTGCCACAAACAATTTGCCACTAAGACATACAGGACATATATCCCTTGTATTTTGTGACTTGTCAATATTTATAAAGGGGGATTTCGCAGTTCTATGCCTGATAGTTCTCACTTTCTAAGCATTACAAGCATTTACCTCTAGCATGTAACTCTCTAGCTTTTTATTCACCGGCCAACCATACTTCAAAATTTGCACTTCTCTTGCAACAAAGAGAGCCGATAAGCTCAACCCACATTAATCACAACTTGGACAAAATCAATCCTGATTTTAATCGTCTATATATATACAAAAGATCAAAGTGTCTTGAATTCTCCACACAACATTACCAGCTGGGCTTGCCTCCCAAGCATCTAAATAGTTGCATCAGGAATATTCTACAACATGGTAATATGATTTTAGATGACTCTGCAGTTGAAAGCCCTTAATTTTCAAAAATTTATCTCAAATTGTATATGCATTTTTGTTGTCCCATAAATCTTACAAGGTCTCCAGGGGATATTAATTGAAAAAATATCATTTCATTTTACAAAAATCAAGAGACAGAAAACTTACTTATCCAATGCCTCTAAATATTTCTGCTTCCTGATCTCAAAAAATATCTTCATGGAATATCTATTGTCATCAACTTTGGTAAAACCGGAAAGGTATCTCTCGACCTCGTCCCACTCCCCACTCAGGACCTGGTCCTCAAAATACTTCATGTTGAAGAAGAAACCCGACTCCTGCTCGAGCCTGAGCAAAAAATCGTACAAAAGTTCAGACAACTGAGAGCATTTTATTAATAATTAAAATTTTGCGATTTCCACAAGCGTGTGTAAAATATATATATATATATATGTGTGTGTGTGGGGACACATATACACACACGTGTACATACATACATACACTTTGTTCTATCCTCTTTTCATTTTCTTAATAAACAAGGTAAAGTACGAACATACAAAGTTTATGCAAAAAAAATTTACCCAAAAAAAAAAAATCATCAAATATCTACTCACTTGTGAACACTTTCCTTGAATTTCTCCTCATCAAGAAATTGCAGAATGAGGAACACGAGCTCCCTGCTAAGCGAAGTCATTGCTGCCGCTAACAATTCCCCAGCAAACAAGACCTTAAATTATTTTTACTAGTCCTGCAAATAAAGCAAAAATTCTTTGCTCTTAGTTTAACCCTTATGTTCCCTTTTTCTTCAGAAATACTCCCTGAAGCTATCCTGCATCCGCAGTTTAAGGACAGGATAGCACTACTCTGCCAACTTCACACAGGACTTGCACTTGGCCTCAATCTTACATAGCTCCTTACACAAAAGGGCCACGAGCCTAAAACACCTCCATGTAACAGATCTAGAGTCACAGGGATTGATCCGACAGCCACAGCTATAAAATCAACGGTCCAAAAACTATTACACACGAACGGCCGAAGCAAGACCCTAACAAAAACGTAGTAAAAACGAAAAAAATCAAAACCTCCATTGAAAGGCAACACGCCAATAACCTTTCCCTAGGGTTTAAACTCCAAAAACTTCGGCCATTCATGTACTCAAAACCTCAAACACGACAAAGGCTAACCTTTCTCTTTTAATATTACAAATAATTAAACAGGCGTGGAAGATTGCAAAAACTTTTGAGGTAAAAAATTCGAGACTTAAATGATGCGTTATAGGAAACCAAATCAGAAGATTTCTAGGGCGTTCCGCACAGTATTTCACCTAACCTCTACTTTCGGACAGTTTTCGTCGAAAATTGCAAAACTATCGAGGCAAAACTCTCGACTTTACAATAACGCGCTTTACTAGACCAAATCAGACAATATTTAGCACGTTCGGCAAGATATTTTCCGTACTTCCGAGTATCCGACGGTTTTTCGTCGAAATTTGCAGGACTTTGCAGGCAAAACTTTAAATTTTAGAACAACACGTTACACGAATCAAAACAGACAATATTTAGCTCGTTCGGCAGCATATTCTGCGTACCTTTAAACCAGAGGGCTGATACCAAATCTTATAAACATTAGTCTGGAAAATTTATCACAATTCCTTCCGGTCGTGCTCCCTGGTCGGCGCTGTAATTTTCTCCGCGTTTTGAAACCGTACGAATCTTCAGCAGCACAGGGCGTTGTCAAACTTAAGATTTACTGCAGCGCGAGGGTATTTCTGGAAACCTGGCGCAAACGTGGTTTGAACCGGCGACCTTGGATTTCATAGGACGCTGAGAAAAGGAGGATGGATGAAGAAGATTATATCAGGAATGAAACAAAACATCTCCGAACAACTGGCCGGTATTACCCCATGACTGTCCTTATCATTTCATAAGACAGCTGACCTATCAGATAGGTTGATCTGCTTATCTAATCATTCGATCTGCAGCTTGAATTATAAAGGATCGATTTTGTCGCCTCATTTGGTCAGTGCAGGGATCCGTGCTGCCGCCGGCAGGTGAAAATTGCCGCCGGCGGTATAAACCGTTGACGGGATATTTTTCCTTTCCCCGTGCGGTGCACCTAATCCCGTCTGAGGCGGTTGATGTTAACTGGGGGTTAGGATTTCCTTTAGGCAAGTGGTCACGTGGACTATCGCTTCTGAATTTTGTCAAAAAGTCGTTGGGGGAGAGGTTTTGTTTTCCTAAACTTCAGCGAATTAAAGGGGTGAATGAATTGGAGGCTCTCGAGATGTTAAGACAAAGATTGTCGAGGGAATCTTATTAAGGTTTACTAAGTAAGGTGTTTTGATTATCTCTCTAAGATAATTTATTAATATTTTTGATGTTTTAGAGTATATTAAATAAGAGTTGTGTAGTGGCTAGTCCTTGCTTGGCATCATTATTGCGTTATTGTTTATGAGCCTCTTAAAAAGCTTTGTAATTTGGAAAAATAGAAAGCTTAAAAAACTTAGGATAAGTATTTAGAAATAATAATAATAATAATAATAAAAAAATTTAATGGATATATTTTTTTAATATAATTTCAATAATAAAATATTTATAATTTAAAAATATTACATAATAAAAATTATAAATATTTGCTTTTAGCAAAAGAATAGAAAGTTGATAATGAGTGAGATTAATATCATATTATTTCATTTAATCACATAACATAACAACATGACGTATGGATCAAAGCATTTTTTTTATTTGTAAATAATAAAGTTGGATTTTGTTGTATGACAAAAATAGTGTACGAAATTCTAGGAATGATTAGTAAAAATTACCTATCTATAAACATAAATATTAATAGTTTAACTAATGTCTTGTAGTTTTATTGAAAGAATATTATATAAAGGGATAGAATGATTAATTTAAAAAGGAGAGTTTCAAAATATCATATATATATATAAAATTAGAGTTTAACTAATTTAAAAAAAGAGGATTGATTTAAACAAAAAGACATTTATATTACAAATTAAAAGCTATTATGTGCGGGAAGTGCATATTTATGGCCAATCCAATCAAAATTTATAGATAATCAATAAAAGAATAGAAACTTACTAATAACTGAGATAATGTTAATTAGAAAGTGTAGAAATATATTTTTATTTATAATTAAAAACTACATATAAACTATGACAATCAACCAAGAGTTTTTAGAATAATAAGTTAAGAATAGGAACTTACTAATGATTGATTTGTGTTATTTAGAAAGTAATTAAAAATAATAATAAATAATGAAATTTCAACCAATCATTAATAAGTAAATAGAATATTCTCTAATATCATCTTAGATAATATTTCAAAATATTGCATACAAAATTATAGCATTATCATAATGATATGTTAAATCATGCAATTTAATTGATTGGAATGAAAAAATTAATTGTTCAATCGATTCCTATTCCTATAGTACCCTGCAGGGCATGGACTAATAAGAGTTATGAAATGGTTAGTCTCATACCTTTTGCATATGATACAAAAAATGGGATGCAAGTGTGCTTAGGGATGTCTTGGGTCCTCCTATACGGGGCATCACAGTAGGGTTCATTGCTGCCTAGGCCAACCTTGGGCCTCTTTTGATAGTGCAATTTTCAATAAAATTTTGATGATTTTTATGCATCCAGCCTATCATCATTATAAATTCCCATCTAGAAATAGTGTCACGTAACAAGGTAATTAGCTGAGTTTTTGTTTCGTTTAAAAATCATGTACATGTGAGGGGGTTAAATGTGCGCTCCCCCGTATGGACATCCTTCGATTCAACGCTTCAATACACACTCATCTTTCACCATGTGTGCAATGCTTCAGTCAAGTTTTGGTAGTATTTATTATGGAAGATAAGATTATGTTAATTTTTATGTAAGTTTCATTGTAAAAGTAATGTGGAGGATCTTAGACAAGTGAAATATTAAAGGTTAGTTTTGGCGAGCTTAGTTTGGTGGGTGTTGAATAAGAAATATGAGTTTCAAATTTTGGTAACTATGTGGCCATAAACACTACATCTTAAAAGAAATGAGTGATCAAAGGCCACTTTAATTTAAGTCAAAGGTTCGTTTTATGGTCATAGGCTCTATTTACACAAGTAACTTAAGTCAGTGCCTACTTCAACATTTGACTAAGACCAAGGTCCACATTCACAACCCCTTGTATATTTTCAAAGTTTGCAATCCCTTTAATGAAGCCTAAGTCACTTAGGCCCCTTTGTAATTAGCAGACTCAACCACAAATTAAGTTGAATTTTAAAGCCTAATGGGTCTACGGACCTCACCAAAGTTTAAATGATTGCTCCATGACCCCGTGACTATGTGACCCCCTGGGCCTCTTCTGATAGTGTGATTTTCAATAAAATTTTGATGATTTTTATGCATCCAACCTATCATCATTATAAATTCCCATCTAGAAATGGTGTCACGTAACAAGGTAATTAGCTAAGTTTTTGTTTCATTTAAAAATCATGTGCATGGGAGGGGGTTAAATGTGCACTCCCCCATATGGACATCCTTCTCTATAACGCTTCAATACATGCTCATGTTTTTCCATGTGTGCATTGCTTCAGTCAAGTTTTGGTAGTATTTATTATGGAAGATAAGATTATGTTAATTGTTATGTAAGTTTCATTGTAAAAGTAATGTGGGAGATCTTAGACAAGTGAAATATTAAAGGTTAGTTTTGGCGAGCTTAGTTTGGTGGGTGTTGAATAAGAAATGAAAATAAATATGAGTTTTGAATTTTGGCAAATATGTGGCCATAAATACTACATCTTAAAAGAAATGAGTGGTGAAAGGCCACTTTAATTTAAGTCAAAGGCTCATTTTATGGTCATACGCTCTATGTACATAACTAACTTAAGTCAGTACCCACTTCAACATTTGACTAAGACCAAGGTCCATATTCACAACCCCTTTTATATTTCCAAATTTTGCAATCCCTTTAATGAAGCCTAAATCACTTAGGCCCCTTTGTAATTAGCAAACTCGACCACAAATTAAGTTGAATTCCAAAGCCTAATGGGTTTACAGACCTCATCAAAGTTTAAATGATTGCCCCATGACCCCGTGACTATGTGACCCAATGGGATCACCACATATCTCCTTTGAAGGTGCAAATAATTTTAGTTGACTCTTTGACCCCATAACTCCATGTCTTATGAATGATTGCCATGTGTTTTTTAATTGTAATTTTATTTAAAGTAAGTAGGTCGTGTTTGGTTTGAATATGATTAAATAATGGTGGCCACTTTATTTATTTATTGTAGGGCTCTGGACCCATGGAGAACATAAAGAAAAAAGAAAGACCTATTGGATCCACAACCTCACGTATCTTGGTTTCAAATTCTATGACCACTCTGTCACTCCTTGAAGCTAAGGTAATTTTTTGGTCCCTTTAATAAAACCTAAATCACTTGGGGTCTTTTGTAATTCATGGACCCAACCAAAAATTAAGTTAAATCCCAAAGCCTAATAGGCATGCGGACCTCACCAAACCTTAAAATATTGCTTTGTGACTTTGTGAGTCCATGGGATCACCATGTGTCCCCTTTAAAGTCATAAATAATTTGAGTTGACTCTTTGACCTCATGACCCCATGCCCTATGAGTGATTGCCACATGGTTTTCCATATCAATTTTATTTAAATTAAGTAGGTTGCATTTGGTTTCAATATGATTTAATAATTATGGCTACTTTGTTTATTTATTGTAGGGATCTAAAGCCGTGAAGAAATTAAAGCATAACTGAAAGTCCCATTGGATACATGACCTAACATAGCTTGGTTTCAAAGTTTTTGACCACCTCACCACTCCATGAAGTTAAGTCAATGAGGACTTGCCACATGTGATTCCAAGCAACCACCATAAATATGAAAGACAATAAAGGTTTACAGGCAAAGGCAACACCACTTATGGGCATCAATTGAGATCATATCAAAATTAATAAACCAATGAGTCCGCAGACTTCAAAAGAGAAACAATCAAATCTCGAGGTCACACTGTGAATCCATTAATATGAATGAATGGGAAGAAGGCCACATGTCTTGAACATATTAGCCATAATAGAAGTGATTTCTAATGATGGTGGGTGGTGCTTGGTATTTGTGTTGCCATTGATAACATATGAAATATCAAATTGTAGATACTAAAATATGGGATTAAGTACTTGAAAATTATAAGCTTGACATACATTTACCACGCATGACTTGTGCACATAAATATGATCCTAACCCATCATTCTATTATACCTACATGTTACCTTATGAGTTTGACCATGTTTGTTTGTTATCAAACACCTAAAGGAACCTTGCAGTGTGTGCCAAACCAAATTATTATCTCATACAAAGATATCCAAACCCTTAGTTCAGTATTTTTGTGTATGAATAATTAACATTAGATTGCGTCAATATTGATAGTTGATATTGACCTGCCCCTGACAATAGTGATCCTCTCCCAACACCAACTATTTTTTAAAATCAAATCTTTCTTTAGGGTTGACCCATCTACCTAGCATGTTAGTGGTGTGATAAATGACCCAATTGGACTCATATTTATACCAATCAAGGCCTTGATTGATACAAGACTTGACACTTATCTGGTACACATATATACACTATTGCATAACAAAACTATGCTTTTCCTCTCATGTTCAAAACCAATCACCAAGAGTAGCCACAAGCCAAGTTTGATGCATACTAAAGCCAAGTCAAAGCAAATATTTTCAAGTATCAAAGCCAAATCATTAGTTGCATTCATATAGTGAAGAAGCACAATTTCACAATCACATTTCGATTCATGTTTAAATGCCATATTTAGTCATCTAAATTAACATACTACTTTATATCTTAATTAGATCAAGAAATTCATCTTAATCCAAATTAGGGTAAAAAATATTAGTAAAACCACGTCCCAAGATGGTTTCCACATTATTTCAGTCATGCATATTCATTTATATTAAAATATACTTTTGAGATGACCTTGGATACATGCCATGGAAGTGGTACCATCCACATTGCATAGATGTATTAAGCTTGTACATGATGGATATTTGTACTCATTTCCCATTGATGAAAATCCCTTTAGATATTGCCAAATGACACAAGCTACTAATCAAAATCAAGCACATTTTGGAAATTATTCCATAATATTGTTGACTCAACCAATCCCATGGGATTCAAAGGTATACATATGAGGTGTTGAATCAAGTACAAAGTATGACATAGCACCAACTATGATAATTAAAGAAGATACACATAAAACATTGCAAGTTACTATAGAGTAAGAAGTGAAAATCCTAGATCTCCTTCTTTTGGTCAATTATGAAGATCTTAATTGCATGGTTGCATATTGGTATGATAGTGATGATGATGATGATATGTAAAATTCAATAGATGACAAATTGCATAAGCTTAATTTCACTCCCATTGACCTAAATGAGTACTTGTCTGACAACATGTTCACACCTATTAGTAGTTGGAGAGTATTAAAATAATTCATATAATAAGAATGCTAATGTTTCTACTCAAAAAAAATCTAAAAAGGACAAAATAAAGGCTATAGTTCAATATAATTAAAGTACAAACACTTATAATATTAGTTCACAATAGTAACAAAAGCAAATTTAATCTTTATGTCAAGGGTACCATCATTTGAAGAAAAGATTGCACGTGTTCATAGCCTTGAGTGTGTTACCGGTAATTGTAATTTTGCTTCCTATGTTACAAAATTCCATGTCTCAAAATCTTTCCTCCCAGACATGAGTTCCAAAATATAATACACCCACAACTAATGGTTCAAACAATTTACACAAGGTTAATAAGAATGAAAATAATGTTCTATGAGATATGGTTCGAAACAAGTTAATCAATTTTCCTCTTATGCATCCCATGAAGAAATCCAAATATTATTATGCTTAACATTGAATGCATAGACATCAAATAGATAATTATCAAGAGTTACAACAACATTTTCCTAAACAAGCCATGATTTTAGTACAACAATCACCACCCAACCATGGTAAAAATAGGGTCAATACAATTACATAGTAAAGGAAGTTCATATTAATTGATCCTTGACCCATATGTAGATACCCTAATTATTTTAAACATATCATCTTCATGTTTGCTTACTTATTCTCTTCTATATTGACACATATACATATGTGCTTGCATAGACCATTCTTTTTAGCCCTTGGATTTATTTTCATTCAACCTTTACCTTTTGATTATTTATCCTAATATGGACATCCATTACGCTTAGCTTACAAGGATTCTAGTGTACACCCTTTGTGGCATCTTAATTTTTCCCTCTTGCATATTAACTATTTATACATTTTAGAGCTTACTTGATCACATAAACTTATATCTACATATTACATGAGCATACATTGATTCTTGCCCATTGAGTGCATTTACATCCTTATCTCCACATATGATATTGAGCTACATTATTGCGATACACATATACATTGGAGGTATATTACTTGTCTTCACTTCCTCAACATCTTTATGATGTCACATCTAGTGCACACTATGCCTTGACACATGTTGTGGATTGTTTAGATCACTCCCATTATTTTATTTTTAAAGTATTTCTACTTAGTCTCACTTGATTATATCGATGTATCATAATTACTATATACATACATACATATCAAGAAATATAAAAACATTCAAATATTAAAAAAAAATCAAAACCTTGACCTAAGCATGATAAAATTCCTAGATTACACTATATACATATGTCATTTATCACATGTTTTGTATATGTCATATTATTTTCAAACACACATACATTTCATGGTATATGAGTGCGATGCAAAACATACAAATGATGGAATTTTCTCTACCTAGTGGCCATGTCAATATCTTATTCCATAGGTTTCACTATCATAGGTTATATATTTATATGACCTTTCTCCCATGTTGAACTATTTAAATTACTTACACATGTCTTACTATTTATTCATATCTTACACAATGATACATGGATACGTTATTATACTATGACATGACATCTATATATAGATGGTATATACTAGTCTTTACTTGAAAAAAAGATTTCTAGATTTATCATGTGAAATGAGAAATTTACCATGATGAATCCATAATTTTTTTTTCCAAATAATTTACATCATGGAAACCGTACTAATTTAGTCTTTACTTGTTCTATGCTTCATTGATATTTTTACTCTCTTACATGATAGACTAGTTTGTGCTTGTCTATTATGTGTGGCCCCTTGGATGTTTTTATGACATCTTTATATTCCTTATTTGTGACATATTTATGTCCCTTGTGTATGGACCTTGGTTTTGTTTATTGTGACATCTTCATGTCCCTTGTATGTAACCTTTGGCCTTATGTGTGACACTAACTCTTGAGCTTAATTATATTGCCAAGATTGAGTGGTGACATGATCCATATCATGTGCTTTCACTGCATATTATTATTCAGTTATCTTTTAGTGATGGTTAATATTATGTGTTTCATCAATACATCTATCTAGACATAACACTTATATTCCCTACATTATGTATGTTCCATACACACTTTGATTAACATATACATTACTTTGATGGCATAATTTCCACTTGTTCACACGATTATACATGATATTATCTTTATAGAAATAATATATTTAAATTTTTATTTTGAGATGAGTAACTTACAAGACACATCCCTCATCTCCAAAGGAGGGCATAATAGTAGGGTTTTCATAGAGACATAAGCCTCCATGAACATAAAATCAGATTTTGTAGTCAAAGTACAAATTATAAAGATTCAAAATGGTTTAGATATCAGATGAGTTTAGTTACATGATAGATATTACCACATCAGTGCAAATTCTAAGGTAATATGTCATGCATATGTACTTAATTTGTAGAAACTTGAGGATAGACTCATACACACTTGGATGCATATGCATAGGAACATGAATTATATATATTCACATATACATACATTTGAGTTATAGGTTCTTGGGTTCATCATATAGTTGCATAACATCTTATATCAGTTGGTACAAATTCAAGGAGCATTATATTGGTTCATGCACATATACACACTTTTAGATATATAGGCATATGTAAATATTTTATAGGAACATGAATTATATATATTCACATATACATACATTTGAGTTATAGGTTCTTAGGTTCATAATATAGTTGCATAACATCTTATATCAGTTGGTACAAATTCAAGGAGCATTATATTGGTTCATGCACATATACACACTTTTAGATTCATGAGGCATGATATTAGTTTATTCACATGCACAATATGACAATTTATAGTTGGCATAGTTCCAAAGGGATATGAGATCAATTCATGAAAATTCACATATATTAAAGTGAACACTATTACAGGTGTTTATTTACAAACATTTTTTCAATCTACACCGAGTAGTGAGAAACCTTGAATCTAAAATCTATCTAGAGTAGTTGATTCATTTTCTTGCACATAATGTATGTTGAGGTTTAGTGATTCTAAATTGCCATGGCATTAATTTTAATGAACTTATCATGTGGTTTCCATTATTTATCAGATCTGAGTAGTTATTTGGGTTAGTACATCACTATTTCTCTCCACTATGAGGGTTGAAACATGTTATCTTCTCAATCCAAGGGCTTGTATAGTTACACAAATTTAGGGTTTTGACCACCCTCAATTTCTTCATGGTTCAAAAAAAGGAACCACTCTCTAAGGGCTTCATCAAAAAGTACCTTTATCCAATGCTTTAAAAAAGAAGCATCATCTCCAACAAGTTACAAGGGCAACATGGTTTTCACCAACACACAAGTGTACTCCTTCCTTACTCTTTAATGTTCAAATTTGAAGTTCATATTTTAAATTTTAATTTAAGGGCATTGAATACTTTGTTGCAATTTTGATTTTGAGTAACCTACACAATCAGAGATTCCTACCAAAGACAAAGTGTGTTGTTCACATTTAGGTATACATTTTCCTTTTATTTTAATAATTCCATTACTAGAATAAAAGGGGGGCATTTTTAGAAAGTAAAATATGATATTAAGTACTTGAAAATAGCAAGGTTGACATACATTTACCATGCATGAGCTGGATTACAAATATGATTTTAACCTGCCATTCTCTCACACCTGCATGCTACCTTATGAGTTTGGCCCTCTCTATTTGCTATAAAAACTACAAGAACCTTACAATTTATGCCAAACGAATTTATTTTATGATATAAACATCCCAATACCTTTAGTTTAGTTCTTTTGTGTACAGGTCACTTACACTAGACTAGGTCAGTATCATCAATCAATATTGATCTATGCCTGATGATAGCAACCCTCTCCTAATAATGGCTACTTTTTAAAATCAAGTATTTATTTAGGGTTAGCCCATCTCCCTAGCATGTTAGTAGCACAATAAATTACCCAATTAGACTCATATATACAAATCAAAGCTTCACTTGATAGGGGACTTGGCACTTATATGCTACACATCTATATAATATTCCACATTGAGTAAAACTTCCTTTTTTCTCCCAAATTCAAAACTAATCACTATAAGCAACCAAAATCCAAGTTTGAATCATACCAAATACAAGTCAAATCAAGCATTTTCAAGTATTAAATCCAATTCATTAATTATATTCACATAGTGAAGGAGCAAAATTTAAAAATCACACTAGGTGGGAGAACTACATATGTCTTGATTTTCTTCCTTGGAGTATTAGATCCTTAAGCAACGGTAAACCATTAATAAGGGTGATTAGGGTCAGATCAATATTGTGACCAACACACTCAACCTTCAAAAATTTTAGATGGGGATACAATTTACATTCATAAATTTGATGCTCATATCTTATGTATTGTATGCTTAGGTCTAACTCACCTTGAAATTGATTTTAATTTCTCAATAGCTATTAAGTTCCATTGCAATAGCTATATGCAAGACTTGTTACAATTTTAAGGTTCTCCAAAGTTTATTTACATCTTTTAGATCATCATGAGTTTGGGTTATAAGATGTTTTGGTATAGATATCATGGACTTCATCTTTTAAATTTTCAAAATGTGACCATTGAATGGTTTAAATGTGTTTTAATAAAAATATTTTTGCAAGTATTTTATGACTTTAGTGTTAATGATTGGGTGAAATGAACTTTTATTATGACTTATTTGACTAATATACCAATCTAATGTCTTGTTCAAAGTTATTTCTCAGTGTGTAAGCTAGCCTCAATATCATGAGATCTTGACACATGTCTTCATCATGATGACCTACAGATCCTTCGACAACCATACATGATCCAAGTTTTGTAAGTTATCTGGAATAATGACATCCATCCATGTGTCATCATCTCAGAGATTAATGACTAACATTTAAATTTTTTTCAAAGCTTTGCTACCTTTTGGTGAAAGGTGATTGCTCCACGTGGTATCATCATGATGACCTATAGCCTATAAGATCATAGTACATAGTCAAAACTTGAAGAATATATGAAGCAACGTGAGCCATCCATGTGTCATCATCTTGGTGATTTGTGACCTGATAAAGCATAGTACAAAGGTCAAAGCTCATAAAAATGAGAACCTACCATATGTCATCATGATGATGACTCACAATATGATATAATAAGGTACATAATCAAAATTCAATGACCCTCCAATGAAGTGATATTTATCCATGTGTCATAATCCCACTAGGCCATGGTTTACATAATTCAAAATAAAGAGTTTCATACTATGGGTAAGAAAAAAAGTGAGAACCTACCATGTGTCATCACCTTGAGAACCTATGGTTAAAGAGGTAAAATACAAGAGACAAGGTCTAACACCAATGGATGAGTGATGTGTTTCCATGTGCCCTTGATTGAGTTAAGTGATTATAAAAAAATGGCATCCTACTAAAAAGTAGTAGACAAAATTGTAGTGGTTAAAAATTTATCATGAAAAACATAGCAAGGAAAAAATATAGCAAGGACAAAACAACATAGGAACAAACAATAGTAAAGGATCTGCTCACATAGAAGATGACACAACTTTCAACTAATGGTCCAAACTCATGAAATCACATTTTCCTCTGTTATTTTGCTTGTAAATTTGGTGCATTACTTTTCCACTATGAAATGTTAACTACTATCACCAAAACGAACTAGATAACAAATAAACAATATGATAATCACTAAAATGTCCCAATTATGCTCTTCACAACATTTTTGTAACATTACCAATATTACTATATTTTTCCTCACCATGTTTTGTTCTCATGACATTTTTGTCATACTATGTTTTTATCGTTACATTTTTTATCGCTATGTTAACACATAGAGCCAAAAAAATACATTTGTGATAAAAAACAACCTCCAAAATCCCATAAATAAGATACTTGTCATGTTAAGATGATAAGGTCTGAGAAGCAATGGAAAGATGCCACATGACAATAAAAAAATACACGAAAGATTGGCAATGCAAAATTGTAATTCAAATAAGAAATGAATAAGTGGGTAGTGAATTAAAATCCATTGTTTGAAATTAATTTTCATAAATTGGTAATTCAATGCATTCAATTCTTAGAGCCAACAAATCTAAGTAACATATTCTATTTTTAAAGCATAGTTTGATTACATTGCCCTCTTGTTATCCTATGTATTCTATGATTTTGAGCTCCCTAGTGATTAAAATACTTCAAGCTTTCCAGAGAACTTAAAATTACCTACACAATATTAATGGCTTCATCATCTCGCACTCTTGCTCCCTCTGCATATTCTATTACCAACACTACTGAGTTCATGGATATAATATTTGATTTAACTATATTGGAATGCCAATTCAAACACTATTTAGCTATAGGCTAGATGTGGATATTATATAGCCATATGGAATAAAGGACCAAATGTATATAATCACACAATGATACAAAGATGACATTTTGTGTTGGACTAATCGCCAGCATCCCCCTTAGGGATTCGTGACATGGACTAACAGCCTCCCGTGGGTACTTATCTGGGGTTTGTATCGGGCGTTAACAGGTCGACCTTTTGGCGCAACGGCAAGCATTCCTACAATTGGTATCAGAGCCGTGGTCACGGGTTTGAATCCCCTCGGGTGATGCTGAGGGGGGGATTGTTGGACTAATCGCCAGCATCCCCCTTAGGGATTCGTGACATGGACTAACAGCCTCCCGTGGGTACTTATCTGGGGTTTGTATCGGGCGTTAACAGGTCGACCTTTTGGCGCAACGGCAAGCATTCCTACATTTTGATCATTAAGGTGATAGGCTTACACAATGTTGTTGCAAAATTAGAGGTAATGCCTTGCATCGACCTGCTTTATGATTTGTTTACAAATGGATTTTTTTTAAAAAAAATATTACACTACTATATTAACAAAACGCTTATAGCCTCCATTAATGGAAATGCATTTGAGAAATATTATAGGCTTCCTGTTCCTAAGATAACCAATCACTAGGCTATGGTGAATTCATGTCTACTTTTAAATTCAATCAAGGATAAATTGAAGAAATGGGCATCCAACCCAAACAAATTCATGAGCAAAGGCTCAATTTATTCCATTTACATAGTTGTTTTCAGGCCTAGGATAAGAATCCGCATGTCCTTGTTAAATCAATTTTATGTCTTTCCAAGAATTTATTATGTTCATGAGATACGGGTCTAGTTGTTGGATATTATTTTGAGTTTAAACAAAATAGTTGCCCAAGGGGAGATAAGTATATCCAATTTGATACATTAAATCAACAACCCAATAAATACACAAGATGGAAAGTTTTACATGATGGCATACTTGGTAGATGCCATAACTATTACAATGCACTCATCCCATGCAAAACCTTAGGAGCCATTCACAAAATACCCCAAAAATAGGGTTTGTGATGAATTCAATATTTTTCACATCTACAAGTTTAGAAGACAAATCCAAACAGTCACAAAGACATTCTATCTGATGGTGTATAAGGCTATCTATGGGCAAAACATGCCTAAGTTATCAAAAATTATTAGGAAAAGTATTAGGAAAATGGTTGATTACTGGTATTACCCTGATTGCACTACAATAAAAACTGAGTTAAGGTGGTAAAACAAGATATTATTGCATAATTATTTGATAGTGTGGACATTGAACTGAGGGTCACTAAACAAGGAAGCCTGCATCCAACCCCTCTTAGCAATGGTCACATACAATACACTAAATGGGAGCACCTTAGTTTTGTGGAAAATATTATAATGCATTATAATTTTAAAAGGGCACCATTTAGGTATTGGGATCCTAGGAAGAAGGTCAAGGAACACCTTAAGAAGTATGAGAGGAAAGTTAAAATATACTATGGCCACTAGTCGTATAATTATGATTCTATATTCCTAAATGTTTCAGATGATAGTGAAATTGTTATCAAGATGCACAAATTTGTCACATTAATGATAGTAGCCTAAATGATCCATTATGATCCTACTATCATAGAAGATGTGAAGATAATATATAGTGAGGAGTGGACCTCAACACCAATTTACAGGCCTTCTCTTTAACTTAGAACTAGGAATTGAAATTTTTGAAAAAGCAAGTACATTTGGGGAGATAGACCTACAAATCGAATCTAATTTCTTTAGAGGTCTCCTCATACCTCAAAATACTATAAGGAATATTTTAGATAATATGAATTTATTAGCAGTCCAAATTTTGAAAAAAATATCAAAAATAAATTGGACTTTATCAAGACTTAGTTGGACTTATTACAAATAAACTACATCTATCTAATGTATTTGTAATAAGTATAAATTATTTAAAATAATATTGACTTATTAGTAGTCCAATTTTTAAAAAACTATCCAAAATAAATTAGACTTTATCAATAATTAATTGGACTTATTACATATAAACCACATCTATCTAATGTATTTGTAATAAGTCTAAATTATTAAAATAAAATGAACTTATTAGTAGTCTAATTTTTGAAAAACCATCAGAAATAAATTGGATTTTTATCATGAATTAGTTGGACTTATTATAAATAAACTACGTCTACTAATATATTTGTAATAAGTCTAAATTATTTCCAACCAAGACTCATTATAAACAAAGTGCAAATATTAAATGAATTTAGAATGAGGTTAAATAATTTTTAATGTAAAATCAATATGTTTGAAAGAAATTTAATTATTTTTTAAAATGAACTAGATTATATTTAGAATAAATTGAATAATATTTAAAATAATTTGAAAATGCTCTGGATTGAATTTTATCATAAATAACTTGATTTTTGTATAAATAAACAACATCCAACTATAACTAAGTTTATTTTAGTATAAATAAATGATATCCAACTAAATCTATATTTTTTTGAATAACTTAGACTAATATAAGCTTATAAATATTTTAAGCTAGACCAAGATATTTGAAATAATTTAAGTTCATTACAAATAAATTGCATGAAACAAGAGTAAAGTATTTCTAATTTAAAATCTATAAATTTGAAATAAATTAGACTACATTTAAAATAATTTAGAATTAATTTGTATAAAATTGATGATAATGTTATTAAAATTATAATTTCTAACCAATAAATATACTTGATGATATTGTTATTAAAATTATACTTTCTAATCAATAAATATACTTGAAAGAATCATCTAGCAAAGTCATAACCATAGTTTTAATATTTAACTTTTCTAAATAATATTTCACATATTTGGGTATGTATTTTATACTTTTTACCAAGAATTTGATGATATATATCATTTTGATTCTCCAATCATTTTTCGTGTTTCCAGATTTCACTCTCCAAAATATCATAAATAAATTAGATTTATCAAGAATTAGTTGAATATATTACAAATAAAACACATGTATCTAATATATTATAATAAGTCCAAATTATTTCCAACCAAAGTTCATTATAAATAAAGTGCAACCATTAAATAAATTTAGAATGAGGATAACATATTTCCAATGTAAAATCAATATATTTGAAAGATATTTAATTACTTTTTAAAATAAACTAGATTATATTTAGAATAAATTGAACAATATTTAAAATAATTTGAAAATTCTTTGGATTGAATTTTATCATAAATAATTTAATTTTTGTATAAATAAACAACATCCAACTATAAATAAGTTTATTTTAGAATAAACAAATAAATAAAATCTAACTAAATCTGACATTTTTTTTGAATAATTTAGACTAATATGAGCTTATAAATATTTTAAATTAAACTAATATATTTAAAATAAATTAGGCTCATTATAAATAAATTGCATGAAACAATATCAAAGTATTTCTAATTTAAAATCCATAAATTTGATTACATTCAAAATAATTTGGAATTGATTTGTATGAAATTGATGGTACTGTTATTAAAATTATAATTTATAATCACTGAATATACTTGAAAGAATTATCTGACAAAGTTATAACCATATTTTTTAAATCTAACTTTTCTAAACAATATTTCACAGTTGTTGACATAAATTTTATGCTTTCTCTCAAGAATGTGATGATACATGTCATTTTGATTCTCCAATCCTTTTTGTGTTTCCATCTTTCATTTCTAGTATATCTACTAGAAGGAACATAACTCATTTTAATTTTTTGTTCTGTAACCAAACAATTTTAAGAATTATAATTAATGAACATTGTGTTGGCAATTGAAAAATCATCTCCAAAGGTCCCTTTAAAAATAACCTCATCCAATTTATTTATATTTATATTAAAGGGATTAGAATATGTTTTCCCCTAAATGAACATGAAATCTAAATCTGTGCAATCCATGGATTGAAAGACTAATCTCAAATGATTGTCCTCTATCATTGTCCAAAGGTTAATGTGAAAAAAAAAGATTATAATGTCACCTTCAAATTTATTTTGGAATGTTCTCTAATGTAGAATGACATATTTTCTATTATAAAATATTCTTTTATTGCTTTAATGTATTTTTACATATCTTTTATATGGTGCGCAACAAATAATAAGTCATCCAACGCCAAAATCAATAGTTTTTTAGAGTTTGGTTTTAGCACCTCCTTTGAAATATCTGTAATTTGTTAAAAAAGAAATCAATTATTTATAATATTATATTTTAATAAATATAACATATAAATTTTCTATAAAAATGTTTTACATGTTAGTTTGATCTTTAATTTTAAAGAAATACCCACTATGTAACATGAAATTCAAGTTCTTGATAAGTTTATTTTTGAAAAAATGCAATTCATCATTTTTGAGATATGGATAACATAAATATATTTAAAATGTAATAGAATTTACTTTGATCCTTCTTGTTTATGCTAAATTTAGAGGCTTCAGATAATATTTTTGTATCTAAATGAAATAAGAATTCAAATTAAAAAATAAGAGGTACTTCCATTGTTATTTTGATTACCATATTCCTAGGGTGTGCCACGATACAATACGTAGAATTACTTATAGAGACTCATCAAAATAATTAAAATAAATTATTTGAAGATATTGTAAATATATTTCATAGGTTGCAGTTTGAGATATTTTGATATAAAGGTATGAAAAAAATGGAAGTATACACAAGAAAACTCAAACAAATCAAGAGAAACTTAATTGACGGAGATTTTCTAACACAATGGACCCACTTATTTCCATAGTAATATTGTTATATAATTTGTCATTTAGATAAATGAAAAGTCACGACAACATGTTTTAGGTTTTAAATGAAAAAAATTATTTGATATTCCAGTTCTCATTAAATAATAAAACACAAGCAATCCCCTAAAAAAATTCTCTATTAATTTTTGAAAGAACAAAGGGTCTAGAAACAAATGAGCAAGTTAAATGCACATGATCACATGAATTTTGATGTCATGAATACATAATTTACAGAATAATGAAACCAAGTATATAAATTTTAACCAAATATAATAAGTGTCAATTACATCTTATTCTCAAATGCATGCTCAATTTGTAGTTGCAATTCCTAGAAAATAATATCTAAGAATATTAGAATAGGGCATTAGTATTTTCACATTCTTGTAAATTTCATTTGATACATAATATTATTTCTAGATTTATCTCAGCCACAAGCATAGTAATAAATAAATAGTAATTTAAGTATGCACAACATAGGCAAAATATACCAACACATGAAACATGTTTATTAAACTTTAACTCAACCTTTTTATTAATTAGAAATCAAACTCAAATACACTCAACATTTCATCAAACTAGGTTAGTCTATATCAATGCATATCATAGTCTTACATAGACTTCAATCAAATGAAAACTCTCAATACTTATTCTTGATTCATATGAATACTTTTAAATAGGAATAAAACTTCAAATTTTTAAATATTAAATAATGTTACCAACATGAATCACCAAACTTTCATTTTCAAACAAAGAAGAATGCATTCAAGTAATAACCATCAACAAGATGTAAATTTTTTTTTCAAAGTAAATGGTTGTAATCCCATATTAAAATTAGGGCATGTGATCTAATGTTATATTAAATGTCATTCATTAAACTCAACACTAGGTTTGAATAAACATAATGTTAATAAATATAATTCTTTATATATCTTAATCAATCCAATAAGAAATAATATAAGCATAATCAATGATACATGATTAGGTGTAGACATTAGTGCAATTTTTTTTTTTTTAAAGCATATCAAACATTATAAACTATATTTGAACATAGTTTAATAGCATATTCATCTCCTTTTTAAAGTCTCAAAGTGTAGGATAGAATGGGGCAAATAATTTTGGTAATTCTTCCAACACCCAAGTTGATGCACTATATTTTATTATCTTCTACACTGTCGATTTGTAGTATCCATAAAGAAAAATTCAAATCTAAAGTGTTTAAATAAATCATGATTGAATATTTAAAATAAAGATAATATGTAATTTTTATTATATGAAAATGTATAATTACACATTAAGAGAAAGGGGATTTCACCTTTTTTTTGTTTTTTGGTAGTTTACACATTAGTACTCCTTCGTTGAACATTGTGTTCCTTTTTAACTACAAGGTATTTTATAATATTTTTAATAGTAACTAAAAATGTTTATCATCAATTGCATTGATATTGGTATCTAAAAAATTGTCTTGTTGTAGAGTTATACCGTGTGTTGTTTTCATCGAGGCATAAAGTTACAGAGTTCTGTCTTGAATTGTTTTGTTGGAGACATAAAGTTGTAGAGTTGAGTTGTGAATTGTTTTAATGGAGACATAAATAAAGTAAATAGAATAACAAATATTTTATAAATATTATAAATATTTTATAAATAATATTTTATATAAACACTTAACAATTTATAGAGATAAATAAAAAAATTGATAAACACTTAACAATTTATAAAAATATGCATGATCTTATCTTACCCTCTTCAACTTGTGATGTGTCATGTGCACTAATTTGATTTTCCATTATTATGGTTTATTCACTTCCATCCAATTCCATGAGTGATACACACTAAAATATTTCTAAGATATTAGTTTTCTAAAATAAAGAATGATTGGAAAAAAAATTCAAAATGTTATACATCTGGTATTAATTAAAGTTGTTGTTCTTGTATTGGTGGTTCTGAAATTATCATAAAATTTTGAAATTGAACGTTAAAAATTATTTGTTCTTAAATTTATATAATGCAAGATAAATTCATTTTCAATTGTGTACAAGCACGTACCAATCCAGCTTTTGTATATACTCCTAGCATATCACATATATCTGAATTATTAAAAGTAGATATTGGTCTTTCCTAGAAGTTATTTATTTCATTTTTGATTGGCCTTCTCATTTTTTATGAATTCATCATTTGAAATGTTGGTATGTCTTTACTGATGTCAACACCATCCTCTAATTTATTTTGTTGTGAGTGGAGGATGAAATCTTAAAGCTGAAAATTAGTGAACTATTAAGAAAAATTGATCTCTATAATATTCACCCAATTAATTCCATCACTATCTGGACCCCAAAGTATGACATCTATATTTGTGATATATTGGATATCACCAACACACAACTTTACCAAAGAGTTCTGAACACCTAAAAAAGAGTTAACTTTGTGAATGATGAAGACATTAAAAGCCCTAATAATAAATTTATCAATCAATGCCTAAAAAAATAGTCAAAGATGTTCTTCCTTAAAATCTTTAATGACATTTAAAATATCAATATGTATCAAATCAATATTTATACCAATAATGAACATTGCATTTAAATATTCTAAAATGGATGGAAAAAGAGATGGGGGGCCGTAATGGTAGCTGATTTTTTTTGTGTCTATCCTTAGAAGCTTGCCTCCATCAATATCTAGATATTTTCTCAATATACTTATTAAATCTGGTGTTAATGTTTCCTAACTTTTTTTACTTTTTGAAATATTTTGATTCAGGAAACACAAATCATCAAACCTTTTGTAGGAATTTTATAGTGTTCCATTACTTCTTCAGGTGCCTATGTTTTATCTATTAGAAGTGTCAAATCATTTTTGGTAAAATAATTTGCAATTATTGATATGTGTTACTTTGTAGCTTTGCTTTTTTGTACCAAATGTCTATGTTGTTGCACCTAAGGGTTTTTAAGAAGGAAATAGACCCTATTTCCAATAATTTTGCTAGTTCTATTTTCTATGTATCTGAAAGCCATTGAATATTTCGAAGTAATTTTGTACCATAAGATTCAAATCTTGTTTATTTGAGCTAGGTAAAGTACCACTTTCAAATAAATGAAATGCATTATTAAAACAATCCCAAATGTGTTGTTCCATGAAAAGAACTCATTTTCTCCCCCATAATTGTTGTGATGAGTAGTTCATTTGTGTGAATAAGTGTCTATTTTGTTCATGTATTTCTCCTATATTTTTTTTTCATGTTTCAAAATTCTTCCAACCCCTCAATTAGATAAGGTCACGTGCATATCAAACTCTTTCAACAAATGAAGCCTTATAAATTGATTCATTGGCTTCATTATATTAGTTACATATTTTGTGAACAATATGAAATGAAGTACCTATTTTGAGAAATCTAGCCCTTCTAATAGAACATTTTGTTCTTAAATTTATGTAATTATATTATTCCTCTAAAATAATTCTCCTTTGTGTTGTAATTGTGTGTTGGCCATCTTCAATTTTTAATCTTACACTATTTTCCTCTAGCATTTGTTCAAGGACTTATTTTGTTTTTATACCAGATTAAGGGTTATTTAGATCAAAATAAATTAACAAAGCATCCTTCATTGGAACCTCAATATATTTTACAAATGAATGAATTATAGCATGCAAAATTTCATTCAAGTTTCTCATTTTGATATTAGCATCCCCTAACTCACAAAGCTCTACAAGAATGTCCAAGGCATAATGCTAGAAGAAATGTACCATTTAGAGAATTCACTATGTGTGATCAGAATTATGTGCCAACAAAAGTGTATCAACCTTTTGTTTGATCTTATATTTATCCATTATTGTGAATTTTGGTATAACCTTTTTCAAAACTATAAACAAATAAGTCACCCTTGCTTATCTTATTTTCTTTAATGTTATTTTTGTCATTTTTATAGGGTAACTTAAATACATATTTACATGGTGGCAAGATGAAGAAGTTGGTACCCCTTGTTCATTTTTTCCTTCAATATGTTTTGTATTCTAAGGACCAAATTATTTCTATCTATCAATCCATACATTATAAGGTTGTCGTAGTTATTCAAATGAAACATAAATGTTTCACAAGAAATAAAAACATTCATTTTTGTCAATTCCATTTGATTAGGTGTAAATGTATTAAATCTAGTTGTTGCACGATAGAGCATACCCTATTTTCTTTTCCATAATTCTAGTTGAAATTAAATGACATCTATAAGTTCATCCTTATCACATGCAAGGATTATTCCAATCTGAGTAGATTATTTTCCATATATAGTGCTAAACAAATAAATATTTGATGCATATTTGTTGGACTGAACAATTCAAAATATGACTCACTAATAGGAATCTTATCACCACCATAAAATGGAAGATGTCAATGTGGTTTTAATTAAAGTTTTGGTAATTTATATTGTACTATAGCCAAATTATTTGTGATTGAGGCCTTCTTCTTCTATAGTTTAATGGTTGGAATTTCTTTCTCACTTGAAGACATTTTGAAAAATAATTGAAATGATTTAAATATTTTTTTTTTGTAAATTCTAAATTACATTTTGTATCACTTAGGTGATTATTTGTGATTAACTAGTGATTAATTGTACATCAACAAATGTGAGTTATAAATTACACTATAAAACACATATTAAATTTTAATAAGATATATTTTATGGTATCAAACAATGCTAAATTAAAAAATATTGGACCATAGTAACATAAGTTTCATATGTTTAAATAACATATACACATATTATTTTATGGAAAACATAATGTTTACTTGTTTATGGTGATGAAATTGGTATCCAAGGTGTCTCTTGAAAGATACCTTGATATGTTTATCATAGGAAATACTTATCATATCTCTAGGTCAATACCTTGAGAGACATATTTTATTTAATAAAATTTTGATACAAGTTGTTAGCTTTGAAATCATATCAATTTTTATGCAAGTAGTATGACCCTAAAGACACCTTTCGAGACGTATAATGTAATTATAAATGTGTAAATGTTTATTTAAATTATTATATTTTGATATAAGAGGTGTGGATGAAAAACATTTAATTTAAATGTAAGAGGTATTTTTAGGGAGATACCTTAAAGATATTCCTATTTACTTATTGATAATTGTTGATTTGGATTCCAATCTATCTTTCAAGAGATACCTTGAGATCACATTTTTAAAAATGTGGCTAGTATATGTTATCTTTGAAATCATGAAGATTTTATATAAGGGGTAGGTTTTTAAAATATATAATTTTTATGCTAGATGTATCATTTAAGAGTTATCTTTAATCTATTAACATACTATTTACTCTATGGTGTTGAATTTGAGTGCCTTGGCATATCTTGATAGATTCCTTGAAAGTTATTTCTTGGGAGATAATTTGAGAGATATCTTATATTTTAAATAAATTGAATACTATACAATGTATTTTAAATTATGTAAATATGGTATAAGGTCTTTATTTTTGAAACATATGATTTTGATGCAAGATATTTCATCTAATATATACCTTGAATGTAATATTATTTATGTGTTGATGGTGTCGGATATAAGGGCCAAAGTATGTCTTGAGAGTTATTTGAGAGATATCTTGTTTTATAAAATTTGAGTACAATATGTTGCATTTTAATTCATTTCAAATGTATATATGAGGCGGGTTTGGAAAACATGAACTTTAAATGCAACTATTATCATATAGAATCTATCTTGAAGGTAGTAGTTTTTAATTTTTGACATTGATTAATTTGATGGCCAAAGTATCTTTAAAAAAATACCTTGTCAGGTATCTCTTAGGTGACTTGGATGTCAATTTAAGAGGTTTCTTTTGAGTGACTTGGGTTGAACCTTGATAAGGTTTTCATAGTTGATACTTCTCAAGGTATCTCTTGAAAGATACTTTGTAGAGTTCTCCCATTTTATAAAATTTGGATTTAAAATGTAAAGTTTGAAATAATGTCAAATTTATGTAAGAGATGGGTTTTGAAAAGCATATGATTAAAATTCAAGAGATTTATAATAGATAACTTGAGGGTAGTAATTATTACATGTTTATGGTGATGGTTTTGAGCCCAACTTATCTATTGAGAGTTATCATGAGAGGTATCTCTCTAGTGAAATGTTGAGATGTATGTTATGGAGATACCTTTTAGGTCTAAGATATATATTTAGTGATAATTTTATGGTATCAATTTCATATTACTTTGATAGGCCTTATAATACTTTAATACCTTAAATTTATCCTTGAAGGTATTGCAAGGCCCTTCAAGGTATATCCTAGGACAAACCTTGAAGGTACTACATACCTTAAAGGTCTTTGTAATACCATCAAAGTATCTCCTAGGAGATACCTTGAAGTCAGTACAAGGCCCTCCAAATTATCACCTAGGAGATACCTTGAAGGGCCTTGTAGTGCCTCCAAGGTGTCTCATAGGAGATACCTTGAAGGTTTGTAGTACCTTCAAGGTATCTCCTAAGAGATACCTTGAAGGTACTACAAGGCCCTTCAAGGTATGTAGTATATTAAAGGTATCTTCTAATACATACCTTGAAGGGCCTTGTAGTAATTTTAAGGTATATCCTAGTACATATCTTGAAGGGCCTTGTAGTGCCTTCAAGGTATCTTCTAGTGCATATCTTAAATGGCCTTGTAGTACCTTCATGATATTTATTAGGAGATACTTTGAAGGTACTACAATGACCTTTAAGGTATCTCCCTTCAAGCTATCTCTTGGGAGATACCTTGAAGGGCCTTATAAAACCTTCAAGGGTATCTTGAAGGTATTAAGGTATTGCAAGGCTCTTCAAGGTATATTCTAGGATATACCTTGAAGGGACATTTAATTCCTTCAAGGGTACCTTAAAGGTATTAATTTTGGATTGTTACTACTTGATATTGTTGAGAGGGATTTGATTGATAAGAATTTTGAGGATATGAACATGACTTAATTTGGATTTTTGCTACCTGATATTGTTCCATGATATGTGACACCACATTATTATAATATTAGGGTAGAATAAGGTAATAAAACTTATTATCATGAGAACCTTGATTTAAATTATGATTATTATTATGTTGATGTTATTATTTTTCATTTTGATTAGTATTATGCTTTGTAATCTAGTCTTTGTAAGTCCCCATGTTTTAATTATAATCGAGTATAATTATTTTTTTAAAACATGATATGATAGAAATATTGTATAAATTATTATGAGTACTAGTTTTAGCCAAAGTAATTACAGTGGAGACGTTTTATGTGAGAAACTATGCAAACATTCATCTCACATAACACTGTCAAAACAAAAAAAAATTTCCCTAGTTAGTTGTTTCCATGTGTTAGGGAGGTGTTATCTATTTTGTTGAATCTTCAACATAACCCATGTATGATTATTGAATGTTTTGATTCCATTAGTTTGTGGGGAAGGAAGGTTTATAGTTGGTAGTGTATTTATTATACAAAGGAATCCTATAATGAATCTTGGATGCCCAACAAACCCTCCTCTCTCTACATCTGGATTTTTACTCATTCATGCACACTAATATTGGGGGTTGGGAGGAATCCATGAGCAATTGGTACACCATTATCAAAGTGAAATAAATTTAGAAAAAAGCAACCACCTCTTCTCCCACTATTTTTTAGGCACCACATATTTGATAATTAGACCCACATAGCAAGGTGGCCTTGCATTTGCAACATTGAAAGGGGCTTGATCCTAAATTTGCTATTATTTCATCCAATACAAGTAGAGGAGTTAGGGAAGCGAGAATTAATGGATTCAATCTCATGACCTTTAGTAAGTGAGATCTGATTTTTCAAGAAATAGAGAAATGGATTTTGTCATCATTGAAGTCTGATGTTGTATGTTTTAATTGTTATAGTGTGATCTAATAGGGTTTTTAGCGTATTGTTTTTATTTTGAGTGGATGGAAATATGATCAAATTTAAAATGTCAAAATTTTTACCTAGGTAGGGATAATTTTAGGAGTTTTGTCTTTGAGTTAATGATATTTTTGGGAAAAAATAAGAATTTTCAATCCATGCTAATGTTTTTTAAAGAAAAAATGGTGTTTTTCTCTAGGTTGATTATGTTTTCATAGACATTTGTAGTTACAACCTAGTACATGGAATCTTGTGTCTATAATGTCAAAAAAACTTAGGGGATTCATTTTAAAATCAAGTAATTACTAAAAAATTCTTCTAAAGAAGTAAACATACTTTGACAGGTTCTATAGAACATTTGATCTGGTCCTATCTTATATTGCATAGGTTATTATGGAATTGCTATGGGAAAGAAGAAAGAAGGAGATGATATGGGTTGTGGGGTAGCCTTTGTAAAAGTAAAATCCAAAGATAACAAGGAAGTGCCTAAGAAGGAAAAGATGTCAGCTCCTGCAATGTTGGCCAACATGGCTGATACCCTCATATATCTATCACCAATCATATTTCAAAACATGCCAATGATTTCTCATAACTAACCCATAGAAAAAACATAAATTTAGCATGCATTAACTTTGGAATTTATGCAATGAAAATATATAAAAAATGACTCAGCAATCTCATTATTTCAACTTTTTAAAGTCATATATATAGGTTCTTCAATAATCTATAATCACCTCAGTTATACATAAATGTTTACAATAAGAACCCAATACATTAAATATTTTAAAACATTTAGATTTGCATCTTGCTATCACTACACATTGGACATTGTTTGAGTGATGGAGTGCTTGCATGGAAATGGAATAATTCACTATGATCTTAAACCTGGTAATGTTTATGTAATCTAAAATTTGTTTTGTGAGTATTCTTAGTGCTTGTATGCATTTTTATTCTTAAATTTGTACATAATGTACCAGTAAGAATTGCATATTTTTCTTAAATTAAAAAAAAAAATAGGTGATCCTTTCTCATCTAGGACCTAAATGTTTATGTATATGATTATCTTATGTACAATCAACTGATCAATCATTAATGGGAAAACACTATAATAGAAATGTAATAAATTACTATAACTATAAGCAAATAGGTAATATGATACCTCAGTCTTTTCTTAGAGCTACAAAGTAAATTACTTATTTGATTAGATGTAGCCTAAAAGTTGATCTTGAGTGGGAAGGCCTATGCTTCCAACCTTGTATACACAATGGTATGAGGTATTTTTAACTTATTGTATATGATGTTTTGTTGAGACTCTCTCTTCTAATTTTTGTCTTAGGTTCTATCTTAAAAATTGTGAGTGATATGGTATAGTGGAATAAATAATATCGGTAAACAACAGTCACCTAGAGATGTAGGAGGACAAGGATGGGGATTCCATTTTAAATCATGGTACAAGATAAATAAGGGTATGATTATTTTACATATAAATATCCTCACCAATTGATATGGGTATGGGGATAGGGTTGTTATCCTTGTACTAGAGTATCTTGGTGATTATGGTAAACAATGAATATTATATGTTGTATTATCTTCTATAGCCACTCTTCAAGATCCTTTGAATGTACTAAGACTTGACAATTATTTCATCAACAAGCTACTTCAAAATACTAAAGAAAATAAATTGGTCTTTCGCTTCTTTCAAAATTTTAAGTTTTTAGTCCCTAACTAGTGGATGCATCCTATTGTAACATAAGAATTTATATGCATATGTAGACAATTGTCTATATATTTAGGTGAGCGTATACATATGTTGATGGTCATTGGTATATTTTGGAATCGATCTGCATATGCAAAGAGCCACCAAAATATGTTGATGACCATTAACATATGTAGATGATTGTCAACATATGCATATGATTGACAAGATATGTAGGTGGCCATTTAGTTGATGGTTGTCTACATATGCCAATGAATAGATAAATATGCTGACATCCATCTGGTTGACAATCATATGCATATGCCAACAATCATTGGCATATGCAACTAACCATCAACTAGACAGCCAATAATATATACAGATGACCATTTATATATGATGGCATCTATTTGGCCAATGATTATCTACATATGCCAACGGTCATCTATATATTTTGGCAACCATTTAGTTGATAGTCATTTGCATATGTCAACATTCATCACCATATGCTAGTGGTTATGTAAGACGTTATCTACATATATAAGTAGCCATCTATATATGGTGATGTTCATTTGCATATGCTGGTGGCCATTTGAATATGTCATATACATATGTATATGACATATTCTAGCAACCATCTATACATTATCAACAATAAATAAGTTTAGTCAAAACCATACTATCAACATATAAGAGCAATAAGGAAAGTGAGGAAGTATTAATGGTTTCAAGGAGGCATAAAAGTTGTGGCAAAAATATAGTTAATAGCAAATCATTGGGATCAAATTAAGATATTTGTTTATTTATTTACAAACAAAGAAAGTGCATAAGATCCATATTAAGACTTGTAAATCTTTTCCCTTTTTTCCATTAAATTTACAAAAAAAGAAAATTAAACTAGCCTAGTAATTTTGAGCTTTTAGCCATTGAAAAAATGAAATGATAAATCTCCCTTTTTACCACAATTTGAGCTCCTTTCTTCCTCTTTATCATTCTATGTCTCGCTTCTTTATTTTCCATCATCATATTATTATTTTTATTGTTCATGCCTATTTTTTAGTAGCTCCTAACTCCCAATCTCCTAGTTTTTACCATCATTTAACTCAAATTTCTCAATGCTTACTAGAGTGTTTTCATCATTAACTATAGTCCTAGCTTAAAACATGACATGGCAGCTGCACGAACCCTTCCATTTTTCTCCAAAACTGGAGTCAATTGCATTCTAATGTTCATGATAATTTTTCATTTACCAATAACTATAGGTTCATATATCGCACACTCAATTATTAAATAGTCAACTATTGGTCCTAGCTTTAATCGTGCCATGTAGAAATACACTTGGCAATAATATATATTCAATATTAAATTATAATATAGTATTATTAATTATGTAATGTCAAACTATATTAAAAAATAAAAGGTATGATATATATAAATTTATTATTAATATATATGACCTTATTTATTATATGGAATATTATATATAAAAACATAATATTTAATACACTATTGTATTATTTATTGTACAAAATGTATTCTATATTAATATGACTTATTTAATAAAAGAAACTGGTATATCAATCAATGATCTCAATAAATTAGTGAACAACTCTGACATAAAAGGGAAATGCTATATGGTTTGTAGGAAAAACTCACTAAATAGAGATTTGTCCATTTACACAGAGGAAAAGGCCACTAAATAAAATGCCTAATAATATGAAAAATATATCAAAGGATTTAAAAACTCATATTCTAACATTGATTAAAATTCATAATTCAACATTGAAAAAAACTCAGAGTCCAATTTATTATTGTTGATTAAAAATATGGAAAAGAGATATCCAATTGCACTCCAACACATAAATTAGAACTCAGTAAAATATTGAAAAAAATTGGAGGCCAATTTATTGTTGTTCATTAAAATTCTAGAAAAGATGTATTTGTTGAAAAAATTGAGTTTGATTTATGTTATTTTTTTTAAGTTGAAAGGATTTACCATGTATGAAACACATATTTTACTAGATTACTTATAGTTTAAAAACATCCTATATCATCACCTTCAATGTTATACATCCTCTTATATTTTCACCTTCAATCTCATGCATACCGGTTTAAAAAAACTTATCTGGGTAAAGCTAACAACTCTCCACTTCATCAAGCGCAATTCCAAAATTGGTTTGGTCTCCTTTAAGTATAAAACACATATGAAACTATTAGAGTCCACTATGATTCAATTATTCTTGCACTCAAGTTACTATAACAATTTATTCTTATATTTGTACTCGTTATGCTACTTCAAAAGGCATAGAATAATGTAGTTCCTCAATCATTTTAGAGGTAGATATATCTATAAGGAAATCCTTTGCTATGTATCCCATCAATAAATAAAAATCTAAAAATTTAAATAAATCTAGTTATAAATTTAAAATTTGTAAAATGAAATAAAGAAAGGATTTGGAATGCCAACTTTTGATTCAAAACTTACTCATTTTCTATAGTGTATAGTGTATCAAGGTCTTCCTCTTGGGGAAAGTTCATGCACTTTGGGATTTTTAATATTAAGTGCTTGAACAACTCCCATATTGAAACCTTTAGAAATATTTTTGGGGCATGTCTAAGAGATTAAAGTTCCTAGTAATGGATTGATAACATATTCTAGCCTTATCATTCACATCTAATCAATTAGTGCATGGAAAAACTTAGTGGCCTCCATATATTATTTTTTTATGGAATATCTTCAGAGTTATCAATATTTTCAACTATGGAAGTCTAGAATTTATTTATTTTTAACAATGAAGAGTTTTATATACAATTCTTAGATAATTAAAAAGTTCTTATTGTTTTTTTAGGTATAGGTCAAGAAAGTGGATCTTGAGTTTTAGCATTTACATGATCTCTTCAACTACTAGGGGAGTGCTCCCTATACGATGAACAATATATGTTATATTATTATGTGCTTGATTGATAAATTTTAATTATATTTATTATAACCGTATATGCATTATATTTTAATATGATTAATTCATATATTGATGAGTTTCAATTTTCACTAAAAAAATGGAAATAAAACGACAAGGGGGAAGAAATATACTAAGAATGATCTACAAATAGGAGTGATTAATATCTATGCCAAAATTAGATAGGAATGATGTGTTCGCATACCATTTTATATGAGTCCAAGTCACTAATAAACTATATATAACCATCAAATTAAAAAAGTATCCGTGATTTCTAGAAATTCTATCAACAAATACAAACATGTTAAGAAACCCTATAGACTAGTCAATCGTTAAAATTAAAATGAGAAAAACCTTTAATTTTTGTCCAACATAGCTTCCTATGGTACATAGGCTTTCTCCAAAGTCTTGTCGATCTTATTCTCCCATAGGCTACCAACTCATTCAAAGAATAGGTTTTGGAGTGGTAGATAGGCTTGGTTGCCAAACATATGGCACAAAGACCTTGCAAAGTAGTTTCTAGAGAAATGTTTGGTATATGGAATTCCTTATATCTTGATGGCCCTATATATTTGGCCTTGTAATATAACACAATATTTTCATTTTCTACTACATGGAGTCTATCAATATTATTTCAAAACTCAAATGGCAAAAATATTTCCAAAATAATTAGACAAATTCATGGAAAACATATTAACTTGGGATAAAAATAATCTATAATAATAATAATCTTGGGGGACTATGACATATCTTGATAGTTACTCTAGATATCCTTGCCATAAGCTATTAATCAGGATAGACAAACATTTGAAGATATAGAAGTAAAATGACACAAGTTAAATTCCTTTAGACTATTGAGTCAATGAAAGTACAATTCAGGCTAAAAGTTCAAAAGATCAATACACATAAAATAAGTATAGTGACTCACCCAAGAACCCTTACCCTAGTTATTGTTAATTTACATAAAAAAGGTGGCTAAGAATAAAAATGACAAAAGTGTCTATCAATAATTTTAAAAAATATGATGAAATCTAATATCTGAAATTATAGTCAACACTTATTAGCCAAAAGTAGTGGTTTGTCAAATAGTATAGAAAATTCTCTTAGTGTACTTAAACATAACCTTTATCTTCAAAAGAAATATATTTTTTTATGAATTATGCTCAATAATAAACACTCCATAGGTATGTGAACACTCAAATTTTTCATAAGATTTCAATTTAGTAGGCTCAACATGTTTTCATAATATTATATATCAAACAAATAAAGAGATTCAAAATTTGACTCTGCAATAGATCTGACATCCAAAGTACATGCAATAACATGCATGGGAAATGGGCCTTCATTTTTTATCCCAGGTGATGAGGATCCACCAATCCTCATTTAATAAATAAGAAACTAAAGAGCATTAAAAGTGGTTGTTTTAACTTTCAATCTTTCATTACTTCAGCTATATGTATGGAATCATAGGCACATTATTTGTAAATTATTATTTAGGGGTTCATTTTAATTTAACCAAAAATAATCGAAGAAAGTACATTATTACAAATATAAAATGATATGCGACAATGATTTTTATCATCACCTTTAAAACACTATTCTACCTATTTTATTGACTTAGTAGGTCGCAGATCTTCATACTACTATCAATGAGATTTAGACCTAAGCATTAGAGGGAAAAAAGTCAAAAATGATTACAATGGTAATGGAAAAATATTTACTTACAATATATTTATGATTTTCAAAAAGGAATATATATATATATATATATATATATATATATATATATATATATATATATATATATATATATATATATATATATATATATATATAATGTGTTCATGTAATGTTTTATGAAGCATTTTTGCCTACAATTTATGCATGTCTTCCCTTATTTATGTTTAGTAGATTTTTTTTTTAGTATTATTATACTCATGTATGTGTTTCACTAAATTTTTTGTTATTTTATTTTGAAATAAAGTTTTAAAACTGGAAAGAAGGGTAAGTTTAGTAGAACTTGATGTGTTGTGCACACATGAATCCAGATGATTATGGATACCTTTTTTTGTCTAGGGAGGATGACCTGTAGATAAGAAAGCAATATTGAAAATGGTGGATTAGTGAGATAGTAGGGTTGACTACCTAACATGATCTAGATCCAAGAAACACAAGCTTCCTTGGATGCTATCAATCCATAATTTTAAAACACTTAAGTTCTGATAAACTAAAAATAGGTGCTTGCATGAAATAACAAAAGATACTAAAATCAAATACAAGAAATGCTTGGAAAGAAACAAGTGATTTTGATTAAAGATAGAAATAAATTATTGAATACTAATGATAAATTAATAAAACTTGATTCAAAAAATAAGTTGAAGTTCTATGATAAACCAAAAACTCAAAAAGTGGGATTTGGGTACGGGCAAATGGGTCAAATCAACTTGTTGTTATGAAAATGGACATACAATGATCATTGGCAGTTGGATATGACCGATGAAATTATTTGACCATTGGTAGTTATTAACCATCAATAGTTAGGTAAGACCATGAATGGTTTATATGGGATTTGGTTTGGGAGAAGAAGTTTGTTGAAGAGAGTTATAGAGAGGTTCTAGGAGTGGTGTTTGGGTTGAATGTTGGTTACTAGACAAAAAGTAATGATCATAGTTATTTGGTTTAGGGATTGGGTATTCAAGTGAGTAAAAATGGTTTATGGGTGGTCTTGGATAGGAGGTGAAATGTTTAGAGTTACAAAACTCCAACACAAGAAAATGGGATGAAAAGGAAATAAAGGAGAATGACACAAGCAATGAAATAGATAAAGATAATTATTGAATCTTGATAAAAAACATAGATACTTAGCTTTGAGGTGTTCTTGGTATGAGGAATATTGATGTTGGATGAAATATTATTGTGGATCTTGGAGTGATGTTAGCAAATTAATGGTACCTTGGCTCAAGATAATGAGTTGTAGAAGCACCCTAAACCTATAACCTAGTTCTTGGTTCACTAGGAAGCTTTTTGGATTCGCCTAAGAGTTAGAATCTCTTGCCCTTAAATGATTGATTTCAACCTTCTCTTCCTCTCTTAATATAGAGAAAAGGGAGGTTAAAATGAAGAGTTTAACAAATGATATATCAAATAGTCTAATCAATAGTCTAATCATGCATTGATTATGTAAATAATAGACTAAAATTAGACATCTGATAATCAATGAGTGAGTTGTAATCGAATTGTATTTAATTCCTTTGATCATGCAAGAGTTCAAATAACCATTGATGGTATTGGTCAACAATTTATGATCAAGGGTTGACCATCGATGGTCAAGGGGACATAGCCAAAATTAGCTAATCCACCAATGATTGGTAGTCAATTCCCTAAGAAATGGTTCAAGGGTAATAATGGGAGAATTTGTAAACAATGTAACCTAAAGGGGGCCAAGGGGTGGTTTAAAGGTTAATGTGACATCTAAAGACATGGTGTATGCTTTTATAGTGTTTAGATTTTCCCCTTTTTTGTTATTTAGGTTATATCAGTAAGATACAAAATAAAAAATGGAAGGTTGGTTGGATGTCCCAAGTATAGGAAGAGATATTCCCCCTCAAACCAGGAATCAATGAGGTGAAATAGAGTTGGTGGTATGTTTGACAAGTGGATAGGTTGGTGTTGAAGGTTATTTGGGTGGGAATTTAAATGTAAATAGGCATACAAAATATGACTAAGTATGATGTCATAGATTTAACATAGACTAGGCTTTTATAGATGAGGTAAGTGGTAAAAATAAGGTTCGACAAGAAGGATAGATGACAAGGTAACCAAGCCATAATGTTAGGCATAAATGATATGGGTTATGCCTATAAAATTAATTCTCCTAGGAAAGGTTGATGTATTCATAGGTATCCAAAAATTAGATGTGATCCTAGGAAAATAAAAATGGTCGTAGGTGTCAAGACCATAAAGGGTCATGCTTTGAAGCACCCGAATGGTCAGTGCACAAAAATAGTGAAAGTTCATTCAAATATGGTAAGGTAATTGATGTGGTCAAAATGACCAAGGCAAGGTTTCCATAAAAGGTATGAAAGGTGGGTCAAAATGACCAAGGTTGAGGTTAATGGGTTAGTTGGTTGGTAGAGAATAAGGTTAAGGTGACTTTGTTTGGTGAAAGTTTGACCCATTTCCTAGGGAAAGTGTACCAAAAGGAGGTTTGAAAGACAAATAGGGAACTTAGGATGAAATGGTTTTTTTGGATGAGGGGTTGAGAAGGTAAAAGATAGGGTAGGGTGGGGAAGACCCTAAGTGGGTCAACTATTGATGGTCAGGGTTGACCGTCAGTGGTCACCTAGTGACTATCAATGGTCAAACGTAAGCCCTAAAAGGGAAACCATAAAAGGTCAAATGAGGTATTATTTTCTCATTTAAAAATATTAACCCATGGAATTTTAACCTTATTATTTGAGAAAATGATATAAATTGAGATTCTCATGCAAGTTGAGTGAGTGAGGGTCGACTAAGGTTGGACTATGAGTTGGAGTTTGACCAAGGTGGGTTAGAGCAGGCCAGAGTGCCATCAAGGATGCATCAAGGCAGAAGTAGAGTGTGGGGCCAAGCAGTGGTGGTGGTACTAAGGGTTCCACCATGATGGAAGATGCATAATAAGGTAGGAGATGTAATTTAATTTGTAGTTTATGTTTCTTCTTTGGTGTTGTTGTGGGTAAATAGGATTGAAAATGGGGGTTTTGAGTTTTTGGTAGGAAATTGGTAGGGGGGTTGGAAATAGGTTGAGGAAGGGAAGGTAGGGGAAGGGGTAAGAAGGTTTAAGTAGTATTTTAATCTTGTTATTGATTATTTTTAGGGATTGGTGGGTTAGGGTAAGGGTATGGTCACTGGTGGTCACTACACAGTGATAATCAATAGTCACTATCGACCATCGCCAGTCGATAGGCGACCATCAAATGGTCAATGTGTAGACCATCAATGGTCTACCATAAAATCATCAATGATTCCACAAGGAACCATCATTGATCGATACTCAACCATTGATGATTAATATTAGGCTAGGATAAGGGTAGGAATGGGTAAAGGTATAATGTGGGGTAGATGAGGTGAATAGGTTAAGGTAGGGGGTAGGGATAAAAGGTAAAATGCATAGGCTACATTTAAAGGGTAAAATAAATTAAGGTAAATGTTTAACCTTGAAAGTGAGGGAGAATTTATAGATGCAAGATCAAGTGCCTTAGTTCCTGGATGAGGTATACAGGTCTATGATAAACCAGGAGTGGTAACACGACTATAGTAGGCCTAGGTGGCATGAGATTTTACCAGCATATGTTGAGAGATACGGTGATATTGGTAGCCTTTATCGAGAGATGGGACCCAAATACCAATACTTTCTTACTATCAATAAGAGAGATTACCATCCTACTAGAGGACATTCACTAGATTTTGAAGCTATTGATATAGGGTGAGCTGATAGAGAACATCGATAGTAAGGAGCGAGATGTGCATATGGATCAGTTATTCAACATAAAATTTGTTCATACTAGGTAGTATACATTAGGTTTCCATTATGACCCTATGTATCACATGGATAGGGGAGGGAGATGGCTTATCACAATGATGATGATAGCCATTACCTATTATGCACTCTTAGATTCTAGTAATGGTAGATTTCCCTTTTTATTACTAAGTTCTCTTATTGACACGATGATCAACCTTATAGTGTTTTCTTAGGCTCTGGTATTACTAGTTTAGATCTATTGAGAGCTCTAGGGATACATAGTACATAAAAGGTATGTTATTAGCATCATGTTTGTTCTATACTATTAGGCATATGAGCACATTAGGGTATAGTGACTATGTGGATTGCCATGGTAGGCATGAGATCAGGGGGACTTCAAAGTGGGATTTATGAGGTGAAGAGGTGATTATGCACTAACAACACCAAGGGGAGTAGCATGAGACTTAGAGTGGTACAAAGATAGGTTAGAGGCATTGGTGGATGGGGAGGTTATTTGGAGGCCATATACTAGATTCCTAACATGGGAAAGCTATGCTAGGCAAACCCTATCACTACAGAGTTACCGATGGATATATGGGAGACAAGAGAACAAGGTGGAACTCATCCCATTCGATAGGGTTAGGAGATAGTTTGGGTTAGTGTAAGGTGTCCTAGGTGATTGTTTGAGGTATAAGAGAGAGAATATCAAGGCACCACTACTTCCACCATAAATTGAGGAGATAGGGATTGATCATGAGGAGATAACAGTGGCTATAGTTATTGATGATGAAGGGGTTATGATAGATTACCTTGTATGGTTTTAGGTGCATTATGCTACGATAGTGTTTAGGGGAGACAGTGCATAATAAGATTCCAATGTAGACATGATGGAGGGGGTGGGGACCAAATAGATGTCGATGCCCTAGATAGGCAAGCATTCATTTTTGAGAGAGACCAGACATGGGTGACACTAGTTACAATACATGCATCTCTAGTAGCAGTGATTGTAAAGAGAGATATGGCATAGGGCCAGGTGGTTACCCTTATGTAGAAGAGGGATATAACCTGAGCACATCTAGCCTTGGTGACATAGGAGAGGGATGCCTTGAGATAGTAGGTGGGTATGTACCTACACTTGCAAGACCATTTATATGGATAGTTATGTGGCCATGATCGAGGAGCTTAAATACTATGAGGAACTGGCCTTTAGACAAGTTCTAGATGAGACCCGATATGCCAAGTATGGATTAGTGGTTATTGGGAGAGGTAGCAGTGCTACACTAGGTCAGTGGGTGGTATCTACAAGTGCATAGATAGATATAAAAGATGGATAGGTGCTAGGGAGTAGTAGTGCCCCTCCACCTTAGACTCTTATGAGATGCTGATTTTGATGTATTATATGATTTTGATACCAGCCTATGAGCTGATGCAATGAGATGTACACATTATTTTGAGAGACATGGAAATTATTATGATATATGATGATTTATGATTATGAGATTATTGATGTGATTATGGGTTATGGATGTTGATTATGGTTATGGTTATTGATTTTATGTTCATGATGTGATGATGTTGTTTATGATATGATCATGATGTTATGATTAACATTTCTCTTGTTAAATACATGCTTAATTAGATGTTAGAAATGTGGGTATTTTTAAATGAATCCATATTCCCCTTTATCTAGATAGACATATGATGGATAACATATGTGATGACTCATTGGTTTATAAATGATTATAAATGTGATAGATGATGATGATTAATGAGATGTGACTGGTTATGTAGATAGATGAGATGACTTTTAATATATGAGTTAGTTAATTTATTAGCATGTTTTTATGGTTAAAACACTTTAAAAAATAAGGTAAAAGCAAATCACTAAATAAAACACATGTTTTTAATGAATTACATTTTATTAGATAAAGGTGAAGTAATCTTAAAACACATAGGGTAAGTTTGGACAACAAAACTAGATGTGAGAAAACAAAAGAAAGATAAAATAATCAAAAGACAATCATTTTAGTGAATGCATCAAAAAATAGGTTTGAGAAAATAAGGAGACATAATTCTCTTTCATTAGCGAGGAACAAAACAAAAGAAAGATAATATCAGCTTATGAACAATAACCCTTCACATGCTTTGCATAAGCGTTCGTTAATTGGTAAAAAAAGTTTTTTAATCACATAGTGTCAAGTAAGCTCAAAGTCCCTTATTATAGAGAAGGTGTAAAGGGGAGATGGATGATTAAAGGAACATTCTTGTGATACTAAGATGCCTCTTATGTAGGTTACTAAAGATCTAGTATAAACAAAACTATGTCATAGATGGTGTAGACTTATTAATGTTGGAAGTCTACTCATGAAAGCCAATTTTAGCTTCTAAATAATGGGTCTTGTGATATTTTTATTATTGCTTTGAGAGGTTGGGGAAGCTGATTGATGTGAGAAGCTTCCAAAAAATTGCTAGCTTTTGAAAAATGCTTTTACTTAGCCATCCTTCAAGGGAATGGTCAAAGCTTTTTGAGACTTGTTTTAGGCTTTGTGATAGTTGTCCTTCAAGGGAATAATTTAAATTACATAGAGTAATTTTGATTGGTTTTAGTAGTTGTCCTTCAAAGGAGTAGTCTACTAATGCTATAAATGACCCATAGGATAGATGACTATTAATTTTTTTGCTTTTGATGGCATAGAATTGAATATATAGGCTAAAAGGATTATCTTTATGAAGGAAAAACTAAAGCACAAGAAGGTTAAAATAGTGGGTGAGAGGATTCTTTGAGAGATAATGATCATGGTATTCCATCCTATTACGGATAAAAATTATCCATGAGAATCATGCCATGGGTAGAGCCATAGTACCCATATTTAGGATTAAGGATACAACTATGATGGAAAATCACACAATTTTATGCTTTACTTGGTAGTCCCCAAAGTGAGGGGATGAAGGTAAAAAAAAATCATAAAACAAAGGATGAGTTTAAGTTAGACAGAAGGTGAGTTTGATCTTAATTAAAAAAATAAAGGACATAGATATAAAGCATTGAGAGGCTCAATTTTTGGTTTCCCCTCAAGAGAGGATAACTAGTAAGCTCCTAATCCATACTTGTGTGTAATGGTATAAGGTTCAAGCCAATTGAAAACAAACTTGACCTGCTTGCTTTTCTCCATATTGGTTACATGCTAATTTTCTGTTAAGATGAGGTCTTTGATATTGAATTCTCAATCTCTTAGATTTTTATTATAGGCACGTTTCATTTATTCTTGATAGACAAGAAGATGGTTAAGCACAACCAAATGATGCTCGTCAAGTAGCCTAAGTTGGGATAAACATTCCTGATGATAATCACACTCAAAAATGATATCTTGTAGGGATATGCGAGGAGAGGGAATTTAGACTTCGAGAGGAAAGACAACCTCTACTCTAAAGACAAGAGAGAAAGTGGTAGACCCTGTAGGGGTTTGAATGCTAGTACGATATGTCCATAAGGCAAAAGGGATGTGTAAATGCCAATATTGATCAGGTGTATTAACCATTTTAGTTAGCATGTTGTTAAGGTTTTTTTAGAAGCTTCAACATATCCATTATCTTATGGATGATAGGGTGAGGAGAAACTCAACTTAATGCCAAACGCATCACAAAGAACTTTGAATTTTTTATTTTTGAAAGATTTACTATTATTGATGATTAGCTTATGAGGCACATCAAAATGATAGATAATGTGATGGTTAATAAAATTGATAATATTATTGGCTATGGTTGAGATGAGAGGAATAAATTCCACCCATTTGGAGAAATATTCTATCACAGTGATGATAAAATGATGTCACTACAAAGAATGGGGGTTAATTTCACCAATAAGATCTAATCCCCATTACGAGAAGGGACATTTTTTTTTAGATATTTAGAGGTTATGACTAGGTGTGTGATGTAAATTGGTGTGTTATTAGAATTTAACACACTTATTCATGTAATAACAATAGTCCTAGTTAAGGGTAAGACAATAGTAGCCAAAGTGAAGGATACATTTAGTGATAGCTAGGCCACTAAAGTGTCCCCCACAAATCCCATCATGTGTTTCTTTGATAGAATGAGAAATTTCATGATTACATAGGCAATGAAAAAGGAGACCATCAAAGCCATGCTTGTAAATAATTCACCTTAGTATGGTGTAGAGTGAAAATTTTACTCTATGGTGCATTCTAATTTTCAGTTGTGCACTGCAGTTTTTGTTCCCGCATACCTTGGTTGTGACGATAGAGTTTTAAAACAGAGCGCAGGCTTGATTCATTTGGTTCATTTTCTGTCTAAGTGTCAAAGAGCAGTGGACGCTGCCAAGTGGCATCATCTAAACATGGGTTTTTTTCCCCTTTTGTTTCTTCTGTTTAATTTTTGCCCAAGTGTTGAATTCAAGCGGAAGCTGCCAAGTGTCACTTTTTGAGATACGAAATCAGCCAAGGCATCGTTCGAGGTGCCTTTCATAACTTTCAAGAGGGCTGTGGAATGTGCCACATATCCAATAACAACTCAGCAGAACACACCACATGTCAGCATCCACATTCCTTTTCAACACCCACATTTCATCTATTTTTTGGCAAAAGGCTTCAGCAAGCTAAGTATCAAGATCAGGTGGAAAGTGCCAAGTGGCAATCGCGGAAGGCTCTGAAATACTTTTCCAGAAGAATGTGGAAGTCACCACGTATCAGCATATAAGAGATAGTTATTTCAATGCCTTGGTTTAATAGGGTGGTTCAATGCCTCAATTAAATATTTTGGTTCAAGATCTCGGGTTATGTGTAAATGACGCACAGTGTTGAACTGTTGAACCATTGAACCAATTTTGGTTCAATGAGCGATTCAAAGGAGTGTCCCAAAAACCAAAGGGGTCAAGCACCCTTTTGAAAGGTAGTAAGGCATCATTTAAATTTTGTTTAAGTGCTGAAGATAAGCGGAGGCCGCCAAGTGTTACCATCCATAGGAGCCTAACACGCGTCCCAAATTTTTATACAAGCATAGCTGAAGAACAAGTGGAGACTGCCACGTCCATCCTTTCCCCTTTTAAAGGTTGCTCAAGCAAGGAATGTAGTGAATCTTATTTTGTTGAGATTGCTAAGTATCAAAGAAGTGGATTGCGATAGGTGTCAAAGGCAGAGCATTCTTGAGCAAGATATAGGGAAAGTGGAAAGGGATACGTGTCTTTGATAAATCAAGCTAAAAGTGCCAAGTGTCATTCTATGGTGCCTCCTAAGAAGTAAGCAATTTTTTGAGAAATTGACTATGTCCTCTTCCGTTCAATAGAGTAGAGGGTCATGTATAGACACTTCTAGCTTAGTTAGAGTTCAGTTTGGGCCAAAATTTTGGGAATGCGTGATCAATCTGGAGGGAAACTTAGCTGGAGTTATTTCTAGTAGATGGGGTAGTTCACCGGGTAGATTTTTGGGGCTAGCAAACATTGAAAGTGCCATTTGTTTGTCCCTTGTGAGTTAAAGGTAGAGTAGAATTGCACGGGAAAGGTGGTGATGGAATGAGACATCCGATGCTATAAAGAGGAGTGTAGGGATCACCCGAGAGGAGGCATGAGAAAAAAAGGAGAGAATTTTCTAAGAAAATTGTTGAAAAGAGCTTTTAGACTTTCTAAAGTTTTGATTAAGAAATATCATTTGCCTTTATTCTATTTTCTTAAGTTGAAAAGTTTATGTAACTATGTATGTTTCTGTGCCCTTTATATGGCTAAAGATTAATGGGAAAATAGAGTTTTGTGCCTTTGTTGATGTTTCTTGTATCATTACAAAAGTAGTCTAAGCTGTAAGCCTCTATTTATATTATTTCTATCTGTTAAATTGATCATGCCTTGTCTACTCTTTAATGTAATTGAATCTTACATATAGTTTCATTGTGCTTAAGATTAAGGACCAAAATTACATTCAGGCACATCGCCATAGTTAGATTTTCTTTCTTTGCATTTGCATTTCTATTTAAAATTCCTGTCCCTTTTCCCCCAAAACACTTGATATAAAGAAGAGACCAGCTTCTCTAAAATCTAGAGATTGTTTCAAGATGCAAGTCCCACATCTTGAAACTTCCCATTGTTGTTGATTAGAATCAAGCACAATTTTAAACATCAACAGTTTTTGGCACGCCTAGTGGGACCAGTCTTGAAGTTTCTTTCAAGACCATATGAACCAGAGAGCTATAAGGAGTCAGAGCTGTGGACTAGTCACCAGATCACAATTTGCTACAAATCTAGGTATTCTTTTGCCACCTTTGGTAACAAGTCCAAGGAGAAGAGCTAACCAGTTTGTACCAATACTAAATATGGGAGCCCCTATACCCCCAAAAAATTATGCAAGTTAGAACACTGGTAGTCCCTTAATCCTCCCAACACCACCAGCCATTTGGGATCCTATCCCACTGAATGCCTTGAAAGCTCTACCCAAATTTAGTGGGCAAGACTCTAAAACACCTAAAAAACATCTTCAAGATGTATCAGATGTCTGTGCTATACATGTTGTCACACAAAAAAATGTGGCCATAAGGTTACTAACAGGTTCTTTTAAAGGGAAGGCTTTAGAATGGTATCGGTCTTTGACCCCAAATACTATATCTACATGGGATCAACTCGGAGATCTATTCTTTGAAAGATTTGCAAAGAAGGGTGATAAGTCTTCTTTGCTACAACAGTTGATCACCATTCAAAGGGGACCACATGAAGACATCACTGACTTCAATACTAGATTTCAAAAGACCTGGGATAGAATCCCTACTACAGCTAGACCATTACCAGGTATGGCCATAGTTTTTTATCTCAAGGCTTTGAATTCAAATATATCTGTTATGATTCAGTCACTTGGAGGACACACTTTGCCAGAGGCTTATGAATATGTGGTTAGATCTAAGAATCACTTAATAGATGCTGGAAAGTTACCTCCAAGGCCTCCCATGCCCTTGTTCCCAAAAATTTCTTTGCCATTACCTCAAGAAGTTCCTAAATCTGTAATCCCACTTGTGTCTATGTACACTTACCCTCAACCATCTGCGAAAGAACTTGCCTCTGCTCAGTCATTTGAGATGGATGATATCAAGAATATCCTAAGGAGGTTTTCCAATGAGCTAATCAACATAAAGAGACAACATAATCCTTACCCTAAGCCTCCATATCAGGGCTATCAAGGAAATAGATTTTCATCATAGTCTAATCAATACTAGGGTCCTCCAAAACAAACTAACCATCAGCCAAAGAATTAATTAGTTGCAGTTCCCACACCTTCACAGACCATTCCTCCCAACTCAAATAGAGAGATGGTTCCAAGACAAAATAATTATGTGGATGATACTAATGCCTGGTATTTCCCTTGCAATAATGCTCATACACCTAGAGATTGCCCTAGGGGTAATCTACAATAAAGGGTGGTAGAACAAAGAAGAATGGATGGTCAATTTGCCAGTACCAGTGACAATCAAGCCTATCAGTCTCCTGGTATGTAGAATTCAGTCCTAGTGGCTCAAATGCAAGGAATGTCCTTACAACAAGAGGAAGAAATAGCCCTAAAACATGCTTTGTTCTCGTGGATTGAGGATGAAGAATTAGTTTTCTTGAATGAAGCATCTACCTCCCAAAGGCCAATGGTGCAATCAGATTATTACACCAGATCAAAGAGGAGAATGGTGGAACAACCCTCAATTGTAAATGGTCAAGTTATGAATAACCCTCCATCTCAAGGGCAAAGAAACACTGCTATTAGACAAGAAGTGCCTCAGCCAGTGCAAGATCAAGGGATTCCTGCCCAAATTTAGGAAAAAATGAGATATCCTTATGTCCAAAAAACTCAGTCTTTGGGACCGATAAATGTAGTGGATTAATTAAAGAAAACTCCAGCCCAAGTATCAATATGGGATATATTGGCTATTCCTGATCAGAAGACACTGCTACAAGAAGCTCTGCAAGACCAAGCAATGCCCAAAGAAACTGTTACCAAAGAAGGACCTGCTGGAAAGGAAAAGCTCAAAGATATAGTTCCTCACCAAACAACAACCTTTGTGAATGATGTAGCACAAGAAGTAAATCCAAACCAGAGCCTTTCTATTTGAATCTGATAGTTGGAAAGAAACTCTTGCATAATGCATTGATAGATTCAAGAGCTAGTATAATAGTGATGCCCAAGCAAATAACTGATGCTTTGAAGATAAAATATGAACCCCTTACAAAAGGAGTTATGCAGCTAGATGGCAAAATAGTACAAACCATAAGGAGAATTAAACAACTCCCATTGCAGTTATACACATGTCCCAATATAATTGTCAACCAAGATGTAGTAGTCATAGATATTCCTCCCATTTTTGGTTTATGTTTATCCAAAGACTTTATAGCAAAAATAGGAGGATATATGTCTCTTGACTGGTCCCACCTCATCTTGAGAACCATATATGGTTCAAAGATGAAAATTCTATTTGAACCATTGTCAAAAGACCATATCACCAATGAACCAACAACAAGATTAGAGGTAGATCATGCTATGTTAAATAAGGAAGAAAGGAGTTTTGTTGAAGAGCTAAGTGACTAGACTGAGCATGATGAAGAGGAAGAAAATAGCCAGTTGTTGGTTATGATGCATAGCGAACCCTACGGGAACTATGAATCTATTGGTTTGGGCACATATGTCATTTTTGATGAAGACCAGGCAATCCTAAATGTTATAAGGGTAGAAGCACCCACTACTCAAGATTTAGAGATCTGGACCTTAAATTTTGATGGGGCTAGAAGTAAACATGGTGCTGGAGCAGGAATTTGTCTTACTACTCCAAATGGTGATAAAATTTTAAGGGCTATCCAATTCCAATTTGCTTGCATTAATAATGATGTTGAGTATGAATCTTTAGTACATGGGCTCCTATTAGCCAAGAAAAAGGGAATAAAAAATCTAAAAGTGAAAGGAGATTCAGAATTAGTAGTAAAACAAATTAAAGAAAAGGCAATAGCCAAAAATGTGAGAATGAGATCCTACAGACATAGGATTTGGGATTTGATAGAAGATTTTGAAGCCTTCAATATTGAGATAGTCCCTAGAAGTCAAAACTCTGAAGCTGATAGGATGGCCTAGATTGGCTCAAAGTTTAATCTAGCAACTGGCTTGTTAATTAACAATGAGTTAATAAAAGTTATAGTGAGGCATACTATTCTAGACAATGATGAGAATTGACAAGTATTTGAAAATGACGCTCAAGTAGTCTTGTTCTTACAACAATCAGATGAGTTTGCTGATAAGTTGCAGATGAAAATTGAAGAGGCATATGGAGATCAAATTATACAATTAAGGACTAATAAGCTTCCCAAGGGCTTGATCACCTTAGAAAAATTGTTTGACCCAGAGGATGTAAGCCTAGAAAAGAAAAGGTTTTAGGTAGATAAAGCAGACTATTCTAAAAAAGAGGTGAGTGACAGGAAAAGGCTAAAAGTTGGAAATTCTGCAACTCAACAAGAGAAGGAAAGACTAATTAAATTATGCCAGAGATATGATAGAGTCATAGCTTGGAGCTATGAAGACCTTCATGGATACAATAGAGATATTATCCAACACACAATAAAACTAATTGAGGGTTCTAAGCCCATCAGATAGAAACAGAGGCCAATAAATCCAAGGATTGAACCTCTAATGGTAGATGAGTTACAAAAACTTTTAGATTCCAAAATAATATTTCCAATCAAGCACTCAACTTGGGTATCAAATCTAGTACCAGTTAAGAAAAAGAATGGAGATGTAAGACTGTGTGTAGATTTCAGAGATCTAAATAGAGCATCTCTGAAAGACCACTATCCCTTGCCCTCCATGGAACAGATTCTACAAATTGTGGCTGGATCAAAGAGGTTTTCTTTACTAGATGGTTTCTATGGATACAATCAGATTTAGTTGGCTGATGAAGATCAGTACAAAACTGCTTTTACTACCAAATGGGGAACATTTGCATATGCTAAGATGCCATTTGGTCTGTCAAATGCAGGAGCCACATTTCAAAGAGCTATGGATGTAGCCTTTGGGGAACTTATAAAAAAGATCATCCTGGTCTATCTGGATGACCTCACTATTTTTTCAAGAAATGCTGATGATCATTTTGATCATTTAGAATCTGTCTTCAAGAAGTGTCAGGATTTTGGGATATCACTAAATCCCAAGAAATGCATCTTTTTGTGCCTCAAGGCAAATTATTGGGACATATAGTATCTAAAGAAGGAGTTTCCATAGATCTTGAAATAATTGTAGCTATAATGAACCTACTTATAGTGAATAAAAAGGTAGTTCAGTCCTTTTTAGGAAAGATTAATTTTGTCAGCAGGTTCATATCTGATTTTGCAGACTTGGTAAGATCAGTGACACTCTTGCTAAAAAAGACCTAATTTTTAAATGGACTACAGAAGGAAGGCAAGCCTTTGAAGAGGTCAAGAAGGCTATCTCAACAACCCCAATGCTTAAAAACCCAGATTTTCCAAACCTTTTATAATGTATGTCTATGGAGGAGAGTTAAGTATTGCTGCTGTCTTGACGCAAAAAGATGATAGGCTAGAGGGAGAACACCCAATAGCCTTTTTCTCAAGAACTCTCAGGGATTATGAAACTAGGTACAACTTTATAGAGAGACAAGCATATGCCATGGTAAAATCCCTCAAGAAATTCAGGCATATGGTATCAGGGAGCCAAATCTTGATACTTGTAGCTCAACCAGGTGTCAGGGAATACATCATGGAGGGAGAAATCACCAAAAAAGAGCCAATTGGATCACTAAGATCTTGGAATATGATGTAGAGGTTAGACCCACCAAGTTAGTCAGAGGTAAGGGTTTGTGCCAATATACGACCCAAGAGCTTGAAAAGATGTTACCTAAGGAGGCAGATTCAGAAAGAGAGACAAAGACGGTGTTAAAGATACAAGAGGTTGATTAGGAATCATGGGTCACAAGCAGGATTTATTTTATAAAAAATGGGATTAATCTGAGAGAACTCCCTCAAAATAAGAGGAGATATTATAGGTTGCAGGGATTTCATTTTGTTTTAATTGAACAAGTCCTTTTCAGAAGAAATTCAGATGGAAAATTGTTAAGATGTGTAGAACAGGTTGAGGCTAAGAGAATACTACATGAAATGCATCATGGAATATCAGGGGGGCATTTTTATGCAAGGACCATAGCCATAAAGATAAGTGAGGTAGGATATTTTTGGCCTACTTTATTTGCAGATTGTTATCAACTGGTTAAGCAATGCTGATCCTACCAATATTATATGGGGATGAGGAGGAATGCAGCCATGCCCCTTAGTCCTATAATTATGGATGAACCTTTTGCTCAATGGGGTCTTGACTTCATTGGAAGATAAATCCAGTGTCTAGTATGGGTCACAAATAGATATTAACTACCACAGACTATTTCACCAGATGGACCGAGGCAGTCCCACTTAAGGAAGCAACATAGAATGTGATCCTAGATTTTTTAGGGAATATCACTACTCACTTTGGCATTCCTCACACCATAATTTCAGATAATGCTAAAGCATTCTTGGGGTCTAAAGTATTTGACTTTACCTTGAAACATGGAATATATCTAAAAACTTTATCTAACTATTACCCTCAAGGTAATGGTCTGGCAGAATCAACCAACAAGAACCTGATAAGACTCATCAAAAGAGTAGGGGCTGATCATCACAAAGAGTGGCATAAAGTGCTTAATCTAGCACTATGGGTTGATAGAATCATGCCTAAGCAGGTGATCAAAATGTCCCCATATGAGTTGGTATATGGAAAGTCAGCTATAATTCCCCTAGGTTTGGAGATCCCTACTCTCCAGTTGATCAAACAAATTGAAATTGAGGAAAATGACCCCATACAAGTTAGGCTTGCAGAGCTTTTAGACGTTCAAGAGAAGAGGGATACAACCCATGACTCATTGATTAAGCATCAGGGAATAATTAAAGACTATTTTGATAAAAGGGCTTCAAATCTTAATTTTGAAGTAGGCTCAATTGTGTTGAAATGGGATGCAAGAGCCGTCAAGCCAGGTCAGCATACTAAATTTGAAGCATTATGGACTGGCCCATATAAAATTTATGCGTGAAAGAAAAAGAATTCATTCAAGTTGGAATCGATGGAGGGAGAACCTAAAGAGATTCTTGTAAATGGAATCTATTTAAAGCATTTCAATTAGCTTGGGTTTTTAATGTATTATAGTTAGATAGGTTTCCCCTTCCCATATTGTTTTTTCCCATTGTTGTTTTCCTGCTTTTCATTTAAATAAGTGTTTTCAAACACAAAGTCGGTGGCTCGGGAGGTTTTCAAATAATAAAAGATCTTTAGATCCTTGAAGCATTGAATGTTTCCCAATCTTTAATAAATCTCTGAGGTACCTTACATGGCCACTTGCATAACTTGTCCACCCCACTATCCCAGGAGGATTGAGTAGGATTCGCTAACGGTTGTCTGAATTTAATGCATTTCTAGACTTGATAGGTCCATAAATACCATTAGCAAGAGTTAAATTTTACAAACTCTCAAGCATTCCTGCATTTTGCAAGAAAATATCCTGTTACTTGAAAAATTTTTAGTGCCTAGTATAGTTACTTCAGTGAGAGTGTTTTGACTATGAGGGGTTATACCAGTCATCACAAAAAGACATAGACATGGAAGGAGCATCATCTTCACAACAAGGAACTGGGATTTACGAATCCCTTGATAGGTTTTTGGCCAATAAGTCATATGCTTCAGCTGTCATGCCACCATTGAAAGCCTATCTGAGGACCAAAATTCTAGAGGTTGGTCAGGCTAGTGACTTGGCAAAAGTAAAGGATTATGCAGATGGAATCATGGACCCAATATTGCAAAGAGCCAACAACAAAAACCTCAAAGAAGGGGCACATCAAAGGTGCCTCTAGAGAGCTAGAGCAAGGCAATATGAGACATTTGGCATGAGGATGTGGACCTCACAAATGGCTCAGCTCCTTGTCCCAGTTGTGCATCCATGCCCTGACTTGGTTGAATTATGCACAGACTGGCTCCATGCACCCTCATGCACCATTCAACAGGGTCCTTTCATGGTGCAGATCACACTACAGGCCATCAAAGACATGCTAGCCTTACACCATGATAGTACATCAATGTTTTCCACTATTGCTAAGATGTAAAGGATGTGGGCTAATTTCAACACTCAGTTAAGGTTCTTAAGAACCGAATTGCAAATGGGTGACGACAACACTACTGTGCCCACACTCCCTGCAGCAAGGGGCCAATTCACTCAAGCTAGCCAAGACGTACTTTCCATGATGGCTATCATCTTTGGCATGAAAGATGATATGGTAATTTATGCAGAGCAAATGGCCATCCTCTTCAGGTTGAAGATCATCGACAAGACCCAAGAATATCGGCTTGACTTTTCAAAGCTGATTGCTTTTACAATGGTGGAACAACTAGCCTAGTTTAGATCAAAAGGAGTGTTTAGGTACTCTTCTTATTTGTTTCACCTCATGCTATACCAGAACACTGACCTCTTCACCCAATATATGCATCTAGACATGTATGACCCAAGTTTTGACCCCCAAAGGACCATTCCTGTGTCTACATGGACAGATGTTTTGTCTAGGACTAGTGACCCATATGATTTTTGGGAACTATTTGTTACCCCTGCTCTATGCCACCTCAACCCCGAACCAATCATGAACAGATTCTTTCCCAGCATTTCAAACCTCTTAGCCAGATGCATAATTTCATGTGACTTCTACTTTGGATCCCACCATACAATTCTAAGAGTTCATGGTTTTTATGGGGAACCAATGTTGCTACCAAAGGTTCTAACTCTTAAGTTAGCATTTTTAGAAGTCACCAAGCAAGTGTCAGTGGTAGACAATGATTATGGCTCTGGGAAATGGAAGAGGAAGATGTTTGACCTCCTATGGATGGCATACAACATAATTTTAGAATCCAGGGATGCTGAAGTCTTGTTGCTTCGAAAGCTAGCCTTCTTGGGGTTCCTGTTAGTTGAAGACAAATGGGTATATGACCTGACTGGTTACATAGCTTCCTATATAAGGACTAACAGGGTTACAACCAGGATTGCACATGAGGGCCACCCCGTTTGGGAGACTAGGAGAAATCTTATGGAAGATGCTCCTAATTTTTATGTCAAATTATCAGATTTGCCCCCTCTGCAAAATAGACCATGGGAGACTTTCTACGTTAAGTAGAGGGATTATGATCCCAAAGCTAGAAGGACTTCTAGCTTGAGGAGAGCATTGAAGAATAAGGATTGGGATGTGGAGAAGATAGAATCCTATTGGAAATATAGGCAAGAAATTTCTCAAATCAATAATTCTTTCGAGAATGTGGACACAGATGAGAGGTGGTAAGAACTATGGGATGAGTGCCATCTCTCCCCTACATCTATCCTAGAGATGACTAATTTGCCAACATGGGGTATAGAGTAGGAAGTTAGGCTAAGCCAAGAGTCGCAAGCCTCAGAACAAATTACAACTATAGCAATTGTGTCTGATCAGCCTCAACCTCTATGTGTCTCAGAGAAACAAAAGAGTGTGGTTCATTCACCACCAAAAGCTTCCCCATCATCAGAAGTCATTGAAGTTCCTAGTTCTCCACAAGCATCACCAACAGTAGTAGCGGATGTGGAAGGAGAGAGAACTCAGCCAGTAGAGGAGACACCTAAGAAATGAAGGTGGGTTTAGTTTTAGTTGGCCATGGAAGAGGAGATGGACACCCAACAACACCAATTACAGAGTGCCAAAATTAATCCTCAGGTAAGTATCATTCCTCCTTCTCCTTCTCAGTCTATATCTTCTCCAGTCAGCATGATGCCTCCACCTAGACAAATGATGCTCCCTATCACCTTTGCCATCCCCATTTCACACTTTGCCCCATCTATGCCTCCTCAATTTTTAACATTGCTCCATTTCTCCCCCTCTATTCCCTAAAAATTTTCTCCTTAGATTGCCCATAGTCAATAGTTGGCTATTCAATACGGTCTGCCATAGGGACATCTTTTGCGGGTGGGCACATTACCTCTCCCTCTACCTTCCTGACCCAAGCAGATGCTGTGCGGATGGCAAGGCAAGCCCAAAGAGAGAAAAAGAAGACAAAAGAAAATAAGGCACTGGCTACACCTCATATGTGGTCATAATTTGACCCAATTCAACAAAAATTGACGGTGACCCATTCGTCACCAAATGTTATCAAGCCAGCTGAGCAAATGTAGCCTGAGGATTACTCAATAGATGTAGTGGCCATTAATATGTCCCTTTTCAGGCCCCAGGACAGAGTTGAGTTGTTAATCGAATCCACTTCTATAGTCACAGAAGACTACTTGAAAATGTCAAGAAGGTTACATAAGATGGAGGCCAATTTGGCCAAGGAAAAGGCAAACTGTAATAGTTTGATCAAAGAAATCAACAAGAAGATACTAAAATAGCAGGTCTGAATAAACAATTGCAAGATATTGTTTCCCTTTAGACTCACCAGGCAGTCTAGGCCCAGAATGATTCTTTAAAGGTAGAGTTAACACATGCAAAGGATGTAGCAATGACCCTTAGGTGGGAAAAGGTAGAATTGTAGTAGAAGCTATTGGGTGAACAAAACAATACTATGGATTTTCAAGCCTAGTTCCAAGCAGAGCAATAGAGAGCGACACAACTGACTATAGAGCTGGCTAATAGGCCAAAGAGTGTCAGAGTGATAAAAATGGTAAAGGAGCTCTATGAATCTATGTGGAAAATAATCTCCTTGGAGATTATTTAGCTCAAGCCTTCTCTCACCTTCTTGCTCAATGCATAGAAATTGTGTGAGAAGGTGGAAGATTTAGTGAAGAACACTCTGGCAATAGTCTCTGACAGAGTGACAGACTCTTAAACATTGCTAAAAAAGCTCTATGATGTAATGGATGTGACATTGGTAGCTATAGGAATCACCGATAGAATGATCACAACAAAGAGAGTCAATGAGGCCCTTAATTGCAATTCTATAGCCAACAGTTGCAGAGAGCTCCTCGACATCATGAAAGAAGGCATCAACGAGATGAAGTAGCATATCAAAGATATAGTTAGTTTGGGCCTTTTCTATTTCTTGATGAAAACATGGTGCTAATGGTTGATCAAATTGAACCATTGCTACTGGCCAAACAAAATGATCAAATAGTTTTTTAGAACCTACAGGATGATTCTTTAGTCTCAGAAGTGGAAGCTGTTCTGATTCTTGTTTCCCAGCTTGAATTCAAGTTGAAGGCTACAGTGCAGATTATACAAAATTTTTTGCACAAGGATATTATTCACCTTGATTTAGCCTTTAATGAATTGTAGAACAAGCAAGGGTTATTTGACCATGAGTGGTCCACCTACCAGACATCATTGTTGAAGCTGTAAAATTTTGCAATTTTGACCTAGCGAGAGTTGTGTTTCTTTTTGAGCAGGCTCAAAAGTCCTAGGGGTCATTAGTAACTGTAGAGTAAAATTTTTACTCTACGATGCATTCTAATTTTTGGTTGCACACTGTAGTTTTTGTTCCCACATACCTTGCTCGTGACGACAGAGTTTTGAAATAGAGCACGGGCTTGATTCATTTGGTTCATTTTCTGTCTAAGTTTCAAAGAGTAGTGGAAGCTACCAAGTGGCATCTTATGAACACAGGTTCTTTTTCCCCTTTTGTTTCTTTTATTTCATTTTTTCCCAAGTGTTGAATCGATCAAAAGTTGCCAAGTGTCACTTTTTGAGATACGGAACCAGCCAAGTGGCATCATTCGAGGCACCTTTCATAACTTTCAAGAGGGCTGTAGAATGTGCCACGTATCCAATAACAACTCAGTAGAATGCACCATGTGTTGGCATTTATGTTCCTTTTTAGCACCCACATTTCATCTATTTTTTGGCAAAAGGCTTCATCAAGCTAAGTATCAGGATCAGGTGGAAAGCACCAAGTGGCAATCATGGAAGGCTCTGAACTACTTTTCCAAAAGAATGTGGAAGTAACCATGTGTCAGCATCTGAGAGATAGTCAGTTTAATGCCTTGGTTCAATAGGGAAGTTCAAAGCCTCAGTTAAATATTTTTGTTCAAGATCTTGGGTTATGTGTAAATGACGTGCAGTGTTGAACCATTGAATCGTTGAACCCTTGAACCAATTTTGGTTCAACGGGTGGTTCAAAGGAATGTCCCAAAAACCAAAGGGGTCAAGCACCATTTTGGAAGGTAGTAAGGTGTCATTTAAATTTTGTTTAAGTGCCGAAGATAAGTGGAGGCCGCCAAGTGTCAAAATCTATAGGAGCCTAACATGCGTCCCAAATTTTTCTACAAGCATAGCTGAAGAACAAGCAGAGACTGCCACGTACATTCTTCCCCCTTTTAAAGGTTGCTCGAGTAAGGAATGCAGTGAGTCTTATTTTGTTGAGATTGATAAGTATCAAAGAAGCGGATTGTGATAGGTGTTAAGGGTGGAGCATTCTTGAGTAGGATATAGGGAAAGCAGAAAGGGCTGCGTGTCTTTGATAAATCAGGTAGAAAGTGTCAAGTGTCATTCTCTGGTGCCTCCTAAGAAGTAAGATTTTTTTGGGAAATTGACTAAGTGTCCTCTTCCATTCAATAGATTAGAGGGTCCTGTATAGATGCTTCCAAATTAGTTAGAGTTCAGTTTTGGCCAAAATTTTGGGAACGCACGATCAATCTGGAGCGAAACTCAGCTGGAGTTATTTCTAGTAGATGGGGCAGTTCACCAAGTAGATTTTTGGGGCTGGAAAACATTGAAAGCATCGTCTGTTTGTCCCTTGTGAGTTAAAGGTAGAATAGAATTGTGTAAGAAAGGTGGTGATGGAATGAGACATCTGAGGCTATAAAGAGGAGTGCAGGGATCACCCAAGAGGAGGCATGAGAAAAAAAGGAGAGAATTTTTTGAGAAAATTGTTGAAAAGAGTAGACTTTCTAGAGTTTTGATTAAGAAATATCATTTGCCTTTATTCTATTTTCTTAAGTTGAAAAGTTTATGTAACTATGCATGTTTTTGTGCCTTTTATATGGCTAAAGATTAATGGGAAAATAGAGTTCTGTGCCTTTGTTGATGTTTCTTGTATCATTACGAAAGTAGTCTAAGCTGTGAGCCTCTATTTCTATTGTTTCTATCTGTTACATTGATCATGCCTCGTCTTCTCTTTAATGTAATTGAATCTTACATATAGTTTCACTATGCTTAAGATTAAGGACCAAAATTACATTCAGGTGCATCACCATAGTTAGATTTTCTTTCTTTGCATTTGCATTTCTATTTAAAATTCTTGTCCCTTTTCCCCCCAAACACTTGATATAAAGAAGAGACCAGCTTCTCTAAAATCTAGAGGTTGTTTCAAGATGTAAGTCCCACATATTGAAACTTCCCATTGTTGTTGATTAGAATCAAGTGCAATTTTAAACATCAACATATGGTATAATGAGAGGTACTTTAAATGAACACTCTTTGACCATTCTTGGAAAGATTGGAGGGAACGATGCCTAGGTTTAGATAGTCAAAGATTTGCTTATACCAAAGGTCAAGTTGGGTCTCCCCCATATCAAAGATAGAAGGAGGGTTTGATTTCGTATAAGAAGGCTTGGTAATATAATGGATAGAGACAAAAGCTTAGATTTAGAAGGTGTGGATGGGATCTAGGAAGCAAGGGAAGCCATTGTATTGATAAACTTATTCATAGAGCACATAATGGTTTGGATAAGTAATGTTTAAATGATGCTAAGAGTATATCAACTAGATATTTATACTATTACAAGACATCATTTTTACATTAATAAGAGCCATTGTTTTGATTGACCATGAGTTGAGAGTCACCAAAAACACTAATCATCTTGACTCCCAAGGCTAGAGCAATTTGGAGACCTATCGCTAGGGCTTCATACTCAACCATGTTATTGGTACAATCAAGATCAATATTGAAAGAAAAAAGAAGGGGTTCATCATCAAGGAGGATGAGAATAATACTAGTACCCCCACCACATTGGCACTTCCATCTATTAAACAACATGTTCATTTGATTAGTGACATCATCTTGTAAAATAGCCATGATGGACTCGTTAGGAAACTCAAAAGGATAAGGTTGGTTGTTCGCTAAAGGTGCTTTAGCTAATTAGTTAGTGATGACTTGCCATTTAATTAAATTGTGCTAAAGGAATTTAAGATCAAACTCAGCTAAATCATGAGCCATTTAGCCATATGTTAGTTTTGGTACGGCTTAGAGTGCATATACTTGAGTGGGTAAGTGTTGGTTATGACATAGATCTTGTGGTTTAGAAGGTAGTGGCAGATTTTAAAAGCCACAAAGACCAATGCAAGGCAATATTTTTTGGTATCGATGTACCAAGTTTCATACTCTACAAGAGTATGACTTATATATTAGATAAATTTCTCTTTATGCTACTCATCTTGATGTGCAAGCATTGCCCCTAAGGAGTGGTTGGAAGTGGAAATATAAAGGTAAAAAGTTTGATCCTCCTTGGGAGGAATGAGGATGGGTGGAGAAAGAAGGTACTATTTAAGTGAATCAAATTCCTTTTGATAGTCCTCATTCCACATAAAAGATACATCTTTTTTTATAAGGTGGTAGAAAGGTTGGCATCTATTAGATAGTTGAGAAATGAAGCAATGAATGGATTGGGGCTTCTTCTACAAAATAAACAATTGCTTGAGGTAGGTGGGAGGAGGCATGTCAAAGATAACTTTGATTTTAGTGGGATCAACTTTGATTCCTCAAAGAGAGATGATAAAGCCAAGGAGCTTTCCTGACAAGATCCTAAAAATGCATTTTTTGGGGTTAAGGCAAACATGGTAATGGATGAGGCATTCAAAAATAGCCTTGAGAACTACTTAATGATATTTATGACATTTATATTTCCAAAAAAGGTCATCTATGTAGTCCTCTATGGTTTTATAAATAAGGTCATTGAAGATATAGGTCATGACATGCTGGTAGATTATACCAATATTTTTCATACCAAAAGGCATGAACTTATAGCAGAAGGTTCCCCATGGGGTGATAAAAGTAGTTTTATGTTGGTCTTCAAGGGAAATCAAGATCTAATTATAACCTAAGAAACCATCCATAAGAGATAACATTTGATGGTCAGCTACAAGATCAACAAACTGGTCAATGCTTGGCAAAGGGAAGCCATCATTTAGGCAAGCAAGGTTAAGATTGTAAAAATCCACACAAATGTGAAGTCCCCCTATTACTTTGGTGATATAAATGACATTCGAGACCTATTGGGGATAGTCAATGAGTTGGATGAGATTTATGGATAGGAGGCATTGAAGCTCTTCTTTGAGAAGAAGGGCTATGCAAGGGTGTATCTGACAAAGCTTTTGCTTGATAGGCTTGGCATCATGAGTAGTAATGATATTATGGGTAGTGATGGAAGGGTCGATTCCTCACATGTCATTGTAAGACCAAGAAAATTATATGATATGATCTCATAAGGAGGGAAAATCCTAAAGCTTTGAAGAATCTAGGGATTGGCCAATTTTGATAATATGCAGGTTATCCTAAGTTCCCAAGTTGACATCCATGGTAGATTTATTCAATATGGTTGAAGTCTCAAGAGGAAGTGATTTGTGGATAGAGGAATATTTTTCACCAAGATAGGTGAGAAAGGAATCATCATCTTGACACTGAATGGTATTAATGGTAGGAGAGTCATCTTCTACCATCTCAAAATAAGTCACAGGAATGGTTACGATCTTCCCATCCTTCTGATAAGTCAGGGGTCTAAGGATATCATGTTGATGACATTTTTTAAAGGGGAATGATATCAAAATCCTTAGATTTTGATGGTGAAGAGGTTTATGAGGATGGAACTTCCTCATTAATGATGGTAATGAGAGGCAAATTGGTTGGCTCTTCAGGTGGAGAAAATTTGAGACCAAATCTCTCATGAGGCTTTTGGGATTACATGAAAACAACACATGTGGTCCATGCTTGTAACGTCTTAGACTGAATCCCTTCTAAGCACACCTATGGAGGTATGTCTTGGCAAGATCCAGGTTATCCAACTATGAGAAATTAAAGGTGAATGTTCAAGTAGAAGAGGAGGTAGAGGTGGCAAAAAGTGGTTGATCAAGTTCCCCATAGATAAGATTAGTTTAGAGATTGGGAGGCCCAAAAGGAATAATGGTTTCGATATTGGGATCATAACCAAGGTTTTGGTCAAGGTTCCCATACTCTTGGGGAGTAGGGAAGGCATCCAAGGCCAAGAGGTGATACTCCTCAAGTGAGAGATATTAGAATGTTGATTACAAGGGGTCCTTCATGGGGATTTGGTTAGAAGGGATGGATGAACTAGTCAAGGCTTGGTTGGTGAAAGAGGTGGATTTATCTTTGGTTGGTGAAGGCTTGGTGGATGAAAGGACGAGAACATTGTTTGGATGATACATCATGTTGCATGATGTGAAAGGACTTGGGTCAGCTTGTATGGTAACTACTTGACCTTCATGCTCAAACTTGATGCACCAGTGTAGGGTAGATGCCACATAATTCATAGAATAAATCCAAGGGTGTCCAAGTAGAACATTGTACTACAACTCATCTTATACCACATAGAAGAGATCAAGAAGTGTGTGAGGTCCTAAACAAATGTGAAGAAAAATAGTTATTAGAGTTGTTGCCATAGTTTCATTGAAGGAATGAAGTACCACTATGGTTTCTAACATAATATTCTCTAATAATTTCAGTTGGTCATATAAGTGGGAGGATATAATGTTGATGCTAGCCCCTCCATCAATCATAACCCTTTTGATGTGGGTTTGGTTAATAGATGCGGTAATTAAGAGGGGAGGATCTGGGTCCTGGGGATAAACGGAGGGTATTTACGAATCCTTAAAGGTAAAAAGGGTGGAAAGTTGAAGGGCTTTAACAAAGGTTGTTAGAGGTTGTGGATCTTCTGGTTAAACCTCTATGGTCTACAAGGCCTCTCTCATTGCCTGACGGTGATGGGGTGAGGTATTGATTAGTTCATATAAATTCATCTTCACTGGTGTTTGGTGAAGTTGATTTAGAACTAATATTTGGATTGATTCAGAAGGGTTGGATTAGGAGGCACTCAAGATGGGCACCTTGGGCTTGGGTTAAGGTGAAGGTGTTTGGGTTTGGTTGGATGATTGGCTAGTGGAGAAGGGTATGTCTATGGAATGGAAAACTTTACCTTTCCTTTATCCTTTTGTTGGGCTTGTGATCATGTGACCACATGTATGGTATGGATTTGGGGAGGAGTTGGGCTAATGGTTTGTTTTGGTTCCTCTTCTTTCCTAGATGAGAGTATGAGGATAGGCAAGTTTAGGGTGGTTTCTTATGTTTTTTAGATCGATGATGGGATCAAGGGAGGCTCTTCTAAAAATAGGTCATCATCAACACATAGCTAATGGACTAAGACTTTGAGATATTTATAGTTCTCTGTATCATGTCTTGGCATTCTATGGTATGAGAAAATTAGATTGTTAATAAACCAGGATGGCTTATGACCATGGGGGTCAAATGGTTTTATAGGAGGCAAAGTTAAGCAAGAAGCTTACAATAATTTTTTCAATATGGTTGAGTAATACTCGAGTAATGGTGGTAAGGGAGTCAAGGTTTTGGATTTGATAGTTAGGGTACAAACATTTTTAGGAGTGGGTTTGGTACTAGGAGCTTATGTGGGATGAATTTTCTTGGTAGGTAGTATTGGGGTAGATGGTTTAGAAGTTAATGGAATGGAGGTAGATGATTTGGAAGTAGAAGGTTTGGTAGTGGATGGTTTGGAGATATAAGGTTTAGAAGTGGATGGTTGGGATGTAGATGATTTGGTTATGAATGGTTTGGTGAAGATGGGTGAAGGTGTAGCTAAGAGTGGTGGTTGTGTTTGGGCTTTCTTAGGAAGATTTTACTTCTTAACCAAGATAGATGGGTGAGGTCCCAAGATAAAAGAAAGATGCGGTTCTAAAATAGAAGGTAAGGTAGAAATGGGTGGCAAGGTTTTGGTTTTTGAGATCTGAGGTGGATCCACTTTCTTGGTTGGATTAACATGGGTTTCTTGGGTGGGATAAATGGTGCTAAATCCAAATTTAATGGAAGGTGAGTAAATATTTGAGTAGGGAGTATGCCTAGATTTTTGATGAGATTTGTTGGGATGGTATAAGGTTCTTGGGTCACTTTGGGTGGTGTTGGTTTGGTTGGTTCAACTATGGTTTGATAGGTATATGTTTCTAATAGTTTGGTTAGGATGATGGTGGGTTCACTAGTAGAAGTGGAAGGTTGGGTTGACAATGGTATGGTTAAGGGTTCTTGCTTAGTTGGATAGGGGAGCCTAAAACAATGCCAAAATGTGGCATGATCCAATGTGGGTTGGTATAGGTACTCTAAGTTTTGAACCAGTCTAGAGAAAGGCTTATAAACGAGTTTAGTTCCTTCAGTATTGGTCTCAAAGGAAAAACCCCTAGGTTGAGAGAGAAGAGCAGTTACCTTGCCCTTTTCCTCAATCAATGTCTTCAAGGTTTTGGATGAAAATTATTCCATGGGAGGAGTAGGTAAAGTGACCTCTTCCTTAATAATTTTTTCTAAAGGAAGAGTGGATTGCTCTGTGATGGAAGAGAAAGGTGTGGTAGTAATGGTTGCCTTCTTTGATGTGTCTTACAAAAGAGAGGTTGGTAGCTCCACTACCTTAATAAGTGGAGAAAGGGGAAGAGTTGCTTCCTTTGTTTCAGTTCCCAAAGAAATAAAAGGTGAATCCACTAACTCAGTAAGTGGAGGGGAAGAAGAAGTAGTTTTGGCTATAGTTTCCTCAATGATGAGTTCGCTAAGATCCACATTAATAGTATATACCTTACAGTTGTGAAAGGATTTTGCCTTATTGTTTTCATTGTTCATGGAAGGGGCATGGTTAGGAAAAGGTTTTATAAATATGTTAAGTGACTAATTTGGGAGTGAATTAGGATTATCTACCAAAAGCTCCCCCTTGTCAATCAACCCTTGGATAATGATTTTGAAGGTATTGCATCTACTTACATCATGTTCAATGACATGGTGGAAGGTGCACGATTCATTCTCTTTATACCAACTAGGTATAAGATGAGAGGAATCAAATTACTATGGTAGTTTGATTGGAGGAAATTTTATGATATTTGATTTCAAAAACTTTTCCAAAATGGAAGCATATGACTCCCCTAGCGAAGTATATTGCTTTTGGTTGCTACGGTTTTAGTTTCAGGTGCTCTAGTTGGAGGAATTAGAAGAGTTGGGTTGGTTAATAACTATAAGAAGGGTAGTTTTAAGGATAAATGCATTCATGGTTACCTTGGTTTTGGTGTTAGTATTGGAGTGGTTGGTGGTTTTGGAGGAGGAAATTTCATTTAATTTGAAACTAGAGTTCTTATTTCTTAATTTTAGCTTCCCCTCATCAATGGCTCTAATATCTAATTTTTGTGCCATTGTGAAAGCCTCATCAAAGGTCTTGAATGTTTGAACCTATAGATTGGAGGAAATATGTTTAGTACAAATTTCAATCAGCTCAAGTTGGGGCAAGGAGAAAGAGAGTTTGTTTATCAAACCTCTCCAACAGGCCAAAAAGTCATCAATTGACTCATCCTCAAATTACTGAATGGAGTAGGGGTCAATGATGGAAACTTTCTTGGATATATTTATGGACAAATGATCTAAGAAGGTTTGTGCTAATTGGGAAAAAGAAAAGAGGGAGTGCCTGGTAATAACACATACCAATCTAATGTTGGACTAGATAGGGACATGGGAAAGGTGCGAAGAAGGAGAGAATCATCATAAGTAATCAAATAGAAAGAGTGTCTAAATGATCTAAGATGTTGTTGAGGATCTTCCTTGCTATAAAATTTTGAAAATTTTGGAAGTTCCCATTGAGGAGGATAAGGTTAGATTGGGATAGATGGATGAATTGGTTTGTTGCAAATTTGATCGTATGATAATAAGTTATGGGAACTAAAAATATATGACTCCAAATCAGTCATCTTGTCCATTAATATCTTAACTAGATCAGTTTGTAGTTGTACACCACCACATTTGTGGGGTAAATTTTGCTGGGTTTGGGTAGGTGCAACATACAGATAGCTAGTGGAAGTTGGGAGGTTGCCACATATTGGTATGTGGACATGGGTGGTTGAGAGGATGCCATGTATGGGTAAGTGGATATAGGAGGTTGGGTAGAAGGTGGAGCCATATACCCTTGTGGGTTAGGAATATAGCTTGGGTTGGATGCAATGAGTACTTTTTGAGGAATTATCATGGGTTGGGTTGGCGGTATATTTGGGTTGATAGGTTGAGGATAGGTGGTAACCTTGGTACTAATGGTTGGAAGGGTAGAAGGTATGGAAAACACCAAGCTTTAAAATGGAATGGAGGTTGGTGGGTTGGAGATAAGAGGAAGGGTGGCAACACTAGTAGAGGGTACTCCAATGGTAAGTAGAGTATAAGTGACCAAAGGTTAGGTTTCTCCTATACTAGAAGAGTTATTGTTTGGGGTGGAAGACATTTGGGTGTTGGTTGGTTGGATGGGTTGGTTTTAGATGGTGGTATTAGAGGGATTGTTGGTAGATGAAGATGCTTGGGTGACTAAGGGTTTGGTGGAAATGGTTGAAATAGAGGTGTTGCCCATAAGATGGGATGGCATACCATAGGGTGGATCAATATATGGAACTGAAGTAGGAGTACGGTGAGATATGGTGTTAAGGTAGTGTTGGAGGGATATGGGGTTGTTATCCAAAAAGGTGGCAAAATCCATATCACCTTGGACAACCATTTGAGGGATGCTAGGACTTTCATAAGGATGGGGATAAGCCTCTATATCCAAGATGTATTCCATGGATTAAGAAGAAGAGGAAGATGGGTGGTTGGGAGGTGGATCCTAATTGGCTTGGTTTTTTAGTTGTTATCTAGTGAGAACCATGCAAAGAAGGGGAAAAGGAAGATAAGAGCAATCTCATAACTTAAAAGATAAGAAATCAAAATAAAAAGATCTATAGGAAAATAATGCATACACTAAAGTGCATTAAAATCATAAGTACCTCTTATCTCTCTTTATGCTTATGCCTCAATTTTAAAAAAGTTATGAAAACCAACTTGGGCTTGTAAAGTAGGTACTAGAAGAGGATGTCTAAGGATAGTTTTATGTAGTTGAAGGATCTCAAGATCTATACTAGAAATTAGTACATGGATTGATATTGGGGCCTACCCCCTCACTTCACACACTATAGCAATAAGGGTGTTCGGTGCTTGGCCAGAATATACCAAGTTGCTAGAGATTATGCTCAACCAGTGTATTATGTTGGTTCTCCCCTTGGTGGTGAAATCCAAGTAGGATAGCTGAGGAAAAGTGATCTCTAGGTGATGAAATACCAGTTAGACATTATGTCAATGTTTTGGTGTTTGATTGAGTGTGTGGTTTGGTATTGTGTGTGAGATAAGAAGTGAGACTATGATTAATTTGCTTGATTAGACTAAGCTATGTGAGCTAATCAATACAAGCAAACTATGGATGTAAAGTTAATTTTAATCCAAAAGAAGATTTTAGTGTCTTTTAAAATGAATAAAAAATAACTAAAATGCACCTAGATGTGATATTATAATGCAAATCTTAGGCCTATAATGAGTACTTTTGATTTTCAAAAATGAAAGCAAACATGACAATTTTTACTTTTTTCTCTAAGAAAGCAAAAGAAACTAGAAATTGCATTTTGGAAAGGAAGAAAGGAAATAAGGAACATTTAAATTTTATAAAAGAATATAATGAATGACTATTATCTAATTCAACTAAATGTCCTATAACTATGAACCCAAGAAAAAGCTCACAGGTCCCACCAGACATGCTAGAATGTTTCACTAAAATTTTACTTATTTTCTTTTGAAATAAAGTTGTAAAACTTGAAAGAAGGGAAAGGTTAGTAGAACCTAATGTGTTGTGTGCACATAAATCCAGATGATTATGGATAATTCTATTTGTCTAAGGAGGATGACCTTGAAATAAGAAAGAAATCTAGAAAATGGTGGATTAGTGAGATAGTAAGGTGGATTGCCTAGCGTGAGCTAGATCCAAGAAGCACAAGCTTCCTTGGAGAATGCCAATCCATATTTTTAAAACACTTAAGTTCTAATAAACTAAAAATAGGTGCTTACATGAAATAATAGAAGATACTGAAATCAAATACAATAAATGCTTGGAAAGAAACAAGTGATTTTGATTAAATATAATAATAAATGATTGAATATTAATGCTAAATTACTTAAACTTGATTCAAAACATAAGTTGAAGTTATATGATAAAATAGAAACTCAAAAAGTGGGATTTGGGTATGGCAGATGGGTCAAATCAGCTTTCTATTATGAAAATGGATATACAGTGACCATCGACATTTAGGTATGACCATTGGTAGTTATGTGATTGTCAACAGTTGTTAACCATCAATGGTTAGAAAATTTTGTCAATGGTTAGGTAAGACCATCAGTAGTTACTATGGGATTTGGTTTGGGAGAATAAGTTTGTAGAGGAGAGTTATAAAGAGGTTCTGAAAGTGGTGTTTGGGTTGAATGTTGGTTACAAGATAGAAAGTAATGCTTAGAGATATTTGGTTTAGGGATTGGGTATTCAGGTGAGTGAGAATGGTTTGTGTGTGGTCTTGGGTAGGATGTGAAATTTCTAGAGTTTCAAAACTCCAACACAAGAAAATGGGATGAAAGGAAAATAAAGGGGAATGACACAAGTAATGAAAAAATTAGAGCTAATTACTAAACCTTGACAAAAAACACAGATACTTAGATTTGAGGTGTTGTTTATTTGAAGAATGTTGGTTTTGGTTGAAAGCTTGTTATGGATCCTAGAGAGATGTTAGCAGAGCAATGATACCTTGGCTCAAGATAATGAGTTACAGAAGCACCTTAAACCTCTGATCTAGTTCCTGGTTCATTAGGAATCTTTTTGGATTTGCCCAAGAGTTAAAATCTCTTGCCCTTGAATGATTGATTTCAACCTTATCTTTCTCTCTTAATATAGATAAAAGGGAGGTTGAAATGAAGAGTTTAACAAATGGTTTATCAAATAGTCTGATCAATAGTCTAATCATGCATTGATTATGTAAACAAAAAACTAAAATTAGATAGCTGGTAGTAAATGAGTGAGTTACAATAGAATTGTATTTAATTCCTTTGATCATGTAAGAGTTCAAATAACCATCGATGGTAGTGGTCAACCATCTGTGATCGAGGGTTAACCATCAATAGTCAAGGGGACAACCAAAATTGGCTAATCCACCAATGATTGGTAGTTAATTTCCTAGGAAATGGTTCAAGGTTAATAATGGGAGAATTGGTAAACAATTTAACCTAAAGGGGGCCAAGGGGTGGTTTAAAGGTTAATGTGACATCTAGAGCTATGGTGAATGGTTTTCTAGTGTACAATATGATCTTATCTAGCTAGTGTATATTCTTGTCTTTATTTTAGTAACTATTGGGGAGGTAAATAAAACAAGATTACATGCAATAATATGAGGTTCAATAAATGAAACACAAACAATATTTTAGTTTAGACTATTTTAGGTGATGGTAGAGTTCAAAAATGTTTATGTGTTGTTGTCCCTTTCATTAGGGTGGATGGCTTTGTGAAAGGGCAGTCTACAAATGAGTTGGATCCAAAAAAAATTTAGTAAGAGGTCTAGGTAAAAGGGTAAGAATGGATTAAATATTAACTCACCAATGATTAAACACTAACAAATGTATTATATTATTTCTCAATTTTTATTTGATAACACATGTTGCACTCATTCTTTCTTTAATTTCTCCCAAAATCTCATTTTATAAACACTTTATGAAGTTATTAGTACTCTTATGGACCAAAGGATAAAATAAAAGACATACCAATGGAAAAAATGAGGAGAACATATACAAAAATTAGGTGCATAACACATTTCATCATTAAGGTGATATATGAGAGCATTATATACATGGAAAGGATGCACCTAAATGAAAATGATGAGTATTGTCATGGTATTCACGATCCTTGATACATATGCAGATCACTCTCATAGTGTTATCATGGTGATATATGAGAACATTATATACACAGAATGGATTTAAGATGTAGTCATTGAAGATGAAAATGTTTGTATTTTTTATTACTGTATTCTATGAAAATTTAAAGAATGAGGAAAGAGATTAAACATGAAAGTGATTAAACATTTCAAGGTGGGGTGGGTGGTGATGGTGATGGGTAATGATAGGGTATTTCAAGAGATGGACTTAAAGAATACCAACCTGACACACATGCAAAGTTCAATGACATGTCACATATGTCAATGCAATATGTAACAACTACCAAAATATTTAAGTCATTCAATACATGATTGAAACAAGTATCAACTCAATGAAACTAGATGTATCTTTGAGTTATTTTCTTAGCCATTTTTCACTCCTCAGTTTTGTATCTTTCATTTTGGCTAAGTACAACATTCATAATTTATCTATCGGAGGAAGCATTTCACACTATGCCCATAACAAAGTGTCAAGTGTTATTTCCTTTGGAAGCTTTTGTTCGTTCTTTTTGTATAAGTGTTATTTCTTTTGGAAAAGTTTTTGTTTCAGGTTTTTTGTTCAAGATAAAGGAATTGTTTTGGACATTTTGTCTGAAACAATCTTTCCAAAGGAATTGTTTCAGATATTTTGTCAAAAATAATCTTTTTGAAGGAATTGTTCTATAGACAAAGGCACTTTTAGAAAGCCCAAAGGAATTGGTATTTTACAATATTTATGAAGAAATTGGTCCTTTGTAAGATTTCTGAAGGAATTGGTACTTTGTAAAAAGTTTGAAAGATCATTTCTCATGCAGGTTCCCTACACACTTTCCCAAAAGGTCTTTTCTCAAGAAAGTGTCCTTTTAAATATTTTCAAAGGGTACTATTCAAGTTTTTTGAAAGGCATCTTCCAAATTTTTGAAGGGGTATCTTCAACAAAAATTCAAAGGAATTTTCAAGTAAGGTTCCTATGTAGTTTTCCCAAAGGTATTTTTTCCTTCAAAGGGAGTGTTTCCAAAGCAAAAGAAACCAAGGCATAATCCCTTCGGACTTTTGTTCAAAATATTTACTTAAGAGAAAGGGGGTCCAAATGAATTCTTCTAAAATAAAAGGTCCAAAGCAAGAAGGCCAAAGGGAAATTTCAAAAAAGTTGAAGGGTACATCTCAGCTTTTCAAAGGGGCACTTTTCAAAGTCCTGAAGGGGATGTCTATCAAAGGAATGGTCCACTTGCAAGTTTACGAAGGGTATTTTTCCTTGACCAAGTGCTTCAACAAAGTCTTGAATTGTTATAAAGGCCAAATTCTTGTGAAGAAAGTGGTTGAGATAATCCCCCAAAGGGTACATTTCAAAAATTGCTAAAGGGTACCTCTCTATAACGAAGTGGGCCAAAAGTAAAAGTCTGAGGAAAATAGGTTCAAAGAAAATACCCTAAAAGAATGGTTCTACTATAGTGACAGTTGCACAAACGTCAACTTTAGGGTGATGGGCTAGCCATTGGCATTTAAATAGTGGGTATTAGGTAAATCAATGGTCCTCACTTGAGATAAAGTAGATCAGAGGGCTCACATCACTTTGAGCATTTTGATCAAGATCTAAGTCATTTTTTTATGGAAAATCAAAAGTCAAGAGGCTGAGGGACTTTGTGAGAATGGAACATTTGACTAAAGTTGACTAAGGGAAATTTTTAGACATATACGTGGAACCAACATCCTAATAAATCCCATGAAGGAATACATATAGGCTTCAAGTAGTTTCATCTTCAAGTCTGATAGAATGAAAATGACTCTCCCCTATGCTGTTACACACCTTAATGAGTTGGTGAGTAGTTGTTAGTATCAAGACAAATCTATAATAGGTGGACTCATTTTCAATAACCTCATTGATGCCATTACTTAGCTTGGAATATCTTGATTCGACTGGTACAACTATTAGGGAAGCATCTTTGAGAGATAAAGTTAACTATGTAACCATTTGAGGTGACATGGATCAATCAAATGGCCCGAATGAACATCATTTGTAGCTGTAGTTGGAGGCTTATAACATATTGATTCCTCTTTTTAGTGCCAAAAAGACTCCCCTCTCCCTTATTTTTTGATATAAATACAACCCTTAAGCTAGGGAAAAGAATTTATACACAATGTATGGCAAAGCTCTGCTAGATTGATGTCATATTTTGCCTTTAAGCATTAATACAAGTCTTTTTCTTTCAAGTTCTGAACAATTGTCTGAGCGTGTAAGTGACGTATAGTGATAGAAAGTGATGCTTTTCCATCCTTCTATCCTTTATCCTTCATGCTTGAGCAAAATTTCTTAGTCTAACAAGTCATATAGAGTGCGTTCAAGTGTGTTAAATTGTTGTAAGTGTATAACTATTCTTAGAATGTGCAACTTGCCTTTTAGTTCATTTGCCTTATGTTATTTTATACATCTCACCTCTGTATTAAAATGCTTATGTTAGACTCCTTAGAGCTTGAATATGGTCTGTGTTTTACTGTATTATGCACTAGAATATGATATTCATGTAGAAGATGATCTTGGTGCATCACCACTCTTAGAGTAGGTTTCCTTTTATGCAATTTTTAACTCTTTCCCCTTCAAGCAAACTAGTTTAGACAGAAGTTATTTTATAGAGATACATTTAGGGAGCTAGCCCCTTTAAATCTAGAGGTTGATTTCCTCTATAGGTATAGCCACATGCCTAGAAATGTTTCAATGCTGACCAAATCTAGAAGAGACTTGAACACTTTCTTCTAGGGTGCAAGATTTGGTGACAATAGTATTTTTTCAACAAGATATTATCACGATGACCATATGTTTGAGAGTGTTTTATTAGGTCAATTTTTTTGAAAAAATTCTTTCAAAATCCTTTTTGTTCAGATTATAGCTGATTATGCTATGAGGGATCATAATGTCATAGTGTTTTGAGAAAGCATGTATAAATTGGTCATGATTTGAACCCTCATCTAAAAAACTACCCAAAATTGGTTGCATTTTTTGTCCTCACAAAAATTGTACCTTTCTTCCATTCACCAAATAAAGAGACATAAGTAGTATTGTTGTGAATACAATAGCTATTGTTAGTGTTAGTGAAAATGAAAATAGAAAAGATCATAAATATCTATGTCCATATCTATTTTCATATAGAATCATGCATCACTCAATTATATTATATAAGAAGTGCCTTTCATTGCATAAGCCTTTTCCATTTTTGTATAGTTGGTTTTAGAGTCATCTAATTAGGTTTTATCTAGATAACATAGTTAGAAATTTTGTCAATCTAGTTTTAGACTTGTCTAAATTGACACATGGTGCATTCTCTGTGTTTTTGAAATAGTCATTAGATATCTGACACCTATTTTAATTATGTATTGGGTAATTGAAATAGTTAAGTGGAAGCTACAAATTTCATTGTCAAATGTGACCTGTCATTGAACTTTCTACATGTATTTTCCTAGACTTCTTTGAGTCTCTCATTGAAATACATTGGAATTGCCCGTCGCCATCACCATATAGCTCACTTTGACATAATTCACCACCCATAATTTCTATATGGGCTTGCCCTTCCCCACCAATTCGCCATTGCTCAAGTTTACCATAAAAAAAAATGTCTCATCCCTACAACACACATTTCCACACCATACGAAGAAACACAAAACCTCATTTTTCACTGTCACCTTCACAAAAATATCAATTTTTTTATTTCTTAATTCTTTGTGAATAAAATTTAAGATGGGGTTAGTGGTCATGATTTTTGATTGTGATATGATTGTCAATTTACACTATTTTAATTTAAAAATACCCATTTTACCAAAATATAAATTTAGATCCCTTGTCAGTGTAACTTACATCTTTAGGGAAACTGCTAGTTTTAACCTTTATCACACACCATGTCAATAAAAGAAAAAGTTTCAGTCAGCCTTAAAAAATAAATTTATGAAACAATTTTTTTATATTAAAAAATATTAATAATATTTTTTTCCAATTATTTAATTCACTAATATCATTATATAAATGATATATCTAAATGTAATATTATAATATCTAATTTTCAATTCAAAAGGTTATTGCCCAAAAAAACTATACTAAAATCATGCCAAAGCATGACTCCCATGAAAATAAGAGACATCGTAGAAGCATGCTATCTTCACACTACATGCATCTTACACTTTCATTTACCACCCTACAAGACTCCCTTGTGAGTTGCTCCTCCAAATGTTCCACCTACATGGCCTACATCTGATTGTTATTTATTTTCAACAAAATATTTTGCTGTAGCTGAATACACAAACCCAAAAGATCACTAAAAACATGTTTGACAAGTTAGTTTACCTCATCATGTCATATTGTTTTTTATGACATATTTCATGGTAGATAGTTATTTTTCATATCTTAATGTTATATATAGGTTAATAATATTTCTTTTTTAAGAATTACATTGGAAGGGATGACATAATTTTCACTTTTAGTGATGGACTTGATAAACCCTGTGAAGATGCACGTTCAAAGTTCAATGATATGTCACATATTTTAATGCAATATGTAACATGGAAAAATGGAAGCTACAAGATATGCTATGAGACCTCAATGTATTCTACCCACATCAATTCCATTACGTCATTGATTCAAGCCACATATCAAATGTGGAGTCTTGTCGCAATAAATAAGCTCTCATGATATCCTCATGTCCATTCAAATATGCTACCACCTTGCAATCTATAGACCCCTTTGTAATGATTGACAATCATGTAAATCCAAAATATGCCTTGAATTTGGGTCTCATGTTTGATATGGGCCCCTTAATGTATAATATCATTGGAAATCCTTGTCATCACCCCTCATCATCATTGATTATTTTACCTTTGAATCTTTCACCATTTGCATGTTTTGTATGGCCTTGCCCTTTCTTCTTAAGGTCTGAGTATTGCATTTCCACATGTTTTAAAGCATGATGTAATTGTTCTTACCATCAATATATTTTTATCATAGATGAATGGAAGCTAAAAGATAGACTATGGGATCTAAATGTTTTGTCCTAGGATCAATGACATTGTATCATTGAATCGAGCTACACATGAGATGTGGATCCTTACTATAATCAAATTGACTCTCATGATGTCCTCATCCACCATCAATATTAAAAAATGGAAAATATGTTTTGCATGGTCCTACCATTTCTTATAAGGGTTTGTTGATTATGTTTCCATATGTACTTAATATTGATGTAACTAATCTAGGTTTCAATATATTGACATTGTGAATGAATAGAAACTATAAGATCAACTTTGAGACATTAATGTCTTATCTCAACATCAATGGTTGCTTCATAGAATTATTGTAATTATGTAAATAATATATCTTAGGCTATGATATTAGAATTTGGTAATTTTTAACTGTTGGTCAAAGATAATAAGTTTGAGATTATTTCACAGAGTTTCGACCATCTGATAGATACTTGGTTGGCCAAGATGAATATCAATGGACAAATTTTTTTTGTTATGGTGGGAGAATTCATTAGATCCAAATCTTGAATTGGGCATTCCCAAAGACCAATTGGTCTATAAATCAGCATAGACAACACATACAAATGAAATAATCTACAATATATCACCTCTTGAGATTGAAAAACATAAAATGACCTAAAAAGGAAGAAAAACACTCGTACTAACTCTAAATATTTAATTTGATGCGTTGTAGGAAATTATTACATATAAAAATATTTAATATTTGAGGTCATAGTCATCTAAAGCCAAACATTCCTCTCTAACAAGGTCATGATTTTCCACTTGAACTATTTGATCAAGGAGATCAATGAAAATACATTTAGATCTTAAGTTGTATTTAAATTCATAAGGTGGTAAAAGTAACATGCCCATTCAAATCAACTACCACCTTGTTTTGATATAATTGATATGTATCATTCTACACCATTGTGCATTAACGTGCCAATTTAAAAATTAACGTAATCACGTGTAGGTATAAATTATATGGGATAAGTATTATCCATATTTCACCACAAAGAAAGATGCTCATCTTCAAAATGGTAACATGTTCATTGATGCTAATATTATATTGAATTATTATATTATATAGTTTTATGCCCCCTAGTGTATGATATCACTTGAAAGACCTTGTTGTTTCCCTTCACCATCACCATCCAGATCACCACTACACTAAATATAATGTTGGTGTACGATATGAGCCTCTAATGTATTTTAATAAATATAATATAATATAAAGTGCCACACTATACCACATCAAAAATGAGTCTTGTTTACACATCACTTCCTTGTTTGAAGAGGTATTATGCCATCTATTTGACATCACACTTTTACCTTAGTCATTTATCAAACCTTTATATGTGTATGTCACTTGTTTAAAAGGGGCATTGTTATGCTACCCATTTCATTCCAAGTTTTATGCCTTAAAGTCTTGAAACAAACCATTTGTCATATCTTTACAACATGATAACATAGTTTCACTGATCAAATTATTTCTAGGACTTGTTGCCTTGTGCCCAAATTACAATTTCAAAAACCACGTGTGCCTTTTGGATCTATTGTAGACACTAAAAAACCACACCATATGGTTTTATTTGTCATATAAAACACCCCTTAGCCCCCATGGGTTAGGATATGCATTAAAATCCTTAAACACACCCATTTAACCCATTTGGCTAAGTTAATTAGTTAATTATCTTAACTAAGCCTATTTACACTTCCCCACCCAAATCCATGGCTAAATGATTACCACCTAGTCTTAAGACTATTTCCCACCCAGGCATTTAATGCCCTAACCTCCTAGACTTCTTCCTCATGCATACCAATGATGCCTTTATTAACCTTATACCACTTTCATTGGTCTTAATGGCTAGACTTAAGTATAAATGACTAGTTTTGGTAAGTTTAGACTATTTATCCCTGACTGACATCAATCACCCCTCGACTGATGTCGGTTGACCAGGACCAATGTTGGTTACTTAAGGTAACCCAAACAACCTACCTTTTTAGAGGTTGAAAATGTATTTTGAGTGATAATATTTAACTCTCAAGTAAATCTAAGCTTCTAATAAAACCAAAAAAACTAGACCAAATACACTAAAGTGCCTCAAAAACTCACCACAAAGAGCTCAATTGCTATTACTATGTCTACATTGCTCTAGGATCCCAGATAGCTTACATCTAACCTTAGGACTTCTCCATGCTAATAAACTCGAAAGCTAAGTATATTACACTTACATCAAGTTCAATTATTATTTTCAGTGGTTTTAATGCTTTCACCCATTGCCCATCTCTCCAAAACTCCCCCTTATGTTGGCGTTATATAACTCCAAACACTTCAACTCACACTAGAACACCCACAAACCAATCCCAAACACTTGACTATCCAATTCCTAAGCTTGATACTTCTAGGAAACTATGCCAACCTCATAACCAACATCTAATCTAGAAATAACCCATAAATCCCTCTATAAATCACCCAATAGCCATTCTTTGCCAAACTAAAACCCACAAGGAATAACATTAGTCACCTTTAACTAGCATTAAGCATCCCCTGATCGATGTCAATTGCCTTAAATTATATCATTTGTATAGTGACTGACATCAGTCACTGTGTGATTTATTTTCACAAAAATAGCAAGTTATTTCCACCTATCAGCCTTCACCCAAATTTTGTTTTTTTATTTTTGTTATATCACAGAGTCTCAAACTATTTTTTGAATCAAGTTTTAACATTCTAGCATTATTTTTTAATAAGTTATTGATATTTTGGTAAAATCACCCATTTTTATTCAAAAGCATTTCTTTCACTGAATTTTATTACTTTCTATTACTTCATGCAATAATCGATTTTCATTTTCTAGTACTTTCTATTTCTTGGATCTATAATTTTCTAGGTAATCCACCCATTTATTTTGATAACCAATATTTTTCTAGCTACTTTCTTATTGTAGGTCATCCTCCCAAGCCAAAGAGGATTTCTCTACATCTATTGGATTAAAATTGCACAACTAAATCAAGTTCTTCTAAACCATACCCTTCTCTTAAGTTTTTACTTGTTTTCTTAAAAAAAAAGAAAATAAACATGAAAAAATAGTGAAACATTCTAGCATGCCCGATGGGACCCTAAAACATTCTTCGGTTCATAGTTGTTTAGGACATTTAGTTACATTAGTGAAATTTCATCCATTGCAATTTCATTTATGAAAGTTAAACATTCTTTCATTTCTTTATTGAAAATTCATAGTTTCAATTTCTTCTTTTCCAAAGTAAGTCTTAGTATTCTTTGCATTCTTAGAAAACGGTTAAAATTTTCATTTTCCTTCATTTCTAAAAATAAAAAAAACACTCATCCTAAGATTGGGACTTGCATTTTCATACCGCATTGAGATGTATCATAGTTGCTCTTGTACTCATTGAAAAGAAATCAAAATTTTCCTTTGGGATTAAAAATAACTTGCATCTATTTCTTACTTGCTTATTTAGTTCACATAGTTTAAAACTAAAAAGTGAAATTAATCATATAAAATCACTCTTATCACACACACAATACCATATCACTCATAAAAATCAAACATCAAAACATTGACATAAGGCATGACTAGGATTTCATCACCTAGTGGTAAACCTTACCCTTATCAATATGGTGTGTGAAGTGAGGTGGTAGGCCCCAATATCAAGCCACGTATCAAATTCTAGTACAAGTTTTGAGATCCTTTAACAACCTGAAACCATTCTTAGACTTGCTTTTCTAGTTCCCATTTTACAAGCCAAGTTGAGTCTCATAAACTTCTTAAATTGAGGCATAAGGCTAAAGTGAGATAAAAAGAAATCTAGGACTTAATGTGCTCTTAGCATGTGTATGTTTTCCTTGAATCTTTTATTTTATTTTCTCTCTTTTTGAGTGTGTTAGATCACTTCCACCCTTTTTCCATCTTTCATTGCATGGTTTTGACAATGCAACAAGTTAGAAACCAAGAAAACTAAGAGCCACTTCCTAACCACCCATAATATTCTTCTTCATCCATGGAGCACACTCGAGATGTAAAAAGTTCCCCTGACCATTTCAAAAGTCCTAGTATACCTTAGTCTATTCCCTAAGGAGATATAGATTTTACCACCCTTATTTATAACAATCCCATGACTCTCCAACAATACCTTACCACCCTTGCTAATTATACCTCTACTTCGGTTCCTTTTATTGAACCACCCTATGGCATGCCCATTGACCTCATGGGTGAGACCTTGGTTACCACTATCTCCACCCAACCTATGGTGACCCAAGATTCTTCTTCCACCAATAACACTTAAATCACCACCACCCAAAATCAATCCCTTCGACCAAAAAATACCCAAACACCTTTTACCCCTATCAACACTATCACTAACCCTTTCAATATAGGAACAACTCAACCTTTTGTAACCCAAACACCACTCACCATTGGGATGCCTTCCACTAGTGATGCTTCCCTACCACTTTCCATTCTCAACCCAACAAATTCCACCCCTTTTAAAAATTGGTAGTTTCTATACCCTCTACACTCCTACCCATTATCACTAAGGTAACTACACACCTTCAACACACCAAACCAACCATGCCTCTTACCCAACAAGTGCCCATTTCACCAAACCCAGGTTATATTCCAAACCCACAAGGGTATATGCCTCCACCTTCCCAACCTTCCATGACCACTTACCAATATGTGGCATCTTCCCAACCTTTCATGACCACTTACCAATATGTGACATCTTCACAACCCTCTACTAGTTACTAATATGTGGCACTTTCACAAACCCAATAAAATATACATTATAATTATATGGGTGTACTATCATAAAAAACTCTTATCAAGATGTTGATGGAGAAGATGAAAAATTTGGAGTCATCTATTTTTGGTGCCCATAATCTGTTTTCATATGACCATATTTACAATGAACCAATCCATCCTTCCATGCCAATTCATCCATACCCCTTACAATGGGAACTTCCAAATTTACTAAATTCCAAGGCAAATAAGATCCCCAAAAAAATCTTAAATCATTTAGGCATTCATATTATCTAATTGATTATGATAATCTTCTTCTTTGGACTTTCTCCATGTCCTTGGTCAGACCTACATTATATTGGTATAGTGCCATCACTAGGCACTCCCTCTTCTCTTTTGCCCAACTAGCCCAAACCTTCTTGGATCATTTATCTATTAATATTTCCAAAAAAAATTATATCATTGACCTATATTCCATTAGGAAATTTGAGGATGAGTCAATTGTCAACTTTGTTACCTATTGGAGAGGGTTGATCAACCAACTCTCCTTCTCCTTACCCCAACCCAAGTTGATTGAGATTTTCTCTTGGGCTTGTGCTAAACATATCTCATCAAACTTATAGGTTCAAACCTTACAAACATTTGAAAATTCATTTACCATGGCTCATAAGTTGGAGATTAAAGAAATTGATGAGGGAAAGCTTAAATTGAGGAATATAAATTCTAGTTTTAAATCAAATGAATATTCTTCTTCTAAACCTGCAAACCACACCAACACCATCACCAAAGATAAAGGAACTATAAATGTCATTGTGCTTAAAATGGGTCCTCCTCCAGTTGTCAACCAACACAATCCCTCCACCTCTTCTAACCAAAATGCTAAAACCCAAAATTGATATGTACAAAAGTATTATATTCCACTAGGGGAGTCTTATGCTTTAGTTTAGAGAAGTTGTTGAAGGCATATATTATCTAACTTCCCCCTATCAAACCACTTCAAAAATTTCATTCCTTCCATCCTATACCAAGTTGGTATAAGAAAAATGAGATGTGCTTACACTATGTAATTAGACATGATGTTAATAGATGTAAGACATTTAAAAACATTGTTTAAGACTTGATTGATAAGGGTGAGCTTGTGATGGACAACTTGAATGTACCCCCCAATCAAGAATTTGACATTTTCAAACAACCATTCCCAAACCACCCTCCTTCCATAAATAATGAACACACTAATGTGGAGTCATCCCACAAGCATGAGGTTCACATAGTTAATGTTGTTCTTAAGGAGCTTATAGTTAATGAACCCATGTCCCAAACTACCATTTCTTCTCCACTTATTGAGGTAGTGGGGTTACCTACCCTTCTTTTGGAAATAAAACAAAGGAATAAACTATCATCCCTTCTCCACTTATTGAGGTAGTTTAAGTTTCACTATTTTCTTTACTTTATTTTCTAAGAAGAGAGCAAGAAGAAACTTAACAGGGGTGTGGTATAAAAATTTGATGTGTTGTGCATACATGAATCTAGGTGATTTTCGATACTCATATTTATCTAGGGAGGATGACCTATAGATAATAAAGCAATCTAGAAAATGGTAGATTAGTGAGATAGTAGGGTAGACTACCTAGCTGAATTAGATCCAAGAATCACAAGCTTCCTTAGAGGTTGTCAATCCACACTTTTAAAATAATTAAGTTATGATAAAATTAAAATAGATGCTTGCATGAATAATAGAGGGTACTGAAATGCAATACAAGAAATGCTAGAAGAGAGATTAGTGATTTTGACTAAAAATAGTAATAAATAATTGAATACTAATGCTAAATTACTTAAACTTGATTCAAAAAATAAGTTGAAGTTCTATGATAAAACAAAAATTCATAAACTGAGACTTGGGTATAGGTAAATGGGTCATTTAGCTTGTTATTGTAAAATGACACACAATGACCATCAAAGATTAGGTATGACCATCAATGATTAAGGTTAACCATCGATAGTTAGGTGATCATAGATGGTTACTATTAGATTTGGTTTGGGAAAAGAAGTCTATTGGGGAGGTTTTAAAGAGGTTATAGAAGTGGTGTTTGGGTTAAATACTGGTTATGAGATAAAAAGTAATGCTCAGAGGTATCTGGTTTGGGAGATAGGTGTTTGGGTGATTGGAATGGGCTATGAGTGGTTTTGGGTATGAGATAAGTGTCTAGAGTTTAAAAACTCCAATATATGGAATAAATAAATCTAATTATTAAATCTTGATAAAAAAACATAAATACTTAGCTTTTAGGTGTTTTTAGTCTGAGGAATGTTGAGGTTGGATGAAAGCTGTTATGGATCCTAGAGTAATGTTAGTAGAGTAATGGTACCTTGGCTCAAGATAATGAGTTACATAAGTACCTTAAATATTTGGCCTAGTTCTTGGTTCACTAAGAAGATTTTGGATTTACCTGGGAGTAAGAATATCTCACACCTAAATGAATTCAATCTCCTCTTCATATCTTAATATAGAGCAAAGGAGCATTGAAATAAAAGAGTTTAACAAATAGTTAAAAAAAACAACCTAACATGCATTGATCATGCAAAAAACATACCAAAATTAAATATCTAGTAATCAATAAGTGAGTTAAAATTGAGTTGTAGTTGACTCCTTTGATCATGCATTCTTGATGTGGAGTTTTAAGTAATCATCTGTGGTCTAGGTCAATCATCGATGATCAAGGGCTGACCATCAGTTGTCGAGGGGATATAGTCAAAATTGGATAAATTTAGCCAATTATACTAAAGATTATAAATTAATTCCATTAAGAATGGTTCAAGGTTAATAATGGGAGCATTGGGACATGTGAAAAACAAGTCTAGGAGGTCAGGTTTATTAATTATTAGGGTAGAAACGGTCTCTAGGCTAGGTGTCGACCAACTAGCTATGGGTTTGGGTAGGTGAGTTGTAAATAGGATTTATTGAATTAATTAACTTAATTAATTTATCCAAAGGGGTAATTATAAGGATTTTAATAGGTAATACTAACCCAAGGGGGTTAAATGGGCTAAGGGGTTTTTTGATGACTAGAAATGCATTGCACAGTTTTTGAGTGTTTATATTTTGCCCCTTTTTATTATGTAATTTGCATCCTCAATCTCAAAAAAAAAAAAGGTGTAATAATTAGTTGGATAGATTCCCCGAGTATGGGAGGAGTTGTTCCCCCTAAAAAGGAGATGTGATGAGGTGAAAATGGAGTCAAGTATAGGTTTGACAAATGAAAATGGGTTACAAAATGGATAAAATAGGTCGGTGCAAGGGGGACAAGTGATAAATGAACTAGTACACCATATTTAGGTGTAGAAGATATGGGTGCAATCATGAAGTCAAGTCATCTAAGAAAATTTCACTATGGTATTAGGTTTCCAAAAAGTGGATGATCTTGAAAACATGAATTAAGTCATAGGTTCCAAAATTACCAAGGAGGCAAAATCGAAAGCATCTAAAAGATTGATGTACAAAAAGGGTTAAGGTTGAGCGTACCATTAGGAATGGTGGTAAGGGTCATAAAAACAAAGATGATGGTAAAGGTATCATGGTGAGATCATCACAAATAGAGGCATACATGTGGACTGAATGACCAAAAGGTGAGCTAGGTAGGTAAAGGGAAAGTTGGGATAGGTGGTCCTTTAAGAAAAGGATATGGTAGGATTGTAAAACCCTAGAAAGGTCAACCATCAATGGTTAAAGTTGATAATTGGTGGTCACCTATGACCATTGATGTTCAAACATAAGCTCTAAAAGGGAAACCATAAAAGGTCAAAGTGGTTTTTATTTGTTAATTTGTAAATTTGGCCCATGATGTTTCTATTGTATTGAGTGAAAACATCACTGATCTATCATTTGTGAGATGAGTGAGTTAGGTGAGGATTATTTGATTGAGAGAAATGTGAGAGGGTTTGATCAAGGTGGGTCAGAGTAGGTTAGAGAACTAGTGAGGATGTAGCAATGCAAAGGCAGAGTGCAAGGTCAAGTGATGGTAGTAGTGCTGAGGGATCCACCATGATGGAAGATGCATAATGAGGTAAGGGATGCAATAATTTAAAAGTGGTTTTGTTTCATTAGTTTTTATTGGGTGCATATGCATTGGAAATTTGGGGATTTAAGATTTGGTAGGAATTTTATAGAGGGGGGGTGTAGAAATAGGTTGGTGAAAGTGAAGGTAGGGGACGGAGTAGAGTAATTTTATGTAGAAATGGAAGTGTTGTGTTGAGTGGTTTAAGTATGGTGGTTTGGAGCTAGGGTTTAGTTGCTAATGATCACCACATAGTGATTTTTAGTGGTCACTATAGACTATCATCAATTGATAAGTGACTGTCAAATGGTTGATGTGTGGACCATCGGTGGTCCACCACCTAACCGTCGATGATCAAGGGTCGATTGATGACGTTTCCACAAGGAACTAATGGAAGTCAAAACTTGACCATCAGTGGTCAGTATAAGGCTTAGAAAATGGGTAGAAGATTTATAATAATGGGTTAAGGGTTGGGTAAAATTTAGAGTTCTAAGGGTAGTAGTTATAGAATGGGGTGCATAATCAGGTAGTAGGGGGTAGGGTGAATAGTTAAAGTGTATAGGCTATATTTGAAGTAAAAGGTAGACTAAAGTAAATATCTAACCTTTTATGTGAGGGAGTAGTTATAGATGCAATATTGAGTGCCTCATCTCCTAGATAAGGTATGTAGGTCTATGATGGACTATGAGTGGGAACACTAACCAAGTGGGCCTAAGGGGCATGAGATTTTATCAACACATGTTGAGAGACATAGTGATGTTGGTAGCCCTCATCGAGATATGGGATTTGGATACCAACACTTTTTTTATACCTACTAGAGATATTACTATCTTATCAAAGGATATTCACCATATTTTGTGGTTACTGATTTAAGAAGAGTTGATAGAGCATATCAATAATGAGGAATGAGATGCATATATAGACTAGATATTTGGAGAGGATGTTATTAACGTGAGATGGCATGATAGAGGATTTCATTATGCACCTATGTATCACATGGATAGGAGAGGGAGATGACTTGTCATGATGATGATGATAGCCATGACCTACTATGCACTTCTATATTATAGTAGTGGTAGATTTCCCTTTTTATTGCTAAGCATTCTAATAGACATGTTGATGCATAGAATAGTGTTCACATGGGCCCCAAATTTTACTAGTGTAGATCTATCATGAGTTCTGGGGATATTGGGTACATAGGAGATATAGAATTAGTGTTGGCTTTGTGTTACACTGCTAGGCAGATGAGCACATCAAGGTGATATGACCAGGTGGATTACCATGGTAGACATGAGACCAAGGGGAGTTCAGAGTGGGATTCATGAGATGGAGAGGTGACTATGAACTTACAACATTAGGGGGAATGAAACGAGATATAGAGTAGTATAGGGATAGGATAGAGGCACTGGTTGATGGGGAGGTTATCTAGTGGCCATATACCAGATTCCCAGCATGGGTAAGCTATACTAGGTATACCTTGTCACTATAGATTTTTAGGTGGATTTATGGGTGATGAGAGCATCAGATGGAGCTTATCCCATTTATCAGGGTGAGGAGATAGTTTGGGTTAGTTTAGGGTGTCCTACGTGTTTTCCTAAGGTATAAGAGAGAGGATTTTAAGGCACCAATGCCTCTTCCATAGTTGAAGGAGATAGAGATTGACCACAAGTTACTACCAGTGAAATAAAATATTGATGATGTAAGTGTGATGTAGGATTACCTTGTATGGTTTTAGGGTCACTATACAGTGGCAATGCTTGGGGGAGATGGTTTATAATAGGATCTTAATGTAGACATAGAGGGGGATGGGGACTAGCTAGATGTGGATGCCCCTGATAGGCAAACACTCACCATGGAGAGAGATTAGGTGAGGGAAAAATAAGCCACAACATAGGTAACTCTAGTAGTAATGACTATAAAGAGAGATATGGCACATGGCTAGGTGGATATTTTTATGTAGGATAGGGATACAACATGAATGCAACTAGCCTTTGTTACATAAGAGAAGGATGCTTTGAGATAGGTAAGAAGATGGGCACCTACACTTGTAAGACCATTGAGGACCATCCCTATGGTGAGGTATGTTTCCATGGTTGAGGAGCTTAGATACTATGAGGAACTAGTCTTTAGATAGCTTCTAGATGAGCCCTGATATGCTGAGTACAAAATAGAGGTTATTAGGGGAACTAGTAGTGCTAAAATGGGTCAGTGGGAAACATTTCTGGGTATATAAATAGGTCCTAGAGATGGATAGGATCCAAGAGGTAGTGGTGCCCTAGGACCTTAGACCCCTATGAGTCTCTCTAGTTTGATCTATGATATGATTTTGATATCAACTTGTGAGTTGATGCAGTAAGATGTACACATTTTGGTGAGAGACATGGATATTATTATATATGATTATGAGCTTATTGATGTGATTATGGGTTATGGATAATGTTTATGGTTATGGTTAGTTATTTTGTGTTCATGATGTGATGATATTGCTTATGATATGATCATGATGTTATGATTATCATTTATCTTATTTTTAGATACATGATTAATTAGATGTTATAAATGTGGATGTTTTTAAATTAATGAATCTATGTTCTCCTTTGTCTAGATAGATATGTGATGGATAACACATGTGATGACTCACTATTTTATAAATGGTTATAAATGTGATAAATGATGATGATTAATGAAATGTGATTGGTTGCTTAGATAGATGAGATGATTTTTGACATATAAGATGGTTAATTTATTAAAATGTTTTTATGGTTAAAACACTTAAATAAATAAGGTAAAAACAAATCACTAAACAAAACATAAATTTTTAATTTAAATGTTGTTTAATGATTTTAATTTAATTAGATGAAGGTTGATTAATCTTAAAAACACATAGATTAAGTTTGGATTAAAAAACCATATGTCAGAAAAGACAAGAAAAGATAAAATAATCAAAAGACAAACATCTTAATGAATGTAGTAATAAGTAGATATGAGAAAGATGAAGGAGACATAATGTTATTTCATTGGTGAGGACCAAAACAAAAGTAAGATAGATTAGCTTATGAACATAATCCCTTCACATGCTTTGCATCCGTTTTCGTTGGTTGGTTAAAAAGTTTATTGATCACACAGTGTCAAGTAAGCTCAAAATCCCTTATTGTATAGAAGGTATAAAGGGGAGAAGGATGATAAAGGAACCTTATTGTGAGACTAACATGCCTCTTTTTTAGGTTACCAAAGAGTTAGTATAAACAATTATATGTCATATATGGTATAGACTGATCAATGCAAGAAGTCTACTTATGAAAGCTGATTACAGCTTCCAAATTATTCTAGCTGTATGCTTTTTTTGATTTTGATAAGGGGTATTTTGATATTTTTGTTATTTCTTTGAGAGGTTTAGGGAATTTTATTGATATGGGAAGACTCCAAGAAATTTTTTGATTTGAAAAATGATTGTACATAGCCATCCTTCAAGGGAATGGTCTAAGATTTTTAAGACATGTGTTAAGCTTTTTGATAGTTGTCTTTCAAGGGAGTAGTCTACCTTATATGAAGCAATTTTTTTTGGTTTTGGCAACTATCTTTTAAGGGAGAAGTTTGTGAATGACAATAATAACCCATAGGATATATGATTTTTTTTTTCTACTATTTAGACATAGACTTGCTTATATAGGCTTCAAGGCTTACCTTTATGAAGGCAAAACTAAAGCGTAAGAAGGCTAAAATAGTGGGTGGGAGGATTATTTGAGAGACAATGACCATGGGATTCCATCTTATTAGCGATGAAAAGTATCCATGAGAATCAATGCCATGGGAAGAATCATGGTACCCATATTTAGGATTAAAGCTAGAACTATTATGCATAAACACATGATTCTATGCTTTAATTGGTTGTCCTCAAAGTGAGGGGAGTAAAGGGGAAAATATTGTAAACCAAGGGATGAGCTTAAGTTAGAAAAAAGGTGAGTTTGATCTTGTTTAATAAAATAAAAGACACATATGTGAAGCATTGAGAGGCTCAGGTTTTGATTTCCCTTCAAGAGAGGATAACTAGTGAGCTCTTGATCCATAGTTGTGTATTATGATATAAGGTCCAAGTCAATTGAAAGAAAACTTGCCCCATTTTCTCTTTTCAATATTTGTTACATGTTGATTTTAATTTAAGACAAGGTATAAAATATTTAATTATCATTATCTTAGGTGTTTTCTATAAGTACGCTTGATTCATTCTTGATAGACATGAAGATGGTTAAGTGCGACCAAATGATACTTGTCAAGTAGCTTGAGTTGGGATAAATGTTCTTGATGATAATCATCCTCAAAAATGATATCCTTAGGGATATGATAATATAGGTAATTTATACTTTGAGAGGAAAGATATCCTCTATTCCAAAAATAAGAGAGAAAGGTGTAACACCTGTAGGGTTTTGAATGCTAGTATGATATACCCATAAGGCAAAGGGGATATGTAAATGCCAATACTGACCATATGTATTAACCATTTTAGTTATAATTTTGTTAAGGGTTTTTTTAGAAGATTCATCCTATCCATTAGATTATGGATGATAAGGTGATTAGAAACTTAACTTGATACTCAATGTATCACAAAGACCCTAGATTTTTTAATTCTTAAAAGATTTACCATTATTGGTAATAATTTTATGAGGAACACCAAAAGGGTAGATAATGTTATGGTTAATAAAGTCAATGATATTTTTGTCCCTTTTTGAGACAAGAGTAATAAAATACATATATTTGGTGAAATATTCTATCATAGTGATGATAAAATGATGTTGCTATGAAGAATGGGGGTTAATTTCACCAATAAGAACCAATCCCCATTATGAGAAGGGATAATAATCCTTGGATAATTAAAGAATATGGCTAGGTGCATGATGTAAATTGGAATTTTGTTGAAATTTAACACAATTCTTCACATAATCACAATAATTTTGGTTGAGGGTGGGACAATAGTAGCCAAGATGGAGGATATGTTTAAAGACAGCTAGACCACTTAAGTAACCTCCACAAATCCCAACATGTTTTTCCCTAACATGAGAGGATTTGTGGTTATGTAGGAAATGGAGGAGGATAAAATCAAAGCCAAATTTATAAATAATTCCCCCTAGTATGGTATAACATGAGGTGCCCCATATAAATACTCTTAAACCATTCTTAGAAAGATTGGGAGGAAGAATGACTAGCTTGAGATAGTCAAAAATATTCTTATACCAAAGGTTGGGTTGGGTCTCTTCCACATTAAAAACCAAAGAAGGATTTAATTTGGTAAAAGAAGGTTTGATAAGATGATGGATAATGACAAATAGATTAGATTTAGAAGGTATATATGGGATCTGGGAAGTGAGAGAAGTCATTATATTGATGAACTTGTTTATAGATCATGAAATGGCTTGGATAAGGCAGTGATCAAATGATGTCAATAACATCCATTAATTTGATTGACCATGAGCTGGAATTCACTAAAGATGATGTTAATTTTGATTCCCAAGGCTAAAGTAGTTTAGAGACCTATCACTAGGGCTTCATACTCAACCATGTTGTTGGTACAATTAAAATAAAGATTGAAAGATAAGGGAAGGGGTTCACCGTAAAGGGGGATAAGAATGTTACCAATACCTCTACCATGTTGACACTTAAATCCATCAAAGTACATGTCCATTTTATAGGTGAGGTATTCTTGAGAAAGAGTCATGATGGACTCATCAAGAAACTCAAGGGGAGATGATTGGTTGTCTACTAAATGTGTTTTGGCTAATTGGTTAGTAATAACTTGCCATTTAATTGACTTATAATAAAAGAAATTAAGGTCAAACTTAGCTAAAATCATGAGCCACTTATCTACATGCTAGTTTTAGTATGGCTTGCAGTGCATATATTTGAGTGGGTTGGTGTTGGTTATGACATAGGTCTTATGATTGAGAAGGCAATGGCAGAGTTTGGAGGCTATGAAGACCAAGGTGAAGCAAAGTTTCTCGGTATGGGTGTACCAATTTTTGTACTGTATAAGTGTTAAACTTATATATTATACATCTTTCTCTTTATGTTGCTCATCTTGATGTGCAATCATTACCCCTAAAGAGTGGTAAGTGTAAAAAATGTACAAGTAGAAAGGTTGATCCTCTTTCAGAGGAATAAGAACAGGTGGAGAAATGTGGTACTCTTTAAGTAAATCAAAGGAATTTTGATAGTCCTTATTCCACTTAAAAAATATATCTTTTTTCAAAAGGTGGTAGAAAGGTTCTCATCTATCAAATAGATAAGAGATGAAGTGTCGAATGGATTGAATCTTCCCTTGCAAACTATAAATTTATTTGAGGTTGGATGGAGGAGGCATGTCAAGGATCACCCTAAATTTAGTGGGATTGAATTTGATTCTATGAAGAGAGACAATGAATCAAAGGAGCTTTCTTGACAAGACCCAAAAGATACACTTCTTGGGGTTAAGGTAGATATGGTAATAGATGAGGCATTCGAATATAACCTTGAGAATTGCTAAATGATCTTTACGACATTTAGATTTCCCAAGAAGGTCATCTACATAATCATATATGGTTTTGTGAATAAGGTCATTAAAGATGTAAGTCATAACATGTTGGTAAGTTACCCCAACATTTTTAGACCAAAAGGCAAGACCCTATAGTAGAAGGTTCCCCATGGGGTGATAAAAGTAGTTTTATGTTGGTCTTGAAGGGTAATCAAAATTTGATTATAACTTGAGAAACCATCTATAAGAGATAGCATCTCATGGCCAGTTGTGAAATTTATAATATGGTCGATGCTTTGCAAAGGGAAGTCATCTTTTGGGAAATTAAGGTTTAGATCATGAAAGTCCATGCAAATGCAAAGTCCCCCTATTGATTTGGTGATAGGGATGACATTCAAGACCCATTAGGGATAATCAATGGGTTGGATGAAATTTACAGATATGAGGCATTGAATCTCTTCTTTGAAAGAAGGGCTATGCAAGGGTACATTCAACAAAGATTTTTCTTGATAATCTTGGCATCACGAATAGTAATGATATTATGGTTGATGATGGAAGGGTTGATTCTTGGTATGTTACTGTAAGACCAAACTAATGTTATGATTTGGTCTTATAAAGAGGAGGTGAAATCTTGATGCTCTGAGGAATCTAGAGATTGTCTAATTTTGACAATGCATGGGTTATCTTGAGTACCCAAGTTGACATTCATGGTGGATTCATTCAACATGGTTGAAGTCTCAGGAGGGAAAGATTTATGGATAGAGGAATATTTTACACCAAGATAGGTGAGAAGGGAATCATCATCTTGACACTGAATGATATTAATGATAGGAGAGTCATCTTAAATCATCTCAAGATGAATAAGAGGAATGGTTACAGTCTCCCCATCCTTTTGATAAGTCAAGGGTCCCAAGTTAATCATGTTGAAAAAAAAAGTTAGGTGGAATGATTTCAAGATCCTCAAATTTTGATCTTGAAGGGGTTGGTGAGGATGGAACTCCCTCATCAATGATGTTAAAAAGAGGTGAATTAGTTGGATTTTTCAAGTGAAATGAATCTAAGACAAAATCTCTCATGAGACTTTTGGGTCTTACATGGAAATAAATCATGTGGTCTATGTTCATAACACCCTAAATCGAATCCCTTCCAAGCACACCTATAGAGATATGTCTTGGTGAACTCCAATTTATCTAGATATAAAAATTGAAGGTGAATGGCTTAGGAGAAGAAGAGGTAGAAAGTTGTTGATCAAGTCCCCCATAAACAAGATTAGTTTGGAGATTGGGAGGCACAAAAGGAATAATGGTTCTGATATTAGAATCATAATCATGATTTTTGTTAAGGTTCCTATACTCTTGGGGAGTAGGGAAGGCATCCAAGGTCAAGAGGCAATACTACCCAAGTGAGAGACATTATAATGTTGATTATAATGGGTCCTTCATGGGGATTTGGGTAGAAAAGATAGATGAACTAGTTGAGGCTTGGTTGATGGAAGAGGTGGAGTCATCTTTGGTTGGTAAAGGTTTGGTTGATGAAAGAAGGAGAACATCATTCAACCAGTACATCATGTTGCATGATGTAAAATGACTTGGGCTAGCTTTTATGGTAACTACTTGACCCTCATTCTCAAACTTGATGCATTGATGTAGGGTAGATGGCACATAACCCATGGAATGGATCCATAGGAGTCCTAGAAAAATGTTATATTAAAACTCACCTTCTACCATATAGAAGATTTTAGGAAGAGTGAGAGGTCCTAAATGAATGTGGAGGATGACTATCCCTAAGGTTGTGGCCATAGTGTCATTGAAGGATCAAAGCATTATTTTGGTCTATGACATAATGTTCTCTAGAAATTTTAGTTGGTCATATGCGTGGAAGGAAATAATGTTTATGCTAGCTCCTCTATCAATTATGACCTTTTTTTATGTAGTTTTGGTTGATGTACGTGGTAATGAAGAGGGGAGGATCTAGATCATGGGGATCAACAAAGGGTATTTATGAATCCTTAAAGGTAATAAGGGTGGAAAGTTGAAGAGTTCTTACAAAGGCCACTAGAGGTTATGGATCTTCTGGTTGAACCTCCATGGACTACAAAGCCTTTATCATCACCTAGAAGTGATGGGGCAAGGTATTGATTAGTTCATATAAACTCATCTTCACTAGTGTTTGGTGAAGTTGCTTTAGAACTACTCTTTGGATTGACTCGAAAGGGTTGAATTGGGAAGCACCCAAGATGGACACTTTGGGTTTGGGTTTGGGTGAAGGTATTTGGGTTTGGTTGGGTGATTGGGTGGTGGAATAAGTGTATATCCATAGAATGGACACCTTTTCCTTCCTCTCATCTTTTTTTGGGACTTATAATCATGTGACAACATGGATGGTAAGGATTTAGGAAAGAGTTAGGCTAGATGACTAATTTGGTTCTTCTTCACTCTTAAATGAGAGTGTGGGAGTAGGTAAGTGTTGTGTGGTTACTTTTAGTTCTCAAATTGGTAGTGGGCTCATGGGAGGTTCATCTAATAATAGGTAATCCTCATAACATAGCTGGTGGACTAAGAATTGGAGAGATTTACATATCTCTATATCATGCCCAGGCATTCTATGATATGAGCATACCATATTATCATTAAACCAAGATGGTTTAGGAATATGGGGGTCGAATGGTTTGATGGGTGACATGGTCAAGCAAGAGGCTTGTAATAACCTTTGCAATATGCTTGAGTAAGACTCAAACAATGGTGGAAAGGGAGTGGAGGTTTTGGATTTGATAGTTAGGGTGGAAACCTTTTTAGGAGTGGGTTAGGTACTATGAGATTTTGGGGGAGGAATTTTCTTTGTAGGTGGTTTTGGAGTAGATTTCTTGGGGGTTAATGGTTTAGAGGTGGAAGGTTTAAAGGTAAAAGATTTTGAGGTAAATGGTTGGGATGTAGATGGTTTGGTTATGAATGGTTTGGTAAATATGGGTGAAGGTGTAGCTAGGAGCAGAGGTTGGGTTTGGGCTTTCTTGTGAAAATTTATCCTCTTAACCAAAGTAGAGGGGTGAGGTCCTAAGATAGAAAAAGTATGTGGTCCTTAAATGGAAGGCAAGGTAGAAATGGGATGAAAGGTTTTAGATTTTGGGATCCTCAGTGGCTTTACTATCTTGGTTGGTTTAACTTGGAGTTTCTTTAGTTGAGTTAAATCCAACTTTAATGGTGGGTGAGCAAGGCTCTAAATAGGGACCACGTCTAAGTTTTTAATGGGATTGGTTGGGATGATAGAAGGTACTTGGGATACTTTGGGTAGAGTTGGTTTGGTTGGTTCAACTATGGTTTGAAAGGTAGATGTTTCTAATGGTTTGGTTGGGATGATGGTAGGTGAAATAGTGGAAGTGGAAGATTGGGTTGGAAATGATATGGTTAAGGGTTCTCACTTGGTTGGATAAGGAAGCCCAAGATGGTGCCAAAATATAACCTGAACCATGTTGGGTTGGGATAGGAACTCCAAGTTTTGAACTAGTCTAGAGAAAGGCTTATAGATGGGTTTGGCTCCTTTGGTATTGGACTCAAAGGATAAGCCCATGGGTTGAGAAAGGAGAGCGGTTACCTTGTCATTTTCATCAATCAAAGTCTCCAAGATTTTGGAAGGTGATTCCTTCATGAGAGGGGTGTGTAAGGTGACCTCTTCCTTAGGAATGATTTCCAAAGGAAGAGTGGATTGATCTATGATGGAAGAGAAATGTATGGTGTTAATGGTTGCCTCCTTTGGTATATCTTCCAAAGGAGAGGTTGGTAGCTTCACTATCTTAATAATTAGAGAAAGGGGAATAATTTCTTCCTTTATTTCAGTTTTCAAAGGAATACAATGTGACTCCACTACCTCAATAAGTTGAGGGTAAGAAGAAGTGATTTGGATAGTGGTTTCCTCAACAATGAGCTCACTAAGAACCACATTAATAGTATGGATTTGATGGTTGTGATTGGATTCCACTTTATTATTTTCATTATTCACAAAAGGGGCATGGTTGGGGAATGGATGCCTAAAAATATCAAGTGAATGATTTGGGGTTATCCAACATGAGTTCCCTGTTATCAATCAACCCTTAGATAATGCTTTTGAAAGTATTTCATCTACTAACATCATGCCCAATGACATGGTGGTAACCACAATTCATTCTCCTTATACCAACTAGGTATAGGATGAGAGGAATCGAATTGCTATGGGGGTTTAATTAGAGGAAGTTATATGATATTTGATTTCAACAAATTTTCCAATACTGAAGAATATGACTCCCTTGTGGAGTGTATTGATTTTGGCTGTTACGATTTTGGTTTTGTGTATTCTGGTTGAAAGAATTAGAAGAGTTGGATTGGTTAACAACCAAATGAGGGGTAGTTTTAAGGACAATGGCATTTGTGGTTCCCTTTTTTTTTGTGTTGGTGTTGGAGTGGTTGGTCATTTTAAAGGAGGAAGTTTCATTTGGATTAAAAATAGAGTTCTTGTTTCTCAATTTTAGCTTCCCATCATCAATGGATCTAATATCTAATTTTCATTCCATGGTGAAAGCCCCATCAAAGGTCTTGAAATTTTGAACATGTAAAGTGGAGGAAATATGTTTGGAAGAATCTCAAGATAAAATCTCAATCAACTTGGGTTGGGGCAAAGAGAAAGAGAGTTGGTTTATCAAACCTCTCCAATGGGCTATGGAATCAACAATTGACTTGTCCTCAAATTGCCAAATGGAGTAGAGGTTGATGATGGAAACTTTCTCAAATATATTTATGGAAAAAAAATCTAAGAAGGTTTGAGCTGATCGTGAAAAATAAAAGAGGGATTACTTGGTAATAGAACTATACCAATCTAATGTTAGACTAGATAAGGACATGGGAAATGTGCAAATAAGGAGAGCATCATCATAAGAAATCAAATAACAAGAGTTTCTAAATGATATAAGATGTTGAGGATCTTCCTTGATCTAAAATTTTGAAAATTTTAGAAGTTCCCATTGAGGAAGATAAGGTCAAATTGGGATGGATGGATGAATTAGTTTGTTGTAAATTTGATCATATGATAAGAGGTTATGGGCACAAAAAATAGATGACTCCAAATTGGTTATCTTATCTATTAACATATTAACTAGATCAGTTTATGATTGTGCACTCCTATAGTTGTATAATATGTTCTATTGGGGTTGGGTATGTGCAACATATATATAACTAGTGTAAGGTTGAGAGGATGCCACATATTGGTATGTGGACATGGATGGTTGGGAAGATTCCATGTATGGGTAAGCAGATATAGGAGGTTGGGTAAAAGGTGGAGCCATATACCCTTGTGGGTTAGGAATATGTATTGGGTTGGGTGTAATGGAAACTTTTTGAGGAATTGACATGGGTTAGGTTAGAGGTATGATTGGGTTGATAGGTTTAGGATGGGTGGTAACCTTGGTAATAATGGGTGGAAGGGTAGAAGGTATGTAAACCACCAAACTTTGGAATAGAGTGGAGGTTGGTGGGTTGGAGATAACAATATAAAGGGTGGCAACACTAGTAGAGGGTAATCCAATGGTAAGTAGAGTATAGGTGACCAAAGTTTGGGTTGTTCCTATACTAGAAGATTTATTGGTTGGGGTGGAAGACACTTGGGTGTTGTTTGGTTGGATGGGTTGGTTTTGGATGGTGGTATTGGAGGGATTATTTGTATAAAAAGATGCTTTGGTGATGAATATTTGGGTGGAAATGGTGGCAATAGAGGTGATACCCATAATATAGGATGGCATACCATAGGGTAGATCAATAGATAGGATCAAAGTGGGGGTACGGTAAGACATGGTATTAAGGTAGTGTTAGAGGGTTATGGGGTTGTTATCCAAGAAGGTGGAAAAATCTATATCACTTTGGGCAACTATTTGAGGGATACTAGGACTTCCAAAAGGATGGGGAAAACCTTCTATATTTGGGACATACTTCTGGATGATAAAGAAGAGGAAGATGGGTGGTTGGGAGGTGGATCTTGATTTGCTTAGTTTCTTAGCTATTATATAGTTAAAACCATGCAAAGAAGGTGAAAAAAAGATAAAAGTGATCTCACAACTCAAAAGATAAGCAATCAAAATAAAAATATCTCTAAGAAAATAATGCATACAATAAAGTGCTTTAAAATCCTAAGATACATTTTATCTCTCTTTGGGCATATGTCTCAATTTTAAAGAAGTTATGAAGAAAAAATTTGGGCTTATAGAGTAGGTACTAGAAAAGGTTGTCTAAGGTTAGTTTCATGTAGTTAAGGATCTCAAGAATATGTGCTAGAACTTGGTACGTGTCTTGATATTGGGGCCTACCCCCTCACTTCATACACCACAATGATAAGGGTGTCAGGTGTTTAGCTAGAAAATACCAAGTTGTTAGAGATTATACTTAGTCAGTAAACTAAGTTGGTTCTCACCTTGGTGATGAAATCTAAGTAGGATAGTCAAGAAAAGGTGATTGCCAGGTGATTAAATCCCAATCAAGCCTTATGCAAATGTTTGATGTTAGATTGAATGTGTGATTTGGTATTATGTGTGTGATAAGAAGTGAGACTATGATTAATTTACTTGATTAAATTAAGCTATGTGAGCTAATCAATACAAGCAAACAATGGATGCAAAGTTAATTTTAATCATAAAGAAATTTTTTGTGTCTTTTAAAATGAATACAAAATAACTAAGATGCATCTATATGTGATATGATGATGAAAATCCTAGGACTAGAATGATTACTTTTGATTTTTAGAAATGAAAGCAAAATGATAATTTTTTTTTTTAAAAAGAAAGCAAAAGAAACTAGAACTTGCATTTTAGAAATGAAGAAAGGAAATAAGGAACATTTAATTTTTATAAAATAATGAAATGAATGAATCTTCTCTAATGCAACTAAATGTCATATAACTATGAACCCAAAAAAATCTCAAGGGTCCCACCGAGCATGCCAAAATGTTTCACTATTTTTCTTGATTTATTTTCTAAGAAGAGAGTAAGAAGAAACTTAAGAGGGGTGTGGTAGAAAACCCTGGTATGTTGTGCATGCATGAATCCAAATGATTATTAATACTCTTCTTTATCTAGGGAGGATGACTTGTAGATAAGAAAGCAATCTAGAAAATGGTGGATTAGTGAGAGAGTAGGGTGGATTGCCTAGTGTGAGCTAGATCCAAGAAGTACAAGCTTCCTTGGAGGCTATCAATCCACACTTTTAAAACTCTTAAGTTTTGATAAACTAAAAATAGATGCTTGCATGAATAAAAGAGGGTACTAAAATGTAATACAAGAAATTCTAGAAGAGAAATAAGTGATTTTGACTAAAAAAACAATAAATAATTGAATACTAATGCTAAATTACTCAAACTTGATTCCAAAAATAAGTTGAAGTTATATGATAAAATAGAAACTCATAAACTAATATTTGGATATGGGTAGATAGTTAAAATTAGCTTGCTATTGTAAAATGACACACAATGATCATTAGTGGTTAGGTATGACCATTGGTGGTTAGGGCCAACCATCAGCAGTTAGGTGACCGTCAGTGGTTACTATTAGATTTGGTTTGGGAAAAGAAGTCTATTAGGGAGGTTATAGATTGGTTTTGGAAGTGGTGTTTGAGTTGAATGTTGGTTTTGAGATAGAAAGTAATGCTTAGAGGTATCTAGTTTGGGAGTTGGGTGTTTGGGTGATTGAAATAGGCTATGGGTGGTTTTGGGCAGGAGATGAAGTGTCTAGAGTTGTAAACCTCTAACACAGGGAATGAAGTGCATGGAATGGGAATGACCCAAGAATTGGAATAAATAAATCTAATTATTGAATCTTGATAAAAACACATATACTTAAATTTTAGGTGTTGTTGGTTTGAGGAATGTTGAGGTTGGTTGAAAGATATTGTGGATCTTAGAGCAATGTTAGTAGAATAATGGTACCTTAGCTCAATATAATGAGTTACAAAAGTAGCCTAAATCTTTGGACTATTTTCTGGTTCATTGAGAAGCTTATGGATTTGCTTGGGAGTAAGAATATCTCACACCTGAATGAATTTAACCTCTTCTTCATATCTTAATGTAGAGTAAAGGAGAGTTGAAATAAAAGAGTTTAATAAATAGTTAGAAAAAATAGTCTAACATGCATTGATCATGTGAATAATAGACTAAAATTAAATAACTAGTAATCAATGAGTGAGTTGCTATCAATTTGTAGTTGAATGCTTTGATCATGTACTTTGGAGGTGGAGTTTTAAGTAACCATCGACGGTTTGAGTCAACTATCGATGGTCGAGGGCTGATCACTGGTGGTTGAGGGAACATAGTCAAAATTGGCTAAATTTAGCCAATTCCATTAGTGACTTGCAGTTAATTCCCTAAGAAAAGGTCCAAAGTTGATAATGGGAGCATTAAGACTCATGAAGAACAAGTATAGGAGGTCAAGGTTATTAATTACTAGGGTAGAAATGGTCTTTAGGCTAGGTGTTGACCAACTAGTCATGGGTTGGGGTAGGTGAGTTGTAAATAGGATTTATTGAATTAATTAACTTAATTAATTTAACCAAAGTGGTAAATCTAAGGATTTTAATAGGTAATCTTAACCCAAGGGGATAAAGGGGGCCAAGGGGTGTTTTGATGACTAAAAATGCATTGCGTAGTTTTTGAGTTTCTATATTACCAACCTCTCCTTTGGAAAGCATAGCAAAGGAGGAAACCATCACCCCCATGCCTTTTTCTTCCATGTGAGAGCTATTTACACTTCCTTTACAAAGAATACCTAAGGAAAATATTGCCTTACCTACCTCTTCCATGAAAGAATCACCCATTAGGGCCTTAGAACCTTTGATAGAGGAAAAAGAAAATGTGGCCATCCCACTTTTTCATCCACTTGGTTTATCTTTAGAGTCCAACATCAAAGGAACTAAACCCATCTACAAGCCATTTTATAGATTGGTCCAAACTTTAGAGTTTCTATCCCAACCAAACCTTGATCAAGCCATGTTTTGGCATCACCTTAGACTCCCATACCTAACCAAAAAGGAGTCACCAAACACACCCTTATCCACCTAACCATCAACCTCCACAAGTGAAACCACCACTACAAAATCATCCACCTCCCAAACCTTAGATAAACCATCCAACCTAACTCCCTTGAAGGAAACCAAAACACCTTCCATTATTCAACTAAAGCCCATCAAGAACCTAGGTTTCCTTCCCACTTATAATCTTACCCATTCTCCATTAAAGTTAGACTTGGCACCACCAAACCCACCTAAGAATTTTCAAGTCAAACCAACAAAGAAAATTGAACCATCTAGGATTTTGAAATCCAAAACCACCTTGCCTCCCATTTCTACCTTACTTCCATTCTAAAACTACATCCCTCATCCATATTAAGACCCCACCCCTCCACCTTGATTAAGAGACCAAGCTTCCCAAATAAAACACAAGTCTAGCCTCCAATTCTAGATATACCACCTATACTTACCAAGCCTACTACCTACAAACCTTCTACTTCCAAACCATCTACTTCCAAGCCCTCAACCTCAAAACCATCAACATCTAAACTATCTACTTTTAAACCATCTAACCCAACACCATCTATCAAGAGCATTACACCACCTAGAGCTCCAACTATCAAGCCTATCCCTAAGAAGGTATCCACCCCAACTATCAAAACCAAAACCTCCACTTCTTTGCCACCCTTGTTAGAGTCTTATTAAACCATATTTTAAAGGTTGATCTAAGCCTCCTACTTGGTCTTGCCTCCCATCAAGTCATATGATCAGATTAGTCCTAAACCATCTTAGTTTAATGATAATTTGATTTTCTCATACCATAAGATACCTAGACATGATACAAAGAACTGCAAAGCTATCCAAGTTATAATACACTAACTATGTGATGAGGATGATTTGTTAACAAAGGAACCACCCATGAGCCCACCACCAAGCCAAAAGCCAAAAATAACTGCCCCACATCTACCTACCCCCAAACTCTCATCTAAGAGTGTGGAGGAACCAAAGAAACCCACTAGCCCAAATCCTTTCCAAATGCATACCATTCATGTGGTCACTTGATCATAAGCCCAAAAGGATAAAGGGAAATAAACAATGTCCATCCCATGAACGTACCCTTCTTCCACTATTGAAACACCCAACCAAGCCCAAACACATTCACCCAATCCCAATGTTTCTATCTTGGATATACCAAAAGCCAACCCCTCTAGACTAATACATAGGTTAGTTCTAAACCAAATTTACCAATCATCAGTGAAGATGACTTTGTATGAGTTAATCCATACTTCATGCCAACACCGTCAAGCTATGATAAAGGCCTTATAATCTATAGAGTTTAAACCTAAATATCTACAAAATCTAGCAACACTTATTAGAACCCTTCAAATTTCTTTCCTCATCACCTTTCAAGATTAGAAAATACCCCCTATGCATCCAAATGATCTAGATCTTCCCATTTTCATTACCTCCCACATCAACCAAACCCAAATCAACAGGGTTATGATTGATTAGGGATCCAAAACTAATATCATTTCCTCTCATGCATATGAACGGCTTAAACTCCCAGAGAACATCATGTCAGAAACTACTACTCTTCTTTAATCCTTTAAAGATACCATGGTAATGACCATAGGGATGGTTATCCTTCATATACATTTGGTCCATCACACTCTTCCTAAGCTCTTTTACATGGTAGGAGAGTTCCAATGTAATGTATTACTTGGATGACCTTGGATCTATTCCATGGGTTGCATGCCATCAACCTTACATCGGTGCATAAAGTTTGAGCATGAGGGTCAAGTCCATGTCATTTTAGCTGACCCTAGTCCTTTCCAGTCATGTAATATGACTTACCAACCCAATGATGTTCTCATCCTAATAAAAAATGCATCCCCTTCTTCTTCCATAAACCAAGATTTCATGAGTTCATCCATACCTTCCTCCTAAATCACCATGAAATACCCCTTGGAATCCACATGCCAATGTCTCTCACTTGGGGACTATTGCCTACTGACCTTAGATGCCCTTCCCACTGCCCAAGAGTATGGGAATCTTGACCAAATTCCTACCTATGATTCCAACATTAGAACCATCATTAGCTTCAGTCCTCCTAATTACTAAACCAATATTATTTATGGGGGACTTGATCAACCAATTTTGCCTCCAATACCTCCTCTTTTGTTAAACCATTCACCTCCAATTTCTCTTACTTGGATAAACTAGAGTTTGGCAAAACATACCTCCATCAGTGTGATTAGAAGGGATTTGGTTTACGCCACTATGAACATGGACCACATTAGTTTCTACCATGCAAAAATAAAAAACATCATGAATGATTTGGTCTTGGATTCATTCCACTAGATGAGCTGACCAACCCACCTCTCATCACCATAATTGAGGAAGAAATCCTCTCCTCATCAACCCCTTCTTAAAAATTTGAGGATCTTGATACCATATCCCCTAAATTTTTTTTGATTAATATGATTAGTTTGGGATCCCTGACGTATCAAAAGGATGGGGAATCCATAACCATTCCTTTGACTCATCTTGAGATGGTAGAAGATGATTTTCCTACCATTAATACTATCTAGTGATAGGATGATGATTATAATCTCACCTATCTTAGTGTAGAATATTATTCCATTCACACATCCCTTCCTCCTAAGACATCAACCATATTAAATGAATCTACCATTGACACCAACTTGGGCACTTAGAATAAGCCTCGCATAGTAAAAATAGGCCAATCCTTAGATTCCTCATAGCATCAATATTTCTCTTCCTTTCTGTGAGACCATAACATAACATTTACTTGGTCTTATAGTGACATGATAAGAATTGACCCTTTCATATTCATCCATAACATCATTACCAACCTTGATGCCAAGCCTATTAGGTAAAAGCTTTGAAGGAGGCACCCTCGTATTGCCCTTCTTGTGAAATAAGAGCTTCAATGCCTCTTATCTGTTAACTTCATCCAACCTATTGAGTATCCTAATGGGTCTTGAATGCCATTCATGTCACCAAAGCAATAGGGGGACTTTGTATTTATGTAGACTTCCATGATCTTAACCTTATTTTTTTAAAGGATGACTTCTCTTTTCCAAGCGTTGACTAACTTTTTGAGCTTACTACTGATATGATATCTCTTATGGATGGATTCTCAAGATATTATCAAATCTTGATCATCCCATAAGATCAACATAAAACTACCTTTATCACCCCATGGGGGAATTTTTATTATAGGGTCATGCCTTTTGGTATAAATAATGATGGATCAACTTATCAACATGCCATGACCTATATATTCCATGACCATATTCATAAAACCCTATAATACTATGTAGATGACCTCCTTAGAAAGTCTAAATGTTGTAAGGATCATTTGGCAATCCTTAAGGTTATCTTCGAATGTCTTATTCACTTTCATGTCCACCTTAACCCAAATACATGCATCTTTGGGGTCTTGTGAGGTAAAATTCTTGGATTTATTGTCTCTTTCCATAGAATAGAATTTTATCTCACTAAAGTCAAGGTAATCCTCAATGTGCCTCCTCTAACTAACCTCAAGAAACTTTACAATCTACAGGGGAAGCTCCAATCCATTCATTGCTTTATCTCTCAACTATCTGATAGATGCCAACCCTTACATCACCTTCTTAAGAAAGATACCTCTTTTAAGTGGAACAAAGAATATCAAAAAGCCTTTGAATCACTTAAATAATACCTTATTTCCTTGTTTGTTCTCATTCCTCCAAAAGAGGACCAACCCTTCTACCTCTACATTTCTACCACATAACATTACTTAGGGGCCATGCTTGCACATCATGATGATCAACATAAAGAGAAAGTTGTATACTATATAAGTTGAACACTTATAGAGTATAAGACTTGTTACACATTTACTAATAAATTGTGCCTTTCTTTGGTCTTTGTGTCTTCCAAACTCCATCATTAGCTTCTTAACCACAAAACATTTGTCATAAACAACACTGACCCACTCAAGTACATGCAAAATCAGCGTATGGCTAGATGGCTCATGCTTTTAGTTGAGTTCAATCTTGAGTTACTCTAGGAAAATTCAATCAAAGGGAAAATCATTGCTGACCAATTGGCCGAAGTACTTTTAGCAGAAAATCAATCTCCTATTGAATTTCCCGATGAGTCCATCACAACTTTCTCTCAAGAGGACATCACTTATTAGATGACCATGCTCTTTGACAAATCAAAGTGTTAACATGGTGGGGGTATAGGTATCATTTTTATCCCCCTTGATGTTGAGCCTCTCCCTTTATAATTTAAGCTTGATTTTGATTGCACCAACAACATAGCTGAATATGAGGCCCTAGTTATTAGTCTCTAAACTGATTTATCCTTAAGATTCAAATTGATCAGTATTTTTGGTGACTCCTAACTTGTGGTTAACCAAATCAACAACTCTTACCAATGTAAAAATAATGTTTTACAAAAGTACAAATAATTAATAGATGTACTCTTAACATTATTTGATCATTACCTTATTCAATCCACTCTGTGTTCTATGAACAAGTTTGCTGATACCATGGACTCTATTGCCTCCAAAATCCTATTTGCACATTTTTATTCTAAAATCTTTATCACCATCGATCACCTTAACAATCCCTATTATACAAAATCAGACCTCCCTTCCATTTTTCATGTGGAAGAGGCCTGATATGATATTTGGTATAAGCAAATCTTTGACTACCTTACCTTAGCCATCATTCCTTCTAATCTCTCTAAAAATGGTAGATGAGTATTTATACAAATTACCTCTTGCTATACCATATTATGGGGAATTATTTAAAAGTGAGGCTTTGAAGATATCCTTTTTAGATGACTACATAGTCATGAAATCCCTCATGCAATTAAGGAAACACATGACATGATTTATGGATAACACTTTAGTGGTCTAGCTATAACTAAGCGTATCCTTTGCCTTGGCCATTATTAGCCTACCCTCAACCAAGACTATTATGAATACATAAATAAGTGTGTAAAATGTCAGCAACATGTTAATTTACATCATGTTCTTAATCATGGTCTTCAAGTCTCTAAGGATTTTTGGCCCTTCTCTTAGTGGGGATTAGATCTCATTGGTAAAATTAACCCTCATTATTTACAATGACATCATTCTATCATCACTATGATAGAATATTTCACCAAGTGGGTAGAGCTTATTCCTCTCATATCAACCAAAGATGATAAAATTGTCAACTTTATTAATCATCACATTATCTTCCACTTTAGTGTTCCTCACAAAATCATCATTGATAATCTCAAATCATTTAAAAATAAAAAAGTAAGAAATATTTGTGAAACATTTGGAATTAAGTTAAGATTCTCATTTCCATATCATCCATAAGCTAATGTAAAAATTGAATCCTTTAACAAAACACTTAATAAAATGCTAACTAAAATGGTTAATGCATCTGGTAAGGATTGGCACTTACACATTCCCTTTACCCTATAGGCATATCAAACCAACATTTGAATGCCTATGTGTGCTACCCATTTATCTCTTATCTTTAGAGCAAAGGTTTTCTTACCTCTCAAATTACAAATTCCCTCCCTTCATATATCCCTAAAGGATATCATCTTGGAGGGTGATTATTGTCAAGAATGTTTATCCCAACTTGAGCCACTTGATGAGAATCACTTAGCCATGCTTAACCACCTTCATGTCTATCAAGAATGAATCAAGCGCACTTATAAAAAACACCTCAAAAAATGAGAATTCAATATCAGACACCTCATCTTAAATGAAAATCAACATGTAACCAACATGGAAAGAAGCAAGTGAGGCAAAGTTTATTTCAATTAGCTTGGGCCATATATCATAATGCATAATTATGGGTTAGGAGCTTACCAGTTATCATATCTTGAAGGGAAACTAGAACCTGAGCCCCTTAAGGCTTTACATATATGCTCATTCTTTTTTTTAAAGTGAGTTCAAACTCACATCATGTCTAACTTAAGCTCATCCTTTGTTTTATGAGATTATCACCTTCATCTCCTTACTTTAAGGACAACTAATTACATCATATAATCATGTGATTATCTGTCATAGTTTTAGCCTCAATCCTAAATATGGGTAGCATGGCTCTACCCATGGTATGATTCTCATGTATACTTTTCATCTCTAAAAGGATGGAATCCCATGTTCATTGTCTCTTAAAACATCTTCTCACCCACTATTCAACCTTCTTATGTTCTAGTTTTGCCTTCATAAAGGTAATCCTTAAGCCTATATAAACAAGTCTATGTCTAAAAAAATAGAAAAAAAAAAAAAAAAAAAATTTATGGGTCATATCTAGCATTATAGATTCCTCCCTTGAAGGACAACTACCAAAACAACTCTAATTACTTAAAATAAGGTAGATTGATCCCTTGAAGGATAGTTATCCTATCCTAACAAATCACAAAATTAGATCACTCCCTTGAAGGATGGCTAAGTCAAACATTTGTCAAAGAAAACAATTTCATGGAAGCTTCTCACATTGATTATCTTCCCTAACCTCTCAAAGTAACAACAACATCAAAAAGACCCATAGTCAAAATTAAAAAAAAAGGAAAATCTTTAGAAGCTGCAATCAGCTTTCACAAAAGTCAAAAAGTAGACTTCCTACATTGATTAATCTAAATCAAATAAGACATAGAATTGTTTATAATGGATTTTAAAAAACCTATAAAATAGGAAAGCTAGCCCAAAATAAGGTTCCATTATCATCCATATCCCTTTTTACCCTCCACAATATAAGGGATTTTGAGCTTACTTGACACTATGTGATCAAGAAACTTCTTAACAAACCAATGAATGACAATGCAAAACATGCGAAGGGCTTATGGTCATAAGCCGATCCACTTTCCTATTTTTGGTCCTCACTAATGAAATATCATCACGTCTCCTTCTTCATTTTTCATACCTACTTATTGATACATTCATTTAGACATTTGTCTTTTGATTGTTTAAAACTTTTGGCTCTGCTTTCCTCTCTTTTATTACATATAACTTTGTCATCCAAAATTTATCTATATTTTAAGGTAGTTTAAAACATTTTAAATCACATCTCATCCTTAATCAAATCAATGAAATCATAACATTTAAATACATTATGTGTTTTATTAAGTGATTGTCATTAACCATTCACATCATTTATTTAGGTGTTTTTAATCATGAAAACATTTTATTTATCATAAGCATCATCATATGTTAAATCAATATCAAATTCATTAAAATCTCATCTATCTAAGAAATCTTGATTATCATCAAATCAATCAAATTAATTCTATCACATACAATAAATTGTAACTTTTATCATAAATTTAATAACATTTCATCATTTTTCTACACTAGATGAATGAGTCAAACCATTATGTTCTCCAATCACATATCTAAGTATGGGATCACAAAGATTCATTAATTTAAATGTCAACATCTAATTAAGCATACACCTACTAATAGGAAAATGCTAAATCATTCACCACATGTCATACACATCATAAATATCATGAAATAAATCATTACATGAGCATAGTTAACCATAACCATAAACAACATACATCAACCATAATCAAGATCATAACTCAAACCAAAATGATATATATATATATATATATATATATATCAAATGTCCATGTCTCTCAAAATGGTATATACATCTCATTGTATCAACTCATAGGTCAGAATCAAAATCATCAAAATATAATAAAGAGTCCAATAAGGTATATGGTTCAAGGGTAATAATATCCCCTAGATCCTGTCCATCTCTCAGACCTATCTGAGCACCTACAAATGTTACCCAATCACTAGGTGTCATGCAACTAGGTCTCCTTCCCATAACCCACTCTAATATATATGCAATATACCAAGGCATATATGGAAGATTGATAAAGATATGTACCTCATAATACCTCAACTCCTTCACTATCACCACATAAATAGACACTGGGATAGTCTGAGTTGGTCCTATAGATGTTCATCCTCCTATCTATCTTAGAGCATCCCACTCAATTGATACCAAGGTCACCTATGCGTATGGCCCATCCCTTTCTTGCATGATGGTACCTAGTTAACCCTATGTGTTTTAGAGAATTTTAGCTTATATTCTGAGGAAAGAAGAAGAAAGCAACTAGATATAGGTATGGTTGAAAAACTTGTTTGGTTGTGCACACGTTGAATCAGATGATTGTAGAAATATCCTCTTTGGCTTGGAAGGAATGAAATGTAAATAAGACAACATTGAATCAAATGGTTGGTTAGGTAGATAGTTGGGTGGATTGCCTAGCAAGCTAGATCCAAAAAGCATGAGATTCCTTAGAGGCTATCAACCCATGCTTCTTAAAAAATTAAGTTCAAAAATAGAAAGATAAGCTACTTGCATAAATCATAGAATATGCTAAAATTAAGTACATGAAATGATTGATAAGGGAATTGAAAAATTATAACAATAAGTGGGTCAATGCTAATGCTAAATAGGTCAGGTGTGGTTTATAAAATAGGTTAGGGCTCTATGAATAGATAAAGATAAATAAAATTAGATTTGGTTGAGGGTAAGTAGGTGAAAATAGCTTGCTATTATTTTGTGCCATAATTACCATTGGTAGTTAAGGTGATCATCGGTGGTTGATGTGACCATTGGTAGTTGAGGTAACCATTAGAAGTTAGGATAGACCATCAACAGTCAGAATGAGCATCGATGGTTACTATGGGTTGGGTCTAGGTAATAAAAGGCTATTTTGGACAAGGTTACAAAATAAGATTATAAGAGATTGGTTTGGGTTGGGTTAATTTCAAAATACAAATAAAGTGACTAAATAATTAAAATAGATACTTAGCTTGATGGTGGTTGATCAGATGAGTGATTGAGGTAGATTACTCATAAACTCATTGGTGGAGTCTATCATAATTTTGATAGAGTAATGGTACTTAGATATTGGCCAATAAACAATGACACTTCAACTTTATATCATGATGGCTAGGTCACTGAATCGTAGGAAGAAAACTTACAAAAGAAACCCTAGATGCAAAATATCTTGATAGTTATAGATACCTTTTCACCTCCTAATCCTCTCTTCATATAGGAAGGAAGGAGAGGTAAAATAAGACATTAAAAAGAGGTCTAACTTGCTATCTAAATCTAGTTCTTGCATGCATAGGCTCACACATGAATTAGAAAATATAACTATAAAAAAGTAAGGTAGAGTTGAAGTTATTTTTTAGTGGTTTAGATGGTATAACTTGACCGTTGATGATCAGGGTGATCATCTATGGTTAGGGCGACCATCGATTGTCAAGGGTTAAAGGTAAATTGGGTTAAAAAAGTGGGTTTAGCTAGTGGGTTAATCTAACTTGGTTTAGGTTTGGTTTATGATCGATAGGCCAAGGTTGGGCCCAAGGGGGTCCTGAGGTGATCCAGGGGACTTGCAATAATTAGAATCATCATGTGCAAGTTTATGGTGTCTACATTTTCCCCCTTTTTTTGTTATGTAGTTTGTATCAACAAGCTACAAAATAAAAATGGATTATGGTTTGGAGGTTTGGTTACCCCAAGCATAGGAGGAGGTTTCCCCCCTCAAAATGAGAAGTGATGAGGTAAAATTGGATTGGGTTTGGGTTCGATAATTGGTGAAGGTGATGATAAAAGGTGGATGATAGGTTTGGAACTAAAGCACAAACACATGCACAAAGTGCAATAGCCAAGATCATACATTGACTAGGTTACCATAGTTGGTATAAATTAAGGTAAGTGCTAGAAGGACATGTGATAAGTGGATTGAGTGAACTTATTTAGGGGTGGTGGTTAGGAACACTTGTAAATATAAGTCACCTAGGAAAGGTATATGTTTTCATGGGTATCCAAGGTAGGAAGTGCTCATAGGAAAACATAAATTGGTTGGGTGTAGTCATGGCTATTTGAGGTAGGAAGTGCTCCTAAGAAGACACAAGTTGGTCAAGTGTGTACAAGGTAGTGAAAGTTCAAAAAAACTATTCAACATGTAATTATTATTAGTTCAGTGAAGAGGACCAAGCAAGGTCATCATAAAGAACATGCTAATTTGAGCCAAAATGGCTAGTGGTAAGGTGATGAGGTGGTTGTTGAGGTGGGTAGAGAAGGCAATCTCCATGGGTGGGTGATTGGTTTGGTTTTGCTCTAAAAATTTGGGAAAAAGGTGATTTTTGGTAAGGAAAAAAAATCCAAATATCCTAACCATTAATAGTCAGGGGTATTAAAGTCGACCATCGATGGTCACCTTGACCTTTGGTAGTCAGGTACAAAACCCTAAAAGGGTGTAGATAAAAAGTGAGATTATGAGGTATAGTTTCTCATTATGAATTTTTGACTCTCGATAGTGAGCATTTTGATTCTTGGAATTTTGTGTGAGAAATCTCTAATAGTGTGTAAGTAATTGGTTAGCTGATTTGGAGATTTGGGTGAGTTGACCAAGTGTTAAACTGAAGATGTAGGGTGGATAAGGATGTGGTTGGGTAATGAGTCCTAGGATTCTTCCTTGATGATGGTTGAGGAAGGAGGTAGGGGCTGCATTTAAATTAGTAGATTAGATTGAATTTTGAGTTTGGAAATGCATTTGGTTAATTTATTAGTGCTTGGGGGGAAGATTTGGTAAGTTTTTTTTATGTTGAGTTTGTTGTTTACATGTGATATTGGGTAGGTTAGGGTTGGGATACTCCACTAGTGGTTATGCACAGTGATCATTGGTCGTCATACCCAACCATCGATGATTATTAGCCAAATGGTGGCTTGACAATTGGTAGTTATAGTGACCACTGATGGTTGACTAAATGGCCAAGCGTTTTGAAGAAAAACTAAGGCAATTTTTTAGTTAGAGTGTGATAGTGTGGGAATGTTAAGGGTAGTTGATGTTAATGATCAAGGGGTAGTGGGTTTTTGATTTAGGGTATAGGTAATGTTAGATTTGTTAAATTTTTGGTTAATGAGAGGTTAAGGGTAAAATTTAGGTAGTATTATAAGGCTATAGCGATGAAAGAGGTTAAGGGTAGCATTATAAGATAAGGTTAAATTTAAAGAGGGTGATATAGTTTATATAGGTAAAATAGGTGCTATTAGGTAGGGTGAATGAGGTGAAAAGGTATAGTTCATAAGAAAAGTGTGGTAATAAACTAAGTTTTTTATTATCAAACTATGTAGGCATGGGAGTAGATCTAGATGTGTGATCAGGTTCCTCATATATTTTTATATATTCATCAAGGGATGACTGCAATAGATTGGGGACACATGGAGGAGGTGGGGCTTGGAGCGATGATGCATTACCAACATATGTTGTGAGACATGGTGATTATAGTGGACCTTATCAAGAGATGGGATCCAACCACTAATACCTTCTTACTACCCACTGGTGAGATGAAAATCTTACCTGAGGACATGCACAAGATTACATGGTTACCCATTTAGGGTGAGTTGATTTATCACATTAAGAGGGAAGAGAGAGATGAGCTGATGGAACTGCTATATAATGATGAGCACACTATTTCTAGTTGGCATGCTAGAGGTTTTAGATACACTCTATTATATCAAAGGGACAAATATGATAGGATACTAATGACCATGATGATGATGGTGGTCTCATGCTTTGTTATACTAAATTTGAGTAGTGGGAGGTTTCCTTATCTATTGCTAGGGGTGCTAGCAGAGATGTTACTAGGTCACATAGTGTTTAATTGGGTGCCTATGATACTAGTATATATATACAAAGAGTTATGGGGGTTCAAATCTCATAAGAGGCATGCCATTAACATTGGATTCATTCTACACTACTAGGCTCATGAATATATTTGAGTGCTGAGGCTACTGGGAGAGGGGTATGCAGAGATGCAGTTCATAGTTGGATTCATGTGGTGGAGAGATGATTTTGCCCTTTTAGGATTGGGTGGAGGGGTTCATGACATTGATTGGTTTAGATGGGCATTAGATGCTTTGGTTGTCAGAGATGTGATCTGGAGGCCATACATCAAGTTTCCAAACTGGGCTAGATATAGGAGACATACACTATCCATGCAAAGTTGTATATGGATCTTTGGCAAGAGGGATAATGAGGTAGAGGTCATCCCATTTGATAGGGTGTAGTGATAGTTTATCTTGGTGCAAGGCATCTCAGGATGATTCTTGAGTATAGGTGGGAGGATATAGAGCTTCTATTTATTGAGCCACATCCCATATAGGTTTTTTTTGATTACAAGGAGTTTCCATCTAGGGCCAAGTTAAATGATGTAGGCTTTATATATGGGTATGTAAAATGGTACGAGGCACTCTATATGGAAAAATATTTTGAGGTTGATGATGGTGGTAGGTAGCCAATGGATGTCAAACTAGTTAGTAGAGGTTAGTGAGTATAGGTATAGGGAGCTACCCCAAATGTATAGGCAGTAACTATGGAGAGAGATCAGGCACAAGTGGTACTAGCTATGGCATAAGATAACATGGAAGCTCTAAAGGGTTAGATAATAATGGATTAGGGTCAGGTAGTCATGGTTATAGGTGAGAAGGAACATGCTAGAGCTACACTAGCCTTGGTTGCCTAGGAGAGAGACTCTTTGAGACAAGTCAGAGGAGGATCCATAGCATCTACAAGACCATCGAGCACTACCCCATGGCATACTATCTAGCTATAGTAGAGGAGATACACTATTATGAGGTCATATTATTGAGACATTTTCCTAATGATCCCCAATGGGGTGAGTATAGAGCTAGTTTGGTAGGTGGTGATAGCATGGTAATTCTAGGTAAGTGGGTTGCTTTTATAGGTAGATAGGTAGGTACCTCAAAAAGATAGGCACTGGGAGCCAATAGTGCCCCAAAAGATACTAGTGCCTTGGGGGCATAGTTAGGATATGGATATAGGATATTATATTTTGTTATATATCATTTTGATACCAATCTAAGAGCTGATTTGGTAAGATATAAATTTTGAGAGAGATACATGTATATTTAGTGTATACACAATGATGGTGTTTAGCTATGATTATAGACTCATGATTTATAGATATGATATTTGTTTATTACTTATGATTCATGATTATTATTGTTCATTTTAGTCATTTGATGATGCTACATTGATTATGGTTATGATATGGATATGGGATACTAATATGGACTCACCCAATTAGGCATGTGATGAGTTTTTTTTGTTTTATTCATGGTTATGGTGATGATGCTTATGATATGTGTGGTTATGATGATGATATTCATGCTAAAAATTAATGAGTACATGATTCCTTATTTAAATTTAGACATGTGGTTAAAATGGTTTATTTTTTCTATTTTTCTTGGATTGTATGATGTCAATATGATGTTGATAGTTATGATTATGTTTATGGACATGGTTTATGCTAATCATGTTTGATTTTGTGCATGATATATGTTGATATGATGTGACATGGTTATGATTATGGTCATTATGCTTAAGGTAAAATGCACAAATTAAGTTGAATAATAATACTAGATATAAGAAAGAGAAGATAATCAAGAAAAAAATGTCTAAGTGAATGTATCAACTAGTTATGAAAGGATAAGAAGAGGTCATGATGCTTCTTCTTTAACAAGGACTAAAAACAAAAATTGAGGTTGGATTGGCTTAAGGAACATAAGCCCTTTGAATGCTTCACATTAGCGTATGTTAGTTGGTTAGAAAGGTGTCTTACTCACATGATGTCAAGTGAGCTCAAAATACCTTGCTTATAGTGTAAAAAAGGGGAAATGGATGAAAATGGAACCTTCTTGTGAGACTAGCATGCCTCTTCTGTAGGTTACCAAAGAGTCAGTATTTAAAAGTCTATGACATATAATATGTAGACTGATTAATGTGGGAAGCCTACTCATGAGAGATAATTGTGGCTTTCAAAATTATTTTGCCTTTTTTGATGCTTGATAATAGGTCTTTTGCTTATTTTGTTATTTATTGGGAGGGTTGGGGAAGATGATCGATGAGGGAAGCTTCCGATAAATTTCTATGCTTTAACAAATGCTTTAGTCAACCATCCTTCAAGAGAGTGGTTTAAGTTTGTGTGTTTTGCTTAATGCCTTTGATATCTATCCTTCAAGGGAGAAGTCCACCTTATTTCAACCAATTTTTATATGTTTCTAGTAGTTTTACTTCAAGGGAGCAATCTATGAATGCTAAGAATGACCCATGGTTGTTTTTAGTTATGAATTTGCTTTTTTTTTTTGATTTTACTTGACATAGACTTGCTTATATAGGCTTAAAGGTTGACCTTTATGAAGCCAAAACTAAAATCACAATAAGGTTGATTAGGTATAACAAGGTTTAGGTGACAACAATCATAGGAATCCATCCTATAAAATGTGTAAAAAGTACCATGAGAATCATGCCATGGGTAGAGCCATGGTAACTAATGTTCAAGATTAGGCTATGATTGTGAAAAATATTCACATGATTCAGTTTTAATTAGTTGCCCCTAAAATAGGGAGATGAATGTGGTTTGAAATCAAGGGATGAGCTCAAGTTAGACAAAAGGTGCATTTGATCCTTTTTCATAAAATAAAGGACATATATGTGAAACATTGAGGGTCTTAGGTTCTGGGTTTCCCTCAAGAGAGGATAATTTGTAAGATCCTGATCCATACTTATGGGTTATGATATAAGGTCCAATCTAATTGAAAGTAAACTTTCCCCATTTGATTTTCTCTATATTGGTGGCATGTTGATTTTCCTTTAAAATGAGGTCTTCAATATTGAATTCTTGAACTTTAAGGTGTTTGTTATAGGAATGTTTGATGCACTCTTGATAGACATGAATATGGGTAAGGAAGGCTATGTGATGCTCGCCAAGTAGCTCAAGTTGGGCTAAACAATGCTGATGATAATCATATTTAGAAATGATATCCTGTAGGTATATGCAAAGGGAAAGCATTTAGACCTCGAGAGGTAGGATAGCCTCTATTCCAAAAATAAGAGAGAATGGGGTAGTACCTATAGGGGTTCAGATGCTAGTATGATATACCCATAAGGCAAAAGGGATGTACAAATGCTAATCTTGACCAGATGTATTGACCATTTTAGTTAGCATGTTGTTAAGAGTTTTTTTAGAGGCTTGAGGAGAAACTTAACTTGATGCCAAATGCATCACAAAGACCCTAGACTTATTTAATTTTAAAATATTTTCCATTATCGGTGATAATTTTGTGAGGAACACTGAAATGATAAATGATGTGATGGGTGATAAAGTCAACAATATTTTCAGCTTTGGTTGAGACAAGAGGAATAACCTCTACCCATTTAGTAAAGTACTTGGTCACAATGATGATAAACGGTGTCACTATGAAGAATGGGGGTTAATTTCACTAATAAGGTCCATACCCCATTACGAGGAGGGCTAGAAATTAGTGGATATGTAGACACTATGACTAGGTGCATGATGTAAGTTGACATGTTATTGACACTTAACACACTATTTCACATAGTCACAAAAATATTGGTTAAGGGTGGGCCAATAATAGCCAAGGTAAAGGATGCATTTAGTGATGAATAGGCCACTAAAGTGTCCCCCATAGATCCCATCATGTGTTTCCCTGATAGCATGAGAGGCTTCATGACTACATAGGTAGTGAAAGAGAACATTGAAGCCACATTTATAAAGAATTCCCCCCATAATGGTATAATGTGAGGTACTCTAGTTAAATGCTCTTTGAGCATTCCTAGAAAGACAAGAAGGAATGATGGCAAGGTTAAGATAGTCAAAGGTCTGCTGATAGTAGAGGTCAAGTTGGGTCTCCTTCACATGAAAGATGGTGGGAAAATCTAGTTTGACATAAGATGACTAGGTAAGTTTGTGGATGATGATAGATAGCTTGGAATTAGAGGGTGTAGATAAGATTTTTGAGAGGTGAGGGAAGCCATGGTGTCAAAAAACTTATTCATAGATCATGGGGTGGCTTGGATATGGTAATGTTCTAATGATGGTAAGAGTTCATCAATTAGTTATTTGTCATACTATAAAACATCATTATTTCACTGATAAGATCTATTGATTTTATTAACCAAAATTTGAGAGTCACCAAATATGTCGATCATTTTGACTCCTAAAGCTAATGCAATTTGAAGGCCTATGACTAGGGCTTCATATTCAATGATATTGTTGGTACATTAAAAATCTAGTTTGAAAGATAAATGAAAAGGTTCACTATGAAGGGGGATAAGGATGATGCTAGCTCCCCCACCACATTGACACTTAGATATATCAAAGAACATGGTTACTTGATAGGTGAAGTTTGCCTAAGAGAGGGTCACAATGGACTCATTAGGAAACTCAAGAAGAGGGGGTTGGTTGCCTACTAATGGTGCTTCAACCAATTTATTATCAATGAATTGCCCTTTAATTAGCTTTAGCTAAAGAAAATCAAGGTCAAAATCAGCTAAAAGCATGAGCCACTTGGCCATATGCTGGTTTGGGTATGGCTTGGAGTGCATATACTCGAGTGGGTTGGTATTTTTTATGACATAGGTCTTATAGTTAAGAAGGTAGTGGAAAAGTTTGGTGGTCATGAAAACTAAATCCAAGCAAAGTTTCTCGGTATGGGTGTATTGAGTCTCGTATTCTACAAGCATACAACTTATGTAGTAGACAACTTGCTCCTTGTACTGTTCATCCCGACGAGCAAGCATTGCCCCTAGGGAATGGTTAGTGGCAGAGATATAAAGGTAGAAAATTTTATCATCCTTAGGAGGGTTGAGGATAAGTGGATAAAAAAGGTACCTTTTGAGTGAATCAAAGGCATTTTGATAGTCATTGTTCTACTTGAAAGAGACATCCTTCTTCAGGAGGTGATGGAAGGGTTGGTACCAGCCTGAGAGCTGAGAGATAAAGTGATGAATGGATTAGAGATTCCCCTATAAATTTTAGAGTTTTTTAAGGTGGGTAGGAGGAGGCATGTCAAGGATTTATTTTATTTTGGTTGGATTAACTTCAATTCCTCTAAGGGAGATGATAAATATAAGGAGCTTCCTTGACAAGACGAAAAAAATCTATTTCTTAGGGTTAAGGTGAACATGGTAATAGATGACACAATCAAATATAATGTTGAGAATGACCAAATAGTCCTTACAATATTTGGATTTCCCAAGGTCATGGAAGATGTAGGTCATATCATGTTTACAGGTTGTACCAACATTTTTTAGTCTAAAAGGCATGACCTTTTAGAAAAAGGTCCCCTATGGGGTGATAAAAGTAGTTTTGTGTTAATCTTCAAGGGTGATTAGGATTTTATTGTAGCTAAATAATCCATCTATGAGAGATAACATCTCATGGCTGGCTGTAATATCAACTAGTTGGTCAATGCTTGGTAGAGGAAAGTCATCTTTTGGGTAAGGAAGGTTGAGGTCATGAAAGTCCACACAAATGTGTAGTCCTCCTATAGCTTTTGTGATAGGTACAACATTTGAGACCCATTAGGGATAGTCAATGGGTTGAATGAAATTTATGGATAAGAGATGTTGGAGATCTTCTTTGATGAGAAGGGCTATGTGAGGGTACATTTTTCAAAGTTTATACCTAATGGGCTTAACATCAAAGTTGGTGGATATGTTATGGGTAGTGATAAAGGGTTTAATTCTTGGCATGTTATTATAAGACCAAGAAAATGCTATGCTAAGGTCTTGCAAGGAGGAGAGGAAGTCCTGAAGTTCCTCAAAATTTAGCGATTATCTAATTTTGACAACGTGGGGGTTGTTCAGAGTGCCCAAGTTGATATCCATGATGGATTAATTTAACATGGTCAAAGTTTTTGGGAGGTAGAGATTTATGGATGGAATAATTTGGTACACCAAGGTAGGTGAGAATGGATTCATCATCTTAACATTAAACAATATTAATGGTAGGAGAGTCATCTCCTATCATCTCAAGATGAGTCAAAGGGATGGTTATAATTGTCCCATCCTTTTGATAAGTCAAGGGTCTGAGGTTGATTATGTTGATGAAAAAATGTTAGGGAGGATGATTTCAAAATCCTTTAGTTTGGGTGGTGAAGGAGTTGATGAAGATGGAACTTCCTCATCAATGTTGGTGATGGGAGGTGAGTTGGTTTATTAGTCTGGTAGAGATAAGCCTAGATCATGTTTCTCATGGGGTTTTTGGGTTTGGAGTGGAAATAACTCATGCAACCCCTATTCATATCATCCAAGACCAAAACCCTTCCAATCACACTAATGGAGATATGTTTTGGTGAAACTTAGTTTAACTAGATAGGAGAAGCCAAAGGTGAATGGTCAAGGTGATGAAAGTGTTAAGGGGTTTATCAAGTCCCCCATAGATGAAATGGGTTTGATAGTTGAAGGTCTAATGGGAATAGTGACTCTAATATTGGGGTCATACCCAGGTTGGTTGTTAAGTTTCATATACTCATAGCGAGTAGGGAAGGCGTCAAGCATCAAGAGGTGATATTAACCAAGTGAGAGATGTTGGAATGTTGATTCTAAGTGGTATATGGTGGGGATTTGATCTGAGGGGAGTGATGACCTAGTAGATGCCTCATTGGTAGAAGAAGGTATGAATTCATTTGTTGTGGTTGAGGGTTTATCTTTGGCTAATGAGGGTATGCTAGATGGAGGTAGGAAGATGCCATTGGGTTGATAAATCATGTTTCATGATGAAAAGGTACTTGGGTCAACTTGTATAGTGACACACTTGAACTTCATGATCAAATTTGATACAATGATGAAGGGTAGAGGTTACACAAGCCATGGAGTAGATCCAAGGTCATCTTAACTAAAAACTATACTAAAATTCACCTTTCACTACATAAAAGAGTTTTAGGAGTGTGTGAGGTCCTAAGCAAATGTGAAGGACAATAATTCCCAAATTAGTGGCCATGGTGTCATTTAAGGATCAAAGGATTACTAAGGTTTTATACATGAAATTTTTTGGTAGTTTAAGTTGATCATAAGCATGAGAGGAGATGATGTTAATACTAGCTGATCCATTAATCATGACCCTTTTGATGCAGGTTTGGTTGATGTAGGTAGTGATGAAAATAGGGGTATCTATGTCATTAGTGTGGATAGGAGGTATTTATGAATCCTTGAAGGTGATAAGGTTGGAAATTTGGAGAGTGCCAATAAGGCTACTAGAGGTTAAAGGTCTTTAGGCTGGACCTCTATTGATTGTAATGCCTCTATCATTATTTGGAGATGATGAGGTGAGGTAGAAATCAATTCGTATAGGCTCATAATTTTTGGGATTTGGTCAAGTTGTTTGAGAACCACTCATCTAATTGATTTAGAGGGGTTGGATTGAAAGGTACCCAAGATAGATACCTTAGGTTTGGCTAAAGGTGAAGGTGCTTGAATTTGACTTGGTTGGGAGGTGGAAGATGGGTATGTCCATGGGATGGATACTTTAGCCTTCCCCTTATCCTTTTGTTGAGCATGTGATTAGGTGACCACATGGATAGTATGGATAGAGAGAAGAGTTGGAGTAGGAGATTGGTTTGGTTCTTTGTCACTCTAAGGTGAGGGTGGGAGAGTAGGTAGGCATTGGGTAGTGGTTGTTGTTTGTTGGATTGGTAGAGGGATCATGGGAGGTTCATTTGTTAATAGATCATCCTCATTATAGAGCTGATGGATTATGGTTTGGAGAGATTTATAGTTCTTCATGTCATGTTCGGGTGTTTTATGATAGGATCATACTTGGTGATTATTTACCAGACTAGTTTTGGACCAAGAGGGTCAAATGGTTGGATAGGAGGTAAGGTAAACCAAGAAGCTTGTAGTAACATTTGGAAAATAGTCGAGTAAGACTCAGTTAAAGGTGGCAAGGGTTTAGAGGTTTTGGCCTTGGTTAGTGAGATGGAGTTATTTTTAGAAATAGGTTTAGTGGTAAAGGTCTTGGGTAAGGTGGCATTATTAATTGATGATTTTGGTTTAGGTAAGGGAGTTGATAATTTGGAGGTAGGAGATGTCAAGGTATCTAGGTTGGTTATGGATGGCTTAGTGAAGATGGGCATGTTAGAAAGTAAGAGTGATGGCATAACCAAAAGTGACGGTTAGGTTTGGGTTGAGATAGCTGGATTCTTAGTCAAAGTAGAGGGATGAGGACCCAAAATAGAGGGAAAGGTTGAGGGGGGAAAAACTCTAGCCTTATAGCCTTTTGCTAGTTTTACCTCCTTGGTTGATTTGGTTTGGTGCTTGGTTGGTGGATCTGGTGAAGTTATCTCCAGTTTTAAGGATGGATGATTAAGGCTTTGGGTAGGGAAGACAACAAGGTTTTTAGTTTGTTGGGTTAAAGTGATAAAGGATGATTTGGTTATTTGGGACTTGGTTGCTTTGGATGGTTGAGAAATGGTCAAGTTGGTAGAGGTTTTTATTGGTTTAGGTGATAATATTTTAGGCTTGATAATAGAAGTGGTAGGCTGGTCCATCAAAGGGGTAGTTGGGGGTTCTTATTTGGTATTGTAAGGGAGCCTCAATTGTTTCCAAAGGTGGCTCAATCCATGTCAGGTTTGGAGACAAACTCCAATCTTTGAACTAGTCTAGAGAATGATTTATAGACTGGTCTTATTCCTTGAGTAATGGAATCAAAAGATAAACCCATAGGTTGAGAAAGGGGAATGGTGACCTCATCCTTTTCCTCAATCAAAGGATGCAAGGTTTGGATGGGTGGTTCCTTTGTGGGAGGTTCATATATGGTGATCTCTTGCTTGGGAATGATCTTCAAAGGAGGGGTGGATTGTATGGTAGTTGAGGGATAAAGTAAAGTGGTGTTGGTTGATTGCTCTGGTATATCAATTGAAGGAGGGCTTGATGACTCTACTACCTTAATAAGTGGAGGAAGGGAAGATAGTATTTCCTTTGTTTGGGTCTCCAAAGGAAGAGAAGGTGACTCCACTACCTCAATAAGTGGAGAGGGTGAAGATTAGGTAGATTGAGTGGTAGGTTTGTCAGCAATGAGCATGTCAAGAACCATATTGATAGTATGGGAATCATGAGATGACTCAACTTTGTTGCTCTCATTTTTTGGTATGTACATGATTAGGAAAAGGTTATTTGAAAATGTCAAGGGCTTGGTTTGAAGGTGTGTTGGGGTTGTCCAACACAAGTTCCCCCTTGTCAATGAGGGTTTAGAAAACATTTTTGAAGGTATTGCACTGACTAACATAATGCCCAACTACTAGATGGAAAACACATAGGTTTTTCTCATTATACTAGCTAGGTGCAGGATGAGAAGAATCAAATTGTTGAGGGGGTTTTATGGGAGGAAGATATATGATATTAGCTTTCAAAAACTTCACTAAGACTGAAGCGTAATACTCCCCCAGTGGAGTAAATTAATTTTGATTGTTTTGGTTTTAGTTCCTTGTGTTTTGATTTGAAGAATTATAGGAGTTTCATTAGTTGATAGATGGTAGAGGAATGGTCTTAAGGACAACCACTTTGTAGTTCCCTTGTTTTTGGTCCCAGTATTAGTTTGATTACTTGGTTTAGAGGAAGAGACCCCATTAGGTTTGAAGGTAGAGTTTTTGTTTCTCAATTTTAAGTTTCCTTCATCGATGGCTTTGTTTTCTAGTTACGTGTCATGGTAAAAGCTTCATCAAAGGGTCTAAAACTCTAAACATGAAATGTAGAAGATATGTGCTTGGAACATGATTGAGTAATTTTTTTAATTAGTTTGGGTTGGGGTAAAGAAAAGGAAAGTTGATTGATTAAACTCCTCCAATGGGTTACAAAATAAACAATCGATTCATCATCAAATTGATGTATAGAGTAAAGGTCAGTGATGGAATTTTTTTTGGAGATGTTTATTGAAAAGTGATCTAAGAAAGTTTGGGCTAGTTGGGTGAAAGAGAAGAGAGAGTTTTTTGTTATGGCACTGTACCAATCTAGTGTTGGATCAGATAGGGACATGGGGAAGGTATGAAGAAGAAGATCATCATCATAGACAATCAAATAACATGAATGCTTAAATGCCCTGAGGTGCTATTGGGGCTACTCCTTACTTTGAAATTTAGAAAACTTGGAGAGTTCCCACTAATGAGGATATGGCCTAATAGGGACAAATGGGTGAATGGTCTTGTTACAAATCTGGTCATATGATAAGATGTTGTGAGCTCCATAAATGGATGACTCTAAAGTAGTCATTTTATCCATGAGAATTTTCATTAGATATATTTGGGGTTGTGTAGCTGAAAGGTTGTAAGGTGCATATTGTTGTTATGGTTGGGTGACATATTGATAATTGGTAGGAAGTTGACGAGATGCTATATATTGATATGTGGGCATAGGTAGTTGGGTGGATGCCATGTAGGTGTAGGTGGATGTAGGTGGTTGGGTAGTGGATATAGGTAAATGCCCTTATGGGTTATAAATGTAAACTAGGTTGGGTGTGATAGGCACCTATTGAGAAGTTAAAGTGGGTTGGGTAGGAGCTGTGGTTGGATTTGTAACTAAAGGAAAGGTGGTGACCTTTGTATTGATTGGTGGTAAGTTAAAAGGTATAGACATCATAAGATTTTGAAGTAGAGTAGAGACTAATGGATTGGGGTTAGTCGAAGGAAGGTTGGTAATGCTAGTAGTAAGCACTCTCATGGTAAGTGGAGTATAGGTGGTTAATGGTTGGATTGTTCCTAGGATAGAGGATTTGTTGGTGGGGGTGGAAGGTGTAAGGGCATTGGTAGGTTGGGCAGGTTGGTTTTCCATAGTAGTATCAAAGGGAATATTGGTAGCTAAAGATACTTAGGTAGTCAATGGGTGGGTGGTGACTGTGGTAACAAAAGTGTTCCCTATAAGGTGGGAAGGCATGCCATAAGGTGGGTTCATAGGTGGAACTAAAGTAGGGGTATGGTGAGGCATGGTGATGAGATAATGCTGAAGGGCCATATGATTGTTATCTAAGAAGGTGGAAAAACCTATATCTCTTTGGGAAACTACCCAAGTGATGCAGGGGACCATTCAAGGTAACCACTCGGTGGCAATTCGGTGGCAGTCAACTCCTTGACTTTTGTATTATTGTCATTTCATTTTGTCCTCGGTGGCAGTTAGGTGGTAGTCAGCTCCTCGACTATTGTATTGTTGTCATTTTGTTTTGGTCCTCGAGCGATCATATCCTTGAGCATTGCATTACTTCAATGCTGCAAGCCATTATATCCTTGAGCATTGTATGGTTTTAATGCTGCGAGCGATTACATCCTCAAGCGTTGTATTGTTCAGTCGTCACAATTAATTCCTCAAGCCACATAATATTTTAAGGTGGCCTTCAAGAATGTGTATAAATTTATTGTAACCCAAAAGGGGAAGACAGATATCTCTTCTCAGAGATAAGCATATGTTTTGGCAAGACATCTCTTCTCAGAGATAAGCCTATAATTGTATTGTGATCTGTAATTAATATGACATCTCTTCTCAGAGAATTCATTGTTATTGTGTTGTTTCTATGCTATTGAAATCTTTGTTAACCCAAAATTTTGAGTTTTGGATTAGTGGTATAAGAGCGGTTTGTCTTGAGAAGTGTATGTTCCCAAGGATGAGGTCAGGATATAGAAAACTTGGGTGGGAAGCGATAGAGCTTCCAGATGCTCCCCCTGCGTGCCCCAAATGACCTCAAATGGTAGAAGACACTGAGACATCCAATCCTTTCAAGGAAATGGTGAATGAAGCCCTCCAATGGCAACAAGCATAGATGCTCCAATAATTTTCTCAAATTCTTCAAACACTTCTAATGGGAAATTCTGGCTCAGCGGCTACACAACTGGGTTCCTCATCAAGGGAGCTTCCTTTCAGTGCCCCAACACCCTTCAAGGTTTAGGTAAATTTTGATATTCCCACATTTGAAGGCAAAATAAATGCTGATGTGGTGGAAAATTGGTTGGACCAACTATCATCCTACTTCTCGGTAAATAAGTTCACCGATGGAGAAAAGATCACTTTTGCTCTTCTGAAATCATCATTGCCCATGAAAAACTGGTGGGAAGTGTACAAAAAGAGGTTCAATTCTGATATCATTGGCCTTAGAGTGGAACCCACCTGGGACAATTTTACGGAAGTAGTAAAAGAAGAATACTATCCCCTTGGCGCATATGATGATCTGTACATACAATGGTAACAACTCCACCAAGGAAAGGACCAATCTATGCAAGATTACACAGACACTTTTCATTTTTTGTCTGCAAGACTGGGCATTGAAGAAAGTGAGAAACATAAAACTCTCAAATATCATGATGGACTACAATGGTACATTCGGGGGGACATGGAGCTCTTCAATTTGGAAACCATCGATGAGGCATACAAGTTTGCAGTAAAGATTGAGCAGAAGCATGGAAGAATGGGTATAAAGAATCAGTCTTCAAAATGGAAAAGTGATAAAGAAGGCAAAAATTGGAAGCAAAAGGAAGGAAAGACTGGAAAGTGGTGTGGTTATCACAAATCTGAAACTCACTCTAAAGAAGAATGTCGAGCTATCAAATCACTGCTTTTTGAGTCACCATCCACAACATCTACTACTCTACCTCATACAAACCCTGCAGTCAAAGAAGTTGAAGAAGAAATTATAGATGCTGATCCTAAAGCCATTGTAGCTTCATCATAGACACACGACAAGATGCTAGATGACAAGGAAAGGTTGTTTCACTCTAAGCTATGGGTGAAAGGTAAGCCTCTACATTTCATTCTTGATAGCGGAAGTCAAAAGAATTTAATCTCTACTAATGTTGTGAAAATCCTAAATCTATCCATGAAGCATCACCCAAAACCATACAATATTGGATGGTTGAGCCTAGGGAGAGACCTCTGTGTCACCCACCAATGTCTTCTCTCATATGCAATACAACCTTTCCAAGAGGAGGTCTTATGTGATGTGGTCAATCTAGATGTTTATGATGTACTCTTTGGTTAGCCATTCATGTATGATCGACATGGTGTATACAAATCCAAAACTAGATGGATCACTCTCACTCTTGGAACATGGTGCTACAGGGTACCAAAAGTACCACCTTCCACATTTGTCTCTCTGCTTAGTGCCAATAAATTTTTTTTCATGGTGGTCAAGCCATAGGAATCCAAAAGGGATGATGTTATAGCCCTGACAACACAACAACAGAAGCAAATAGATACCGCACTGAAGAAGTTCATAGCCTTCCATCCACAGATTGATGGTCAGATAGAAATGGTGCACAATCAGGCCCCGCATAATTCCATAAGCCATAGTCTCTTCCAAATGTGCATCGAAAATCAAATCAAGACATAGCTACCCCACCTGACAGGGAATCTTGACACAATGGAGACCATTGCTTTTTAAGGAGGGAGGAATGATCCAAGTGACCATTCAAGGTGACCACTCAGTGGCAGTTTGGTGGTAGTCAACTCCTTGAATTTTGTATTGTTGTCATTTCATCTTGTCCTCGGTGGCAATTAGGTGGCAGTCAGCTCCTCGACTGTTGTATTGTTGTCATTTTTTTTTGGTCTTCGAGCGATCATATCCTTGAGCGTTGCATTACTTCAATGCTGTGAGCGATTATATCCTCGAGCATTGTATGGTTTTAATGCTGCAAGCGATTACATCCTTGAGCATTGTATTGTTCAGTCGTCACAATTAATTCCTTGAGCCACACAATCTTCTAAGGTGGCCTTCAAGAATGTGTATAAATGTATTGTAACCTGAAAGGGGAAGACAAACATCTCTTCTCAGAGATAAGTGTATGTTTTGGTGAGACATCTCTTCTCAGAGATAAGCTTATAATTGTATTGTGATCTTTAAGTAATACGACGTCTCTTCTCAAAGAATTCATTGTTATTGTGTTGTTTCTGTGCTATTGCAATCTTCGTCAACCAGAACTTTTGATTTTTGGATCACCAAGGGAAAGAAGGACTTTTTGAAGGATGAAGAGAGTATTATAATTTATAGATGTAATCCATGGATGAGGAGGTATAATAGGTTGATTGGCTTAATGATGGGTTCTATTCTACTAGGTTCTTTTGCTATTCATGAGTTAGAACCATGCAAGATAAGGAGAGAGAATATAAAAAATAATATCACCACTCAAATAGAGAGAAGACAAGAAATGGTCAAGGAAATCAAACATGCACTAAAAATTATGTTAAGTCCTAAAGTTATTTTTAGTCTTTGTTTTGGCTTAGGCCTTAAACTTTAAGAACCATGTGACTAAAGTTGGCTTGTATAATGGGTGCTAAAAAAAGAAGTGTATGGCTAGTTTTAGGTTGCGTTTAGGATCTAAAAAAAGATATGTATTGAAAATCAATATATGTCTTGGTATCGGGGCCTACCCCCTCACTTCACACACCAAAATGATAAGGGTGTTGAGTTCTTAGCTATTATATACCGATTTATAGAGTTTATACTATACCAGGGAGCTGAGTTGGTTCTTCCCTTGGTAATGACCTCTAAGTAGGATCATCGAGAAAGGGTAAGGTGAATACTAGGTGATGAAATCCTAGTCAGACCTTATGTTAAGTTGTTTTGATGTTTGATTGATGTATGTGGTTTGGTTTATGTGTGTGATACAAGTGATGTTATGATCGAATTACTTTGCTCTAATTTAACTAAGTTGTCTAAAATTGTAAGAAACCAATATATGTAGCCAATTTTAAACCCAAAAGACATTTTAATTTTGTTTATGAGCATAGAATAGGGATAAGAACATGTGGATGAAAAAAAATGAAACCCAAGCAAAGAATCAAGGGTCCCACTAGGTGTGCCAGAATGTTTCAAAGAATTTTAGCTTATATCCTGAGGAAGGAAGAAGAAATAAACTAGATATGGGTATGGTTGAAAAACCTGTTTGGTTATGCATGCATTGAATGAGATGATTGTAGAGAGATCCTCTATGGCTTGGGAGGAATGACCTAAAAATAAGACAACACTGAAGTAAATGGTTAGTTAGATAGATATTTGGGTGGATTACCTAGCAAGCTAGATATAAGAAGCATGAGCTTCCTTGGAGGTTGTCAATCCATGCTTCTTAAAAAAATAAGTTTATAAATAAAAAGATAAGGTACTTGCATAAATCACAGAAGATGATAAAATTAAGTATAAGAAATGCTTGATAAAGGAATTGACTAATTATAGAAATAAGCATGTCAATACTAATGTTAAATAGGTTAGATGTGGTTCAGAAAATAGGTTGGGGCTTTATGAACAGAAATAGATAAATAAATTCATATTTGGTTGAGGGTAAGTAGGTGAAAATAGATTGCTATTATTTTGTACCACAGTGACCATCGATGATTAAGGTGACCATCAGTGGTTGAGGTGACCAACGACAGTTGGGATAGAATGTCGATGATTAGAGTGATCATTGAAGGTTACTATAGGTTATGTCTGGGTAATAAAAGGCTATTTTGGATGGGGTTACAAAATGAGATTCTAAGAGATTGGTTTGGGTTAGGTTGATTACAAAATACAAACATAGTGATAGAATAATTAAAATAGATACTTAGCTTATTGGTGGTTGATCAGATGAGTGGTTGAGGCAGATTACTAATAAACTCATTGGTGGAGTCTAGCACAATTTTGGTAGAGTAATGATAATTGGTTGTTGGATGATAGAACTTTGACTCTCTATCATGATGGTTGGGTCATTAGATCACTAGAAAATCACCTTTAAAGGAAACTCTAGATACAAAATCTCTTGATAGTTGTGGATCCCCTTTCACCTCTTGATCCTCTCTTATAAGAAGGAAGGAGAGGTGTAATACAACATTAATAAGAGCTATAACTTAATATCTACATTCATATCTCATATTCATGGGCTCGTACATGAATTAGACAATATAATTATAGAAAAGTAAGGAAAAATTGAAGTTATTGTTTAGTGGTTTAAATAGTGGAACCTGATCATCAGTGGTCAAGGTGACCATCGACAGTTAGGGTGACCATTGATTGTCGAGGGTTAAAGTTAAGTTGGGTTAAAAAGGTGGGTTTAGCTAGTAGGTTAATTTGACTTGGGTTAGGTCTAGTTTGTAATTGATAGGGCAAGGTTGGGCCTAAGGGGGTCTTGAGGTGGTCCAAGGGAGTTACAACATTCAAAATTATCATGTACAAGTTTTTGATGTCCACACTGTGTGCAAAATCTCTCTTGTGTGATAATGGATAGCTATGCTTATGCATAATACTTCTCCTATATAAGGGTGTTTACTTGTCCTCATGCATGGTCTCTCTCTTGGGTGATGGTTGTTACCTATACTTAGAGACTATCCCTCTCTTGTGTCCTCACTTCTAGTTGACCCTGTGTCGTGTCCCTCTCCAAAGTCATAGATGCCAAAGGTACTTGTGCTACAACCAATGCCACTCTTGCCTAATCTTTCTTAGAAATTATAGTCTATTTATCTAGAGCATCTACCTCCATTTATTGATGATATCCAAAAACCTCCTATTCCTCCTATATCTTCACATCTATATCCTGCTATTGTTCACTAATGCCTCTAATTAGACCCTATCCTCCATCTCCCTCAACTACTCCTGTACACTATCCCTATCATCACAAAATGTAGTCCTAAGTCACCCTAGCATTGTCAACACCTGTAACAATTAGTAACTCCTCATTTAGTAGCTCCTCCTCTACTAGTTGTAGTGGAGGTAATGGTGCCTCTGCATCTTCACGTCTGTATATAGGGAATGCTCCCAGGATACCCTATATCAAGGTGTACTACCTCCTCACTCAATTGAAAGGGATCAATTATACCTCATACTATTTCCTCTTATAAATCCATCTGATGCTCTATAAAGATAAGAGTTATGTGCTGAGCCCCCTCCATAGTGGGAACCCTATGTATGGTCTCCAAATGACCTCATCATCAACCAATGCATATAATCATTATTTCAACCATACCAAATCCTATTCCTCCTTGTTTGCTCATGGTAGTACCATGCTAGATTACCATATCATAAATCCTAATCTAAATCTAACCTAATCCCATGTATGCCACAATAATATGATAAAGATAAGAGTTGTGCATTGATCCCCCTCCATGGTAGGAACCCTATGTATGGTCTTCAAATGACCTCACCATCAACCAACACATCTAACCATTATCTAAACCATACAAAATTTTGTACCTCCTTGCCTGCTCATAGTAGTGCCATGTTAGATCACCATATCATAAATCCTACTCTGAATCTAGCATGATCCCATTTATGCCACAATAATCTGAATGGTCATAGGATGGTGATATGCTCGTATGCCCAATAGTGAAGTAGAAAGCATACACTCATACCATAATGCTTATGTAATTATTATTCACACAACTCCAAATAACCTATACCATTAGTTCTAGGGCCCAGGAAAATACCATTTGATCCTCTGTCATGTCTACTAACACACCTAATAGAGCCCAGGGAAATTTACCCCCAATCAAGTCAGGAAGCACATAATAAGTGACAATAATCATCATCATAGTCATGAGATACATCACCTTAGTATCCATGCAGTAGATATCCTCAAAATAAAATCCCCTAGCATACCATATAGCCTCTATGAAGACCTCTCCAAATAGCTAGTCTATATAGGCATCCTGCTCCTCATGATGGATAGGCTCCACCAGTTGACCCTATATGGGTAGCCTCATAATCTTATGGATATCCTTTGGAAGAATAGTAATCTCTCAACAACATAAAAGTGTTAGTATTTAGGTCCCATCTCTCGATGAGGGATACCAACATCATTGTATATAAAGGTGCACACTAATAATACTACATGCCACCTAATCCCACTATCATCATGTACTAATAAATCCTATCTGGTCATATCTTTATGTACATCCTCTAGGAGTGATGACACCTGATCTTACATCATTAGCATCACCCTCACCTGTATGGTTAGATAAATACTTTAGTTTAGCTTACACTTTACACATCCACACACATTTCACCTACACTACCCTAGTCCTTACACCTAAGCATCAACCTAATTATTTGTCTCTCCCTAAGCTCCTTTAGCTACCCAACCTTAAAATACTTTAGCCTACCCCATTAATTTTCATTAGCTTTAACACTCTTCCTTGCTTATTAAAACCTTCTCACACCTTAGCCTTTAAATTCAAGATTGATGTCAATTGAGTCTCGACTAATGCTGATTCTTTGTTAGATCGATGTCAGTCAAGGTTTGATTGACATCAGATGGGTATTATAGATAGATGTCAGTCCTCACTTGATCGATGCTATCCCCTATCGACTGATGTTGGTTGATAACAATTGATGTTAGTCACTGTGTGCCATGGCTGACAGCCCTCAAACCCTAATTTTTTCCCATAATATGCTAAAACATGTATAATACCCTCATTTACTCCCTCCCTACACTTTTTATATTTACAATCAAAATAACTATCACAAATTTTCTCCTAAACCTCAAAAGTTCCCTCACCCAACAACACATCCATTTCAAACCCACCCATCCAAATTGAAATAAACCAGACAAAGTAAAGTCAAACATTTACCTCATTATGTATGCACCTCCATGGTAGAGCCCACTACATAGTCACTACTCACCCTCTACCCCTGGCTCATCCTCTCACTCTCTACATCCTTACCTACCTCTATCCACCTGGCCCACCTAACATCCTCTACCCCACACTAACACTCCACTTAAAATCCAAGTTAGCCCCACTCAATAGCTCACAATGCACATTTTTTCTACACCAATCATTTTCACTCTATAAAAAATGCACAATGACAAAGCAAAGCCATAATGCCCAAAATGGAAAACTTTTGACCTTTTTGGTTATTGGCCCCATTTTTAGGGTTTAGCTAGTGATTGATGTCAATCATACCCTATGTTAATTCAACTGACATTGATTGACCAAATTAAGGGTTTTAACCCCCTAGCTCCCCTATCCACCATAAGAGACCACTTTCCAAGCTCATCCCCACTCATTAGAGCTCACCTTCAACTCCTCCTTCCACTTGTTCTCATAGTTTTTATTAAAACTAAGCCTCAATTTAGTTGAATTACCCATTTCTCCCACATTTTCATGATCCATAATGTTATGTACCTTTGTACCTTTTGTACATAGACATTTTAGGTGTCTTAGGATATGCCCACTTGTGGATCCATCACTTACAACCCATTCTATTTTCTCAAGATCACCCTATTTTTACCCCCTATGAACATGGACACCTTAGAATGGAGACTTTCATTTATAAGTAAACCCATATCAGCTATGCCTAATGTTTTGGTCTGGTTCAATTATCACTTGTCCTCCTCAATAAAACCTTAATTGCCTCTTCATATAATCCTACCTACTTTAACACTCATATACACATTTGTCAAACCCACACTCAACTTAATTTTCACCTCATCACATTTTAATTTGAGGGGGAACACCTCCTTCCATACTTTGGGTATTCAACCTTCTACTGCAATTTTTTTTTTGGTTTTGTAGTTTGAATCTGCAACCTACATAACAAAAAGAGGCAAAATGAAGACACTAGAAAACTATACCACACAGTTCTAGTCATCATAAAAAATACCCCTTGGCTCCCTTAGGTTAAGATATTTATTAAAATCCTTAAACACAGCCATTTTTATCATTTGGATAATTTAATTAATTAATTATTTTAAATAATTCTATTTACACCTCCCCACCCAAATCCATGGCTAAATGAACACCACCTAGCCTTAAGACTATTTCCCACTTAGGCATTTAATAACTTAACCTCCTAGACTCATTTCTAACACATACCAATGATGATTTTATTAACCTCAAACCACTTCTATAGGTCTTAATGGCCAAACTTAAGTACAAATGACTATTTTTGGCAAGTTTGGACTATTTCTCCCTGATCGACGTTAATCACCCCTTGATTGATGCTAATTGACTAGGACTGACACTGGTTACTTAAGGTAACCCAAACACCCTACCTTGATAGAGGTTAAAAATGTATTTCGAGAAAGAATATTTAACTCTAGAGAAAATCTAAGATTATAGGTGAGCCAACAAAACCAGACTAGAGACATCAAAGTGCCTCAACAACTCACCATAAAGAGCTCAAGTACCGTTACTCTATCCACATTACTCCAGAATCCCAATTAGATTACATCCAACCTTAGGACTTCTCCATGCCAATAAAATCCAAAGATAAGTATATTACACTAACATCAAGTTCAGTTATTAGTTTCAATGGTTTTAAAGCTTGCACCCATTTCCCATATCCACCAAACTCCCCTTATGTTGGAATTATACAATTCAAAACACTTCATCTCCCACCAAAACACCCACAGACCATTCCCAATCACCTGAATATCCAAATCTTGAGTTTGATACTTTTGAGAATCTATCCCAAGCTCATGACCAACATCTAATCCAGAAACAACCCATAAAACCCTCTTGCAACTCACCTAATGGCCATTTTACCCCAAACCAGAACCCATAGGGACCAACATCAATTACCTATGACTAACATTGGTCATCCCATGACCAAATTTAGTTTCCTTAATTGATATCGATTTTATAGTGACTGACATCAGTCACCATGTGATTTATTTTCATAAAAACAATAATTTATTTCCACCTATCAACCTTAACCCAAATTCTATTTTTTTAATTTTTATTATATCACAGAGTCTCAAACTATTTTTTGATTTAGGTTGTAACATTCTATCATTAGCTTTTAATAAGTTATTTCTATTTTGGTAAAAGTACCTATTTATATTCAAAATCATTTATTTCACTAAGTTTTAGTAATTTATATTACTTCATGTAAGCATATATTTTCATTTTTTAGAACTTAACTTGTTTAAAGAGTGAATTGACAAGCCCCAAGGAAGTTTAGTACTTCTTGGATCTAGCATTTTCTAGGCAATCCACCCATCTATCTTGCCAACCAATATTTTTCTAACTACTTTCTTATTACAGGTCATCCTCCCAAGCCAAATAGGAGTTCTCTACATCAAATGGATTATGAGTGCACAACTAAATCAATTTCTTATAAACCATACCCTTCTCTTAAGCTTTTACTTGTTTTCTAAAAGAAAAATAAAATAAATAGGAAAAAATAGTGAAACATCTATACCTAGTACTGTCATGTTGTTCATTTTTATTTATCTTATTGTCTATTTTAAGAAGCCTAGTATTCTAAATTAATTTTGAAGTTAGCCTAAACATGTTAAAATTAAAACATTGATTGGTTTTTGCCTATGCATCACATAATTTTGGCCTAGACATTTACCTTTCACTTTTGGATTGTGCAACTTAAACTAGCTCCTTGCTTGATTTAAAGACTATTTTAATGCCTAAAATTGGGGAAGTGGTCTATCTTCCATATGCCTAAGGTTAAATGTATTTTGACAAAAGATCAAGTTTATGTTTAAAATCCAAATACCTAGTTTGTGTCATAGTGTTTCAAATTTTTTAGATTAAATCTATTCCCTTTTAGACCTTATTTGTTTAAATTCTAGCTTTTATTCCTTATTCCTAGTAGACCTAACAATTCTTATTTTGAGCTTATCTTTTTTGCCTTATTTTCAAAAGACCTAGCAACCTTTTTTTATTTAGACCTAGATTATAATTGTTTGAAACATGTTTTACTTAAGTTTGGCATTCTAGTTTTTATTCATCCACTTGACCCTTTTGTGTAAGAAATTTGATGTTTGACATTTGACATTTGAAATTTGACATGAGGCTATTTTAGCCCAAGTTTTAGAACTGACCATTTTTGAGATACAAATCCATCCTTATACCAAGTTTGGACCATTTGTCCTTAAGACCTTGGTTTTTATATTTTGTAGAAGTCTAGACCCTCTTTCATGAAACATTCATCATTGATTTAGATATGTCTCATTACACTCATAATGGAGCCGTGTATAATCTAGGTTATGATAATGTTGTCACACAAGAGGACTTTGTTCAAGACCCCTATGGTGATGATGTAGTTTATGAGACATATCCTTATCCTCTTTACAATAATTGATCTAGTAAACAAATCCAAGATCCCTTAGCCCACTACTTGGTTAACACACCTCCATACTCAGAACATGACCAAGATTAAACTACACAGTATCTTGATAGCATACTATTGGTTGTAGAACAAGCTCAACAACAACCATATTATGTTATTATGCCATTGAATTATGATCCTTATTTTTTTTATTGTCACTTGCTTGAAAATAAGGATGAAGTTTTAGTCAGAGTTGTGGAGGTAGGGGCCAAGTTTCTAGTAGACTTTCCCCATGAAAATTTACCTAGTCTAGTTAGAGTACCTCTCAACATGCATTATAACCAAAATATTGAATAGGCCTATACTATCCATCCTCAAGCACTCATGCTGTTGTTGTATCAAGACCCTAATATGTTTGTCAAAGGAAAAGACCTCATGGAGGATAACTTTATACAAATGCAACAAGCATATCAAACTTATTTGAATATAGTGCACAATTTTAATAACATGGTGATGTCAAATGTTCCATTCATTAAGTTAGCTCCTTCAATAGGGGTATTGATTAAATTTACATGCCATTATAATTTAGGTATAAACCTATTTGTGCAAACAACTTCAGTTTGTGATATTTTCAATTTCCCATCTATTAAAGAAGTGACTACTACTTTTACACCAAACAATGTGCTAAACATGGTAGATAACACACAATCATCTTCCAATCTAGGTCAAAGTGGTTTAACTAAACCAATAACTAGTCCAAAATAAGTGTATTTAGTTAACACCATAAGTGTTTTGAAATAGTAGGGGGTAGGAATTCCTATGTCCTAAACATAATAAGTCACCTCTAATCCTCAACTAGCTACTTCTTCAAGTACACAACCACAAGGATTAAGTAATTGAGTGTCAACTTGTGCCTTGCCTAAAAAAATATGACAAATACTACTCCACCTCAACAAATGATGGTTAACATTCCACAATAATATGCACAATCTAGTTTACCATCAAAATAGAGGTAGAACACTATGCCACCTTAACAAGGTACAATCAATATTCCACCTTGACAGGTAGTGATCAATATACCTCAATAATCATAGACCAACATACCTTAAAATCAAAAATCATGTTTAATCAATAATGTATGTCCATTGGTCAAAGAAAAATGTCAAATACTTTACAATCATCTACTTTAAAATAAGTGTTTGTATAACCAAGAGGTACTACTATCCAACAAGTACCAATTAGCTAGCAATTGCCTTTTGTTCAAAAATTACCACAAATATAATGATAGGGCCTTGGTCCATAACAAGTTCCCCTTATTCAACCTAGCTTGACTAGTCAACAGTAACACCCTACTCAACCTCAATAGGCACAATAATTAGCCAGAGCCATATCCTTCCATAATAACCATAATTCCCTCAAAATTAGGCCTATATACTAAATCCAAACCAAAATATCACATTGCAATGTGTGAAATTCCAATAATTGCATCCTAATCCATAGATGCATAGTCCTTGTCAATTCACTCAAACTAATATTCCAAAATAAAACATTCCTCCATTATACCCCAGTCAAGGTAATCCATCTTTGGCTGCCCAAACTCCACCTCATACCAATGTTTTATCTAGTTTTTTGGCACAAGAACTACAAAAAATGAAGGATGCAATTGCCACCATTCAAGATAGGAAACATACCAAGAAGTTCAAGTTAGATGACATGTGTTCATACCCATTCAACATGGATTATCTACATATACCATTCCCTCTAGGGTATGAACCACTATAATTTGATAAATACAAGGGTAAAGGAGACCCTAAGGCCCATTTAATATAATTCTTTATTGCTTTCTAGCCAATGGCTTATAATGACATTTATCTACTGCATTTGTTTCCCTGAAGTCTAGTAGGATAGGGTTTAGAGTGGTTCCTAAAATTACCAAGGAATTATGTATCTAATTTTGATGACCTCTAAAATAATTTTTTGCATTATTTATCCTATAATATTGAACATGAGATTTCATTTTATTTTCATAGATTTAAAAAATGGTGAAAAACATATTAAAAAATTAACTTTTAAATAAATGGCCAAAAAAAACTTATTTTCACCCAAAAATGTCAAAACCTTGAAAAAATCAAAATTTTCAATTAATTAGTCAAAAATTGATTAATTAAAAATTTACATATATATATATATATATATATATATATATATATATTTATATATATATATATATTTATCTTGAAGTGTTTTAAAACCCGTTTGAACCCTCTATGCAAAAATCCACTTGTGCTCCCTATAATTTGCAAAAAATATTTCACTGTTTGTGAGTTGTGTAAACACACTTTCCTTTTTTAGAAGTTATACAAATTATAATTTTTTTTTTGGTCTCTATGCAATTTAAAAAATATTTTTTGGCTTTGGTATAAATTGTGAAAAAGTTTTCAGTTCTTGTGCAAATTACAAAAATGTTTTTTTCTCCATGCGATTTGTAAAAATGTTTTTAAACTTCATGAAATTTGCAAAAATGTTTTATTTTCCAGTTTCAATACAACTCAAAGTTATGCTTCCTTTAATTTTTCAAATGCAAATTACATTTTTAAAGTTGTGTTAATCCAAAATTCCAAGTTGTATTTTTCCTATGCAAATTTTTGTTGCAAATATAAACTTTTTTCAAGCCTACATGCAAACTCATAAATGCTTCCTGTCAATCATGCAAATGTAGTTACTTCTTCGAGTATTTTTAAATTTATTCCAAACTTATATTTTTAGATTGCATGTTAAATCTGATTTTTTTTAAAAATGTTTTAAAAGTTGATTTTCTATCTGTGTTTTAGCCAGTGGCTATCGGGAGCAAATTTTCTCAAATTCATTGAGGAAAAGTAGATTGAAGAATATATATATATATATATATATATATATATATATATATATATATATATATATATATATATATATATATATATATATATATATATTGGTGAGTTCACAGAGAATTTTTAAATATTTCCAAGACATAGCTAGGTGCTACATCAAATTTTTTCACCTGAAGGGCTCAAAGGAGAAAGACAAGCAATGTTTTTTGATAAATGTTTTTCTAGTTTCCTCTTCCAATAGAAGCACCTTTCCATCCATTTAACACCGAAGGGAAGAAAAATTAATTTTTTTCTTTTTCTCCTTAGCTATACAAGTCGTGAAACTTCCAAAAAGTAGATTTCACATTATTTTCTTTTCCCCATTGAATTCTCCAAAAATTGTTGGATCAAAAATTTGTCAAAGGGATAAATTGGTGAATTTGAGTTAGTAGTGTGGGAAATGAGTCCTTGAGTTAGTCAACAACACAAGACAAAGTCCCTCTCCTATTATTAGGTGGAACTGCCTTTATTGAAAGCCAAAAAGGTAAAAGTGAGGGAAAAGCATTCATATCTATTTACAACAAAAATGTTTTCTACTAGGGGTTTCATACTTTTAACCTGAAAGTATATAAAGGAGATAGAAAGGAAATGAGGGGAAAGAAGGGAATAATGGAAAGAAGGGAATAATAAATAAATAAAAGGAATAAGGGAAAATAAGGTTATTATAGTCCATTAAACATAGAAACTACTATGATAACACCAGAAAAAAAGAAAGACAACTCTGGGTAGCTAAATGAAAAAAATTACCAGAATAGTCTAAGAAGGGAAAAACACTGTGTGCATGAAATATCTCTCATTAAATGGGTGGTAAAGACATAATTACAGCCTTAGGAGTGCAAAATGGACAATAAGATGATTTTTTTATACTAATAGTAGACCAAAGACAACCATCCCATATTTACCTGTAAAAGACAATTAAAATATTGCTTAAACCCCACTGAGATTTCACATTCATAGAAATAACACAAGAAGATTCTAAAAGAAATACTTAATGTGAAATCCCATTTTTTGACTTTTTGGTAGTGAAACTTTGCAGGAACTTTTGAAGGATGAGATTATATTTTCAACTCAATAAAGATTAGAATAGGAAGATTTTGTAGACTGTGTTTAAGATTTCTTCATGAATTATAACTTTGCATATGATTCATCTAGATATGTATATTTACTTTCAAATTATTTTCATAATCACTACCAAATTCTAAGAAAATTGGAATTTCACAATAAGTATTTATTTTAAAATCTTCTTGTGTTATTTCTATAAATGTGAAATTTTGGTCAGGTTTAAGCAATATTTTAATTGTCCTTTACGAGTAAATATAGGATGGTTATCTTTGATAGACTATTAGTATTAGAAAATTGTCTCACTATATGTTTTCTACTCCTAAGGGTGTAATTGTCTTTACCACATATTTAATGTGAGAGATTTCATGCACATAGTGTTTTCCCCTTCTTGGATTATTCTAGTAAGTTTTTGCATTTAACTACCCAAAGTTATTTTTATTTTTTCCTAGGGTTATCATAATATTTTTTGTGTTTAACATAATATAATAACCTTTTTTCCCTTATTAATTTCCTTTCTTTATTATTCCCTTCTTTCCCCTCATTTCTTATCTCCTTTAAGTACTTTCAAGTTAAAAGTATGAAACCCCCAATATAAAATATTTTTGATGTAAATAGTTGTGAATGCTTTTCCATTTTTAGATTTCAATAAAGGTAGTTCCACTTGCTAATAGGAGAGGGACTTTGTATCATGTTTATGACTAATTCAAGGACTCAGTTCCTACACCGCTGAATCAAAGTCACCAATTTGTCCCCTTGACAAAATTTTGAGCTAACACATTGGTAGATTTGACTCAAGCCAAGCATAAATTTGGTGAAATATATCCTATAAATAATTGGCTATTATTTTTACTAAAAAATTACACAAAAAGATATCCTATCATCTGGAGCTTTAGTGTGCACATACATTCAAAGAGATCATTGACAAAGGTTTATTGATTGAAAAGTACCTTATTAAAAAAGTGATTATCAAACTCACCTATTTGAACCAAAATCAAAATCAAAACCAAGAAACAAGCCAAAGACAGAACCAAAACTAAGTGCCCATGTAAGCATCGACACCATCCCAAGCCAATAATTATGAAAAATATAAACAAATCAACCAAAATAAGAATACTATTGGAAATGGAGTAACTGAATCACATCATGTATGAATGGTGCAAACACTATCTACTCAACCAACACTAAAAATTCAACTTAATCATCATCAATAACTCGTTCAACAAGTGCAACCTTTGTAGTAACCTAGACCAAATCAACAAACATATCAACCCTTAAATTTGTAAACCCCTCCTCCAAGAAGAAATGTTATTAATAATCAAGTCTTTAGTGATCTTGAAGATCCTATTGAAGTTGTGTTTCACAAATTAGTCACTGCTAATATGATTAGTTGACCCATTCTAAAGAATTATCCTAAGGGTATTTAATATCCATATTGGTATAAAGAAAATAAGTTATATGAATACCATTGTGTTCATAGACATAATCTATGACATTATGTGCAAATAAAACACCTCATTAAAAATATGTTGGAAATTGGGGAGATTACATTAGATAATAAAGCATCTAGATCTAATCATAACTTGGGTATATATCAAAACCCAGTTCCATAGCATAACAATACCAACCAACAATAACATCAACAAAGGCCAGAATAATATTAATAATAGTATCAAACTCCATGAAAACAACAATAATACCAATAAAAATAATAACAACATCAGTGAATGGAAGGAACGAAGGCCAAAACAATTCCAATACCCAACAGAGTTACCATGCAGTTGCACATAACTACACTAAAGTTATAAGTAATATTGCTTGAGGTCACATTTTTACTATCACCATTAATCCAAGACCAAGTTATAAAAAAACATGACCATTACTAAATAATTCCAATCAAATCATTTATGCCACTAATCCTTCCTTAAACTAGGACCATAAACAAGTGCATCAACAATGAAGGATTATTATTTTTGGACCTTATAATAATAACTTATCATTACCCCATGACTATAGACAAGTGCATCAGGAATCAAAACTTATCCTATTTGGCTCCTCTCCATCATCATTTTCTAACAACAATGGTCCTATATCTAATCTTGATTATGAAATGACAACTTGATGGTCAAATATTACCATTCCTAGTTCATAATCCCCTGCCATCAAACCAATCTAACCCACTATCCTGGCTAAGAACAAGCCATACACCATTGTTAAGGAAAATACATTTGACATTATGGAATGAATTCAAAATATGCCCACACAAATATCCATTTTGGATTAGTTTCATACATCTACCATCTGAAAGAACATCTTAACAAAATTCTTAGGCCAATCTCTAGTTTCCAATGACATAGCTCTTGATAAATTCCAATCTTTGGTTAGACATTTGGCCCTAGGCTAGTGATTGACTTTCAACCAAAGAGATATGTCATCCCTCGACACTCTCCATAATAATCACTTATACATTGAATATGTCATTACATGAAATAAAGTTAAATGTGTCCTCATAGATAATGAATCATGCCTAAATATTATGTCTTTAAAGCTCATAAAGCATCTTGGATATACAAAAACTGATCTATAACTAGAGATAATTACTATCAAGGCCTTTGACAATGAAGAACAAGAATCACAAGGCACCATAATCTTACCAATTATCATTAGGCCCTTGACTCATGATACACTTTGCCATGTGTTATATCTATACCTATCTTACAATTTGATTATGGTGTTTCTATGTAAAATTGCTTTCTACATTCAAAAGATGAAATAAGAAACTAAAAGAAATGGTCAAGGTTAGAAGTACCTGATAAAGTTGTGCGCACTGAAATCAGACGTTGGAAGATTCTCCTCTTTGGCTGTGGAGGAATGACACCTGCGAAGAAAAGGCTAAAACACGGAAAAACGTTAGTCAAAGATATGGTGGGCTGTCAGGCGAACGCCCGATCCTGGAAGTACGAAGACTTCCTAGAAGGATATCAACCCACTGATAAAAAAAAGTAGAATATTGGATGAAAGTAGATAATAATGACAGAAAATAAAGTGCATACCTGATATGCAGCACTATTCTGCACAGTCACCGGCGTCGGTTAGGGAAGGTGCCGATGTCAGTTGAGGTGCCGTCATCGGTCGGGGTAGTGACCGGCGTCGGTAGGGGCAGGTTCTGGACAAGTTGTAGAAGGCTTTGGGAGAGTCGGGACAGGTTCTGGACAGGGTCGGGACGAGGTTTAGACAGAGTCAGGACAGGGTCTGATAAGGTCAGGGTAGGGTTTTGGATAGAGTCAGGACAGGGTCTGGACAGAGGCAGGGATGTAAACGAGAGATGCTGGGTCTGTGGTTTGAAGAATCGGGATGACAAAACTGATAAAGAATAACCAAGGAAGAAATAAAACAAACAGAATAAATACTTACCTGCCAGAAGACACGATGAAAGCCATAGTTGAAGTTGTCTGTGCAGTGCCGGATTGAATGCAGATTGGTTGATGCCGAGAGTGTTGATCGCGAGAGTGTTGATGTCGGAGTTCGTAGGTTGATTGAATGATTGCTCGGGTTTCGATTGATCCGCGTTTCGAATGGTTGGCAGACATTGATGAAGGCGAGGGATGGTTCCAGAGACGGTTCGTCAACCGTTTCGGGAAACCGAATGATAACTGATAACGGATAACGGCAAGGTGACCGACGTCGGCGACATCGACCGAGTAAAGACCGTCGTCGGCAGATGCATAATGGGGATAGAGTCTAGCTTTAGCTCTGTGCTCATTTTTACATGCTGCCAGGGTCAAGGTTGGTGGAACAAGTGATCGACAAGGGTTAAATAGGCGAAGAAGAATAAGATGGGGAATGACCAGGGGAGTTGACACGATTTCGGTGTCTACATTTGCCCCTTTTTGTCTTGTTGGTTGTTCAGGATGAACTGCAAGACAAAAACAAGAGGGATTGCCCCAGGTGAGGGATAAGGTTGATTTTGTCTTGTTGGTTGTTCAAATGAACTGCAAGACAAAAATAGGAAGCGAAATGCCCCGAGTAAGGATAAGGTATTCCCCCTCAAAGTAGGAGTCGAGGGAAGGGAACCGGGAATCGGGTGCTGATTTGACAAGGAGTGGATGAAAAAGGGGTGAGGGTGAACGCGGCAAAGGTCGTGATTGCACGCATACCACTGCACGAGAAGGTCAGGCCAAAGTGTCGCAGGTCAAGGGTCGAGGAGTGCCAAAATTGAAGTAACCGTGCCCCAACATTTAGTCTTCTGCTGATCGGGTTACTCAATCTAAGCTGAAGCTCCAAATGGTCATCGTGTTCCAGGTATCCCAGGCTCAGGAAGTGCTCCTAGAAACACGAAAAAGTCACAAGTAGTGCGGATCAACCGGTGTGCGATCCTATACTTGTGAGGGGCCAAAAAAGGTCTGCGCACAAGTCAGCTAACCAGTCATGAGGTAGCATACATGCAAAAACAACCAAGGCAACAACGTCTTGGAAGTGGTCGAGGTCAGAGGAGATAGGCATGATCTCCAATGGTTGGTGGTCGATGGGTGGATGCATGGATGAAAGGATGCGGCCGAGCTAACCCCAGAAGACCCCATGTCAACTGAGTGCTGCCTACATAGCCCTGGTGATAGGGCCTCAGGCCGATGTAGTTCTCCCTAGAAGGGAGGAAGGGTCAAAGGGATGGAAATGGGTCGTGGTGAAGGGCAAGGTTATGGTTAAAAGAAGGCAAGAAGGTTTGTCCATCAGAGAGACGAACAAACGAGAATGGTTGAGCTAACCCCAAAAGACAGTCGTGTCATCTGAGTGCTGCCTACATAGCCCCGGTGAGAGGGCCTCAGACCAATGTAGTTCAGACAAAGGGTCCGAGCGGTAGACAGGTGGTTAAAATAGTTGATAGATTGGGCATGGTTATGATGAAATGATGAGAAAAAAAGATGTTGCAGCCTTTTCCGAATGGTGTATTCTGCAACATTGGTTGATGGGTTTTTCATCCCTAGCAATATTCCATATTCGTGATGGATGTATACTAAAAATGAATTGAGGTCTATTTATGCTTCAGCAAGTATTGGTTTATGCTGAACATAAATTGCGGCGGGTCGATAGTTTCCAATTGGTGTCCATAGAAACTAGGGTGAATAGGCAATGAGAGTGGTTTAAAGAGAGAGTTGAGCTGAGTCGATTGACAAGTGATGAAGGTGAATGTGACCAAAGTGCAGAAGAAGAGATGAAAGGCGAATCGCTCTTTCATTGACAAGGACCAAAAAGATAGCATAGATAGGGGTTATGAGAACCAAGAGCCCCATTCATGCGTGACGTCGTTGACCATAGTTATGTTAGAGCGGTAATCGAATCACTTAGACATTAAAGTGAGCTCGAAGTCCCTTGAGCAGGTGATAGGAGGAGGAAAGAGGGTAACCCATTTTAAGAGCAGAGATAACTATGCCCCTTTTAATAGGAGACCCTGAGACAACTATAAGTCAAGTCCATGACTCTTTTTTTTTTTTTGGCGCAGATTGATCAATGCGGGAAGCCTGCAGAGAGATGTCATTTGATTTAGTGGTCAGGTTGTGAAGCTGATCAATGCGAGAAGATTTTAAAATAATGCTTTTTATTGCCAGATTAGTCATAGCCATCCTTCGAGGGAGTGGTCTAGATTTTTGTTTAATATAAAGGCTTTTGAATAGCTGTCCTTCGAGGGAGCAGTCTATTAATTACAGCAATGATAGTACAGCTGTCCTTCGAGGGAGCAGTCTATTTTTTTTTTGATTTTGATATTGATATAGTGACCATGGATATGTTTTGACATCTTGATTTGTTTTTATAGAAATGTGAGTCATGGACAAGACTGTAGAAGTTCAAGGGCTCCCTTTTATTAAGACAAAGCATCCATACATCATAAAAGGGTTATAGGAATTGTTAAGAGGAATAGGGTTGAAAGGAAGTAGGTTTAAAGAGAAACGGGGATTGCTCAAGGGACGAGCTCAAGTTAAGTGTCAAGTGGACGAATACTCGACTAGCAGTAGAACGGTCGCAGATGCAACGCATTAAGAGGCTCAGGTTCTAGGCGTCCATCAAGAGAAGATAGACGGTAAGTCCCTGATCCATACTTGTGCATGATAATAAAAGGTCTGAGCCAATTAGGAGCAAACTTGCCCCATTTGCCTCTTTCCAGATTGGTCAGGTGTTGATTGATGAGTGGATGTGAAGTTGGTTGATATGGTTGCTGATTGGTCGAGACAGGTTGAATGTTTTGATAAAAAGATTGGTCAATGTTTGGTTGAGATTTGGTCATTTGATAATTGGTCAATGGTTGGTCGAGGGTTGATTGGTTGGTATTTGGTCTTTGGTTGGGTCGAATGTTTGGTTGAGGTCAGGTTAAATGTTTGGTTGCTAGTCTGGTTGAGGTTAAGTTGAAAGAGTGGTTGATATGTGGTCGAGACTGTGTTGAAAAATTGGTCGAGGTTTGGATAAAGGTTGAATTCCCCCAACGGCTAGGGAGAATTTTTGACGGATTAGTTAAGGTTGATTGAGGTTTAGTGGTCAGATGGACGGTATTGATGTTGAATAAAGGGGTTAAAGGCAGCGAAGGGATCCTATTCTGTTGTGGAGATCCCAATTTAGATGACGAGGTTGGAGAGGTATGGGTCGGTGTGGATGATTTGTCAAAGGGGGGGTCAAGAGGATCCTTGATAAGAAAGGAATCCTTTTTCCGGTGGTGATGAATGACAGCTTTAAGAGCGCAACAACGCTCGGTGTCATGTCCCGGAGTGTGATGATAATGACAGAATGTAGAGTTGTCGAACCAAGATGGCCTTGATCCGAGAGTTGATGAGTGGGGTGGTGTTGAAGGTTTGTTGATAACGTGGTTGAAAAGAGAGGTGTCATTCCCCAGACATTGGTGAACGACGACCTTGAGGGCATGACAATGTTCCGTGTCGTGCCCAGGCATGCGATGATACGCACAAATGCGAGTGTCATCGAACCATGGTGGTTTTGGTCCGAGAAAGTGATATGGTCTAAGAGGCGGGAGATAGAGACGAGAGGACTGCAACAATTGCCGTAAGAGCAAGGCATATGAACCTGCTAACGGGTCGAGATGTTTTATTGCAGAGAGGGTTGGTGACATTGGTTTGGGAGGCAAAGGAGGCGTTGGTCGATGGTTTGAAGGAGGTATAAGTCTGACGGGTTGATAGAATAATGGAGGTGACTTACCTCTGTGAAGTATGGGAGTGGGAAGCACTCCGAGTAAAGTAGACGGATGTGGGCCCAAGATTGAAGGTAATGACGAAGATAGGGGAGGAGGCCTCCGGTGTGGTTTAGTAGCCTTCTTTGGTTTGGGTTGAGGGCCACCTTTGTGCGAGGCGAGATTAGATGTGGGGCGAACACCAAGAGGTTTAGTCTCTTTGGGCATGATGGACGCCTGCGCGGGTTTGGATTTAGATGTGGACGGTTCTTCTCTCGATGGAGAAGGGATTGAAGGTGTGGGCTCTTTAAGAGGAAAGAGCACCGGAGTAGTCATGGCTTCTGTGTGTGGTTGGGGAGTCAAAAAGGTATGATCATCTATGGATAATAATAAGGATGAAGGCGAGGCAGCTGGTGTTGATGTGGTCAAAGCATCCTCCAATATAGGAGAAGTCACGGGAGGACAAGTGGGAGAAGAAAGTTCTTCGCCACGTGGAGGAGGTATAGGGGAAGAAAGGTCTTCCACCTGTGAGAAAGGTTGGTCAGGGATAAGAGAAAAGATAGTGTCGACCGTGTGTATATCATGGTCTTGAGGGTCATTGGTCATGGTTTGGACGTTGTCTTGAGTATGCGGGTGATTAGAAAGGGGTTGCTTGAAGATGTCAAGGTTTTGGTTGGGTGGTGCATTCGGGTTATCCAAGATGAGATCCCCCTTGTCTAGCATGTCCTGGACGATGTTTTTGAAAGTTTGACAGTGATCCGTGTCATGGCCTTTGACACGGTGATAGTTGCAAAAGTGGTTCTCCCTGTACCATGCAGGGATAGGTGTTGAGGGGTCGAATTGATGTGGTCGGATTGGAGGGAGATTGAGGACCCCCTGCTTGACGAGTTTATCCAAGACAGAGGCATATGACTCCCCAATTGGAGTGAATTGACGCTGTAAGGATTGACGTTGAAAATGTTTATTGATGTAGTCTAATGTTGAAGATGATGATCGGTTGGTTATTGTTGAAGATGATGGTCTAAAGATGACAGTGTTTGCCGACCCCTTGGATTGAGAGTGGGCAGAAAAAGGTCTGGAAGAAGAATGGTCATTGGTTCTTGTGTTAGTGTTACACAATTTGACCTTATCTTCTTCAATGGCATGGAGTTCAAGCTTTCGGGCCATGGTGAAGGCCTCATCGAAAGTGTGGAATGTTTGAACCCGCAAGGTGGACGAGATATGACTGGCACATGCTCGGGAAAAGAGCTCAATGAGCTCGGGTTGAGGCAAGGAGAAGGAGAGCTGGTTAATCAGGCCTCTCCAACGGGTGACAAAATCGGTTATTGATTCGTCGTCAAATTGCCTGATGGAGTAAAGGTCTGTGATTGAGACTTGTTTAGTGATATTGATTGAGAAATGGTCAACGAATAGTTGGGCGAGTTGAATGAATGAAAAGATAGAATGTCTGGCAAGAGAACTATACCAGTCAAGGGCAGGGCCAGAAAGAGACATAGGAAACGTGCGTAGAAGTAACGCATCATCATAGGCAATAAGGTAACAGGCATGTCTGAATGCCCGTAGATGTTGTTGTGGGTCTTCCTTACTTTGAAAGCGAGTGAATTTAGGAAGCTCCCAATGGTTGGGGTATGGTCGGATAGGGACAGAAGGGTGGATGGGCTCGTTGTAAATCTGGTCATATGAAGAGACATTACTTGAACCGGAGATAGAAGCTTCGAGACTGGACATTTTATCCATCAGCATCTTGATGATGTCTGCTGACGGATTGGCGGGTTGAATGCCCCCTAGGTTGTAGGGCGCTTGGAAGAGGCTAGAGGAGGCGTGCGACATAGTCGGTTGTACCAGTAAGGGTGCAACGTATGGATGACTAGTCACAAGGGCAGAAGTAGAGGTTAAGGGTGGTTGGGTTATGAAGGTAGAAGGCATAGGCTGACTAGATACCGCCAAAGGAGGTTGTGTGACGGCATTGACAAAGGGCGAGGTAGGCACTCCTGCATATATAGGCGCAAGAGTGTGTGGGGTCGAGACAATCAAGTTCTAATATAATGTAGCACTTGGTTGAATTGCAGGTGGTTGAGGGGGTAACGAAACCCCGGTGAAGGTTGGTCTAAAAATAGATGAGGAGGCCAAACTTTGCGTATAGGCCATGGTCGGGTTAATGGTTGAGGTGAAAGGTTGAGTCGTAAAAGGTTGGGTGGCGAACGGTGTGGATGTCGTCGCCACGTCGCCCGAAAGGTCCCGCATTGGGTTTCTTGCGAGATAGTTTTGGAGGGCTGCGGTATTGAGGTCCAAGAATCTTGCAAAATCTTGGTCCCCTTCTGGGATGATAGGCGTCTGGGTTGGAGATAGTCTGGTAGGAGTTCTTTCAGTTTCTGAATTGAACTCCATTATAGGGTTGGTTGTAGGCGAGGTAGGTGAAAGCGATTGATGGCTAGTGTGGTCAAGAAGAGCCTTGGTTTGACTACGTGTCAGAACCATTCAAGGCAAGAAAGAACGTCTTCACAAGCTCAAACAAGCAGATAAGAACGAAAAAGATGAAGACACAAGCAGATCCTAAAACCCTAAGAGTAAATTATTAGGATTATAGTGGCTTATGCCTTAGAATGTGTGTAGTGGAAGGTTGGTTTTGTGAGTCAGGTCCTAGAAGAAGCAGTCTATGGATGGTTTCGGGTTTTGTTATGGTGCTCAAGAAGTCTGTGTTAGGTTTGGTACGCGGCCTGGTGCTAAGGAGCAAGCTCCCCTCACTTCACGATTCCAGTGGTTAGCTGGTCTCGCTTAGCCAAAATATACCTCGCCTAGAGTTTAGACTCCGCCAGAGAACGGAGTGGGCTTCCCCCTTGGTGATGAAATCCAAGTAGGGTCACCGGGACGGGTAAGGTATCCGCTGGGGGATGAAATCCCAGTCGGGCCTTGTCTCAGGTAAGTTAAAATGTTTATTTTGTGCAGGTGGTTTGGTCATGTAACATCAAGTGATCTAGATTAATTCAATATGCGGTTTAATTACTATGTGTGGTCTAAAAGATGCAGGCAATTAGAAATGAATGCAAAGTGTTTTAATGCCCAAGTCAAAATGTTTGTTCGTATGAAGACGAATGGAGAAAGAGTCAAAGAATATGAGTTTTAGCTAGTCTAGAAGTGCAAGAAAGAAAGAAATGTTCGTTTTAGTCCTGCTTATGATGTCGTTTAAGAAGAGACGAAAGGAGGTGAAAAGGAAGAAACCTAATGCACCTAAATGAATGAAAGAAAGAAAGAACCCAAGGAGGACCTAGGGTCCCACCGGGCGTGCCAGAATGTTTCTATGCAAAATTGCTTTCTACATTCAAAAGATGAAATAAGAAACTAAAAGAAATGGTCAAGGTTAGAAGTACCTGATAAAGTTGTGCGCACCGAAATCAGACGTTGGAAGATTCTCCTCTTTGGCTGTGGAGGAATGACACCTGCGAAGAAAAGGCTAAAACACGGAAAAACGTTAGTCAAAGATATGGTGGGCTGTCAGGCGAACGCCCGATCCCGGAAGTATGAAGACTTCCTATAAGGATATCAACCCACTGATAAAAAAAAGCAGAATATTGGACGAAAGTAGATAATAATGACAGAAATAAATGACAAAAAATAAAGTGCATACCTGATATGCAGCACTATTCTGCACAGTCGCCGGCGTCGGTCTCTGTGGTGCCGGCGTCGGTTAGGGAAGGTGCCGACGTCGGTTGAGGTGCCGTCGTCGGTCGGGGTAGTGACCGACGTCGGTAGGGGCAGGTTCTGGACAAGTTGCAGAAGGCTTTGGGAGAGTCGGGACAGGTTCTGGACAGGGTCGGGACGAGGTTTAGACAGAGTTGGGACAGGGTCTGATAAGGTCAGGGTAGGGTTTTGGATAGAGTCAGGACAGAGTCTGGATAGAGTCAGGACAGGGTCTGGACAGAGGCAGGGATGTAAACGAGAGATGCTGGGTCTGTGGTTTGAAGAATCGGGATGACAGAACTGATAAAGAATAACCAAGGAAGAAATAAAACAAATAGAATAAATACTTACCTACCAGAAGACGCGATGAAAGCCATAGTTGAAGTTGTCTGTGCAGTGCCGGATTGAATGCAGATTGGTTGATGCCGAGAGTGGGTTGATGCCAAGAGTGTTGATCGTGAGAGTGTTGATGTCAGAGTTCGCAGGTTGATTGAATGATTGCTCGGGTTTCGATTGATCCGCGTTTTGAATGGTTGGCGGACGCTGATGAAGGCGAGGGACGGTTCCAGAGACGGTTCATCAACCGTTTCGGGAAACCGAATGATAACTGATAACGGATAACGGCAAGGTGACCGACGTCGGCCGATAAGTGACCGACGTCGGCGACATCGGCCGGGTAAAGACCGTCGTCGGTAGATGCATAATGGGGATAGAGTCTAGCTTTAGCTTTGTGCTCATTTTTACATGCTGCCAGGGTCAAGGTTGGTGGAATAAGTGATCGACAAGGGTTAAATAGGCGAAGAAGAATAAGATGGGGAATGACCAGGGGAGTCAACACGATTTTGGTGTCTACATATGGGTAGACCTTGGATACATGAATTTCATGCAATCCATTCAACATTACACCAGTGTCTCAAGTTTTCTCACTTGGGAATGAAGGCCACCATAAATGAAGATTTTCATCCCTATGAATATTGAAAAACATTTGAAGGCTGACTATGAAAGTTACAATTACCACTTTGGACTAGATCTGGTTCCCAAAAAGGATAAAGGCAAATAAATACTTGTTGAGTTCCTAGAGGCCAATTGCATAGACCCAAATAACCTTGATTCATCTTCACATACTCATCCACTTGAAATGTCTAATAATTTTACCATCTCACCTAATAGCCTAGGAGAATATTTGAATCATGACACAAATCACATTACCAAAATTACACATAACCCCAAGTGCTATAGAAGACCTAAAGCTAAGCCTCCTTGTATGGAATGACAATGAAAGGGAAAAGGTAAAATTCATAGTATAGCTCTTATCATTTTCACACTAGCCACTAGACAAAAAGAGGATCCACTTACCAATAATGAATCCTAATTATATAATGACAAATTGGTTCATTGTTAAAAAAATTCCAAATATCCCATCCCTAACAGGATCATGGAGAATCAAGCCTATGAAGGAGGAGGCTTAGGCCAAATTAGTAGGGAACTCTTGATCTAATTTATATTACATGATACAAAGGAATATATATTCTCAAATTTAAACTTCTTGGGGTTGACCCCACATATCTTATTTGTTTTCCAACACCAACAACTAGTGATGATGATGCTGGTAGTGAAGTATAATCTAATCACAACCTTTATGAAAACCTTAGCAATACCAATCTATTTGACACCTATACCATTTATAACCTTACACTAGTAAGCTGACACATTATACTTCTTCTATATCACCCTCAACTTATAGCCTAGGACCAACAAGAATCCATAGTGCCTATAGACAAGTTTGAGAATGATGAGGCCTTTTACAATTTTCTAGGCCTAAGAGATAATGTTCCTTTGGGAGACCACAAACAAGGGTTTTTTTTATCAAACTAAATACTGCAGCCTATTTTAGAGAATGGGTGAGAACCCTTAGCCATAAATAAATAAATAAAATATTAAGGTCCCAAAGTGAAAACATCTTTGCGGTACTTTTGAACTAGGGTAAAAGTAAAGAGAAAGGCTAGTCTTTTGGTGAAAACCTATTTTAGGCACCATTAGAGGGGGGTGTTCACCTTTCCTCAAATGAATCTTAGGAGACTACCAATGATGAAATTACTTTTGGGTCTAAGTTTAGTTCTACATAATAACATGCCTTTCATCAAATTTCTTAGGAATTTCTAATAGTGTTTGTAACATGGCCATTTCTACCATTGAGAGATTTAGATTCATCTTTTTTAGGTGAGCTTGAAGAACCAATCCAAATATAGGACTTTGACGTTTAAGGCCAATTCAAATCATTACCAACCATTCTGGAAGATGGTTTGACTCTCCTCATAGCAGAAACTATATAAATCAACATTAAGATTCTAGATGACCCAAAATGGATCAAATTAGGCACATCCCTCATTGAGAAGGAATGTGAAATATTTATATCCCTTTTGAGGGAATTTGTTGACATTTTTTCTTGGGCCTATTTAGATATGCTAGGTTTAGAAACTACCTTAGTTGTGCACCACTTTGTTATACATCTTGATGCTAAATTTGTGAAGTAAAAACTACACAAGATGCATCTTCATATTATTTTATTAGTAAATAAAGAGTTGGAAAAAATCTTATAAGTGAGATGCATCTGATCGATCGATTACAGAGAGTAGATATCAAATTTTGTGCCTATTAATAAGAAGATAGATTGAATCATAATCTACACTCATTTTAAATATATAAAAAAATCCTACCCTAAGGATGACTTTCCTCTATCAAAAATTGACATGATAGTTGAATCCACAACATGGTATAAAATACTTTCGCTTATGGATGGATTTTTAGGATACAACCAAATCTAGATTGCCGTAAAAGACCAACATATAACAATTCTGACCACTCCATGGGGAATATTTTATTATTAGGTTATGCCATTTGGTCTCAAGAATGCTATAACCACATACCAAAGAGTCATGCCCATCATATTTCATGATATGATATATGACATTATTAAAGACTATGTCGACAACATATTGGGTAAATCAAAGACCCATGTTGATAATCCAAATGCACTATGATGAATATTTAAAAGGATTCATGAATATAAGGTCAAATTCAATCCTAAAAGTACATCTTTGGTGTCAATTTAAGAAAATTGTTAGGCTTCATTATCTCTCATAGAGGCATTGAAGTTGATCCTGCCAAAGTATAAGCCATTACAAAGATTTCATCACCTTCTAATTTGAAGTAGCTCTATAGTTTATAGGGTAAGATTCAATCTATCAGATGCTTCATTTATCACTTGGTTGAAAAATTCCATCCATTTACATACTTATTGAAGAAGAGTGTCACATTTCATTGGGATTACGAATTCCTAAAAACCTTCCAATACCTAAAGGAATATCTTGCCAATCCACCTATTTTGTTACCTCCTATGCCAAGAAAGTTGTTCCTACTATATATATGTGCCATATACAAATCCTTGAGGGCACTTATAGATTAGCATGATAACAATTGAAAATAACATGCCATGTACTATTTAATTCATACACTAGTCACATATGAACACAACTATACACCCAAATAAGAAGCTTGTTTAGCTATGGTATTTATAACCTAGAAGTTATGACATTACATGCTTAACAACAAGACCATGGTCATTACAAAGTATATTCTCTCAAGTATATACTATCCAATACAATTTTACAAGGCTACATGGTTAGATAGATCATGCTTTTGAATGAGTTCGATATAGAATACATCAAATAGAAAGCTATCAAGGGACAAGCACTTGTAGATCAACTTGCTAAAGCTCCCTTTGTAGATACTAAACCCCTTACTTTTCAATTCCTATATAATTCCATTATGACCATCATTAACACACCTCCTGAGGATCAAGACTGGAAGCTATATTTTGATGGATCATTCACATCACATGGATTGGGGGTAGGCCTATTATTTATTACACCATAGGGGGATCTTATCCCTAAATTAGTTTATATTAGATTTATTTATAATAAAAACATAGTTGAATATAAACCACTCATTATAGAGATTCATAGGGTAGTACAATGGAATATTCAACATCTAACAATTTATGGTGATTCTTAGTTAATCATCAATCAGGTTACAAAGCACTTTCAGACCAGAGATGATAAGCTAGTGCCATACAAGGCTATGATAGACACTCTCAAATAATAGATCATTAACATATAGTTTGAAAAAATACCAAGGTCAAATAATAAGATAACGGATGCCATGGCCACCATCGGCTCTTTGATTTGCCAAACATATAAGATAAAAAAATATCAATTCCTTGTTTAAAATATTTTAGAGCCTGCTCATGAACTTTGAACCATCACAATGACCTATGATATTATTGGTCTCAAATCTATATGGTATTGATACCTCTTTACCTACTTTCATGACCATATCATTCCACTTGACCTATTACATAAAAAATAAAATACCTTTACCCACCAAGCCTCATGTTATACTTTACTTATTCCAATCCTTTAACTCCATGGCTTTGATGGCACTTTGATTTATTATTTAAATTTGGTAGAAGTAATATTAGCATTATGGGAAGTTCATGAAATAGTACATAGATCCCATACCAATGGGGATATCCTAGCCAAAAATCTCCTATGTACTAGATATTATTGGCCAACTATGGATGCAGATGCAGCTACTTATGTCAAAAGGTTTGACAAATGTCAAAGGCATGTTAATCTAATTCATGCCCTAGCCAGAACATTAAAAAGAATGCTTAATCTATGGTCATTTGAATATGGGGACTTTATCTCATTGGGAAGATTAAACCAACCTCATTTGATGGCCATAAACACATCCTTACCACTACCAAATATTTCACTAAATGGGTTGAACCTATACCCCTCACTTTCATAATTGGAAAATAGATTTTCAAGTTCATCTTCAATCATCTCATCTGTCATTATGGTATCCCATTAGACATTATATCTGATAATGACAGATCATTTAAGAATAAGTATGTCAAAATACTTTATGCCAATTACAACATTACTAAAAAAATTTCTATCATATTACCCATAAGGTCATGGCCAAGTAGAAGTATCCAACAATCCTTAAAAATATTATCAATAATGTTGGCCACAATTGGCACCTCCAAATTTTTTGCACCCTCTGGGCATGCCACAGTAATTACCATACCCCAATAAGAGCCACTCCATATTCCTTAGTTTTTGTCATTGAAGTCATTCTTCCCATTAATGTCAATTTACCTTATCTATGCATCTCATTGAAACATGTCTTAGATGATGAAGACTATCGATTTGATTTCCTATAAGAGCTTGAGTAATGAAAAATGCATGGCCATTGTTAATAACCTTAAAGCATATCAAAATAGACTCCATTGCCACTATATCTGATAGGTCAAATATAAAGAGTTTGAGATTGGTAATCTTTTTCTCAAAGAAAACCAAAAGAATACCATGATCGAGAAGAAGGGAAAGTTCAAACCTAATTAGATAGGCCCATATATCATTATTTCAAACTATGGCTCTAGAGCATACAAGCTTACTACACTAGATAAAGATGAACTTGATGAGATTTTAAACATCATACACCTTAAATGTTACTTCACTTAAGAAACTTGAATTATTATCTATGAGGCTCATTTATGTTATACCATATTATGATCTTCTTTGTACCATACCCTATACCATTCTACCATACCTTCCCTATCAAACAAAGTTGTTTTTACCCTCCCTACCTAGCCCTTTGACCTTGGTTTTATTCCATTGGTTCTTCATGTACCTTTAATGAGGGGATTCAAATCAACTTCCAATAGTTGATTCAACATTATAGATAGAAGACATATTTTGGACCAATATGAAAATGGTTTGGTAGTTACATCCTTCATTCTTTATTTCATCTCATTTTGAGTGTTCTTGATTATAACTACTTTTAGAAAAATTAGTGTCTCACTCTATGCTACTAATTATAATTACCTTTGGGCAAATTAGTATCATTTACCTATCCATTATTTCCTAATTATAACCACCTATGGGTAAATTAAGAAAAAAAATTGTATCATTCCTTGAAGTCCCACCTTTCTATTCCTATGCCATACTATGCCATTTGCTTAATTTAAGAACTTGCTGCTACCTAGTCAAATTCCTCCATTCTAAGGTATAATTATAGTGACTTGAGGTCCTAATGGGACTAGTGCTCGATTCACATTGATTTTAGCTTAGTCACCCTTTGCTACACTCTCAAAATTTTATGAGCAATTTTAATTTTTAATGCTCTCACCATTTTGTGAGTTGGACCATTTAGTATCTCATAATTCTCAATCAAGTTAGGATTCGTCAAAAAATTCAAAAAAAATATATAAAATCCTAAAAAACACCAAATAAACCACTTATTTTCTAAAAATATTGTGGGACCCCTAGCTAATTGAAAATAAACCACTTATCCTTTAGTTTCCCCATCTTTGTTAACCCCTAAGCCTTACACTCTTTCCATTTTATGAGTTTTCATATAGTGCATTATGTATTCAAATTTGATACATTAATGAATTTTAGGCTTCATCTCATGTTCTCACCATTTTTCAAGACCATTCCCATATTCCTCTACCTCAGCAATCATGTTTTCTTGATAATCATTTTTCTTCTATCCCATCTCCTGGGAGAACTACATTTGTCTTGAAGTTTATGTTGGATCTTGCATCCATAGAACTATGTAAGCAACATTCACTTTCCTAGTGCATGTAGAGTCAACTCGATTACCCCTTTTTATTCTCCCATTTTTTTAGTGTCATTTCCTCCTATAGCTTAGGGGCATTGCCTATTCTTTTGTTTGTGTCATTTTATTTGCATTAACATTGTGATTAACCATTGATGTGTTAGTTTCATTTTGTTCTTATTATTTTGTTTGTTTTATTTCCTTTTTGTTTATTAATAATTTATATTTCTATTTGTTTTCTTGTTTGCCTATTTATTTGATTTCAGTATCATGCCTTGACTTATTATATCTACATATATTGGGTGATTCCTTATGCATTATACTTAAGTCCATCCACATTCATACATAAACATTGTCATCATGGTTTTTATCATTAGTGCATTGTTTTCAATTCTTTATTTGATCACATGTCAGTATTTATGCATATTTTGGCTAAGTTATCATGGTTTTTTATATAATGATGCATACCATCATGTGCTATAATAAAAATCATCATAGGAAATCTTACAAGTAATGAAGTCACGATATTTATCCTTAGCACCTAAAAAAATCTTGATCTATTCCCATTGATTCCCAAATATATAGAGTAATTAAATCATGAAATAATTTTAATACTTGCTCATTAGGATGTTCATATCCATACTAGTAGGTTTCTAAAATTTATCTTTCTCCTCTGTACCATCTTACTCTTACTCCATGAGTATGGATCCATTATGTACGCGCCATACTCTTATTTTTCATATTATCCCACCTATAGTACCAATGATTGTAACCACCTTTGGGAAAAGCATTATATTTCAATCCATAATTTAATGCTAATGATTATAACCACCTTTGGGAAAATCATTGTGTTTTGACATATCTGGATGTTAATGCTTATAATCGCCTTTGGGCAAATCCTTATCTCCATCTGCTTGATTGGGGTACCTTTTCATTATGATGATGATTCTAACTATCTTTGTGTAAATCATTATTTATATCCACCCAACTGGGGTATGTTTTTATCCTGACAATGATTATAACCACTTGTGGGCAAATTATTGTTTTTCCTTTTAATGATTATAACTACCTTTAGGAAAATCATTTTATTGTTACCCTTATCCTTTGGTTAATGATTATAACTGTCTTTGGGCAAATCATTATCTTTTTAACCATGTTATGCTGATGATTATAACTACCTTTGGGCAAATCATCCTTTTAATCTATTCAATTAGGACAACTTACTATGCCACTGATTATAACTACCTATGGGCAAATCAATATTTTCCACCCCCTTTATCTTTTTGGTCCCATCATTTTACTTCTTTTGAGGGACCAATCACCGACCCTTCTTTGCTAACCACTCCATTGAGGGGGCATCCATAATTTATCCATCACCATTTGGGTTATTAGGTATAAAAGACCTTTTCATTCTTTGAGAAGACGTGATTATGCCTATAGCTTGTAATGCCTTCCCAAATAAGGGAAAACTGTAGACACCCAATTCTAGCCACAATTGGCTTCTAACAAGAATTCAAACTAGTTCCTACTAAATATTACAAATTAAGCCTAAGAATTACTAAACACCCCAATTTTGGCCATGCATAATTCATCATTACTTAGAATCATGTTGAGACATCCATATTTGGGATACTAACTTGTATGCAACAATAAACTCTCACGTATTCATATCTAATCACCTTGCGACCTAACAACTGATAATTTGGCCTATGGACACATTAAGTGGGGCACTTAATAAAATATTAAAAGAGATAAAATGCTAATTAAAATGAATTATATAATTAAAAAACACTAAATGCTTATTTGAATTATCCATTTATAATTAATGAATATCTAAAAATGAAAATTCCAAAAAGCAAAATATCAAGCCTTTTCATCATTGACTTTATGAGTTGTCAAGCTCTTCCAAAATATATTAAAATATCTAATTTGAGATCCATTCCTAGTAATTGAAAATATTTTAATTACATGACAAATTTTAACTCAACTAGAGTTAGCATAAACTCACCTAGGGTTAATTTGAACTCATTCCATGTTTAAACTCAATGTTAACTCACCTTGGGTGAGAGTTAATTCTTGAGACTATATATACAATACCATACCTATTGATATCTAAGATATTTTGGTGTAAATTTATTATGACTAAATGTATTCAAAGCTCTCATAAGCCAATGTTATAATGCTAATTTTTAGAGAGACAAACCTTACAAGTAAGGTTACCATGTCAAGATCATAAGCCAAGTAACCAAGCCAAGGTGCCAAGGAAAGGTGAAGCCAACGAAGCTCTATTGATGTAAAAGCTGAGTAAGCCACTTCAAAAATCCATTTGGAGCTCCAAGGAAGGTAAAAGAGTGTTTTATTTTGTGTTCTAGTTATGCTTTCACTTGTATGTTTGTTACCTATGCTCTCCCTAGTGTCTAGACTAGAGGTGTTAGAATTTTTATGTGTTATTTTGATTTGTTTTATTGGAATAACACTATACTAACCTCCCCTCTATATATTCTTTGTTCATAATATTATGTAGTTATTAAATATAATAATAATACTATTAAATAAATACTATATGTTTAATTTAATAATATATATAATAAATATATAAATAATTGTAGTTATATAAAATTAAAAATTTGGTAACTTGAGCATCGTTAATGACACCCAAAACTTAGGTCCCTCTTGCTTGATCTCATGACCCTCATAGGCATATTTTCACTGATTCCCAATCATTGGTAGCCTTCTAGACTTGATCTCAGTTGAGCTAAACACCTCTTTCCATGACAAATCCATCCCTTAGGTCCCATCTTCTCAAGACAATAACACCACACTAGGAATATAGCATTGGTACCACTCCTATCCACTTTTGGTGCTCTTATTCAAGTCCATTTTTGGACCCAATGGTTAATTTATTTTGGTTCTCCAACCTTCTCCTTATCAGCCTAATGTGAGTACATTCAACTTGTTGTTTCCAAAATCTATCTCTCATTTTTGGGACAACATATGAACTATTTTGGTCTTGTAGGCCAAAAATTCCCTCTTCCCTTCTCAAAAATTGTTCTGGGCATTTAAATTCTCCATTTTTAAGCTTTTTTAGCTAATAGACTTCACTGGAAGAAATCTACAGACTCTGTAGGCTTAAATTTACAGACTCTATAGGCTTAAATTTGTGGACTCTGAAGGCTTAAATCTATGGACTCTACAGGAAAGAAACAAGCTCTCAACACTTAGGCAATTTCACGGTTGGTTCAATGCCAAGGTTCAATGATGTTGGCAAGCTTAAAGAGTTAAGTGCTTTAGCAAAAGTTCAAAGTTCAACCACTTCAGCAAGTTTAACAGGATCAAAAGACTTAGTGAGAAAGAAGAAGGCTTGAACCGTTGAACCATTGAACCTTGAATCAAAATGGTTCAAAGGTTCAATGGGTTCAAAGGTTTAAAGGTTCAATAAGAAGTTGGTTCAAAGCAGTTGGTTCAAGTGGTCAAGTAGAATACAAGAAGAAAGTGTTTGAACTATTAAACCTTTGAACCATTGAACCACAGTTGGTTCAATCAGTCGGTTCAATCAGCTGGTTTAAAGGAATGCCCCAAAGTGAAGAGACCAAGTGCCCTTACAGAGGGCAGTGAAGAAAAGAAGACTTAGAAGAACAAAGGAATGAACCATTGAACCATTAAACCTTGAACTAAATTGGTTCAACAGGTTCAACGAGTTCAATGGATTTGAAGAGATCAAGGGACTTAGAAAAATAGAGAAGCGATGGAACAAAGGATGAACCAATGAACTGATTGAACCTTGAACCAAAAAAGTTCAAAGTTTGAAAGTTTAAAGGTTTAACAGTTCAAAGGAAGCACTGAACAAAGGGATGGTTTAATCAAAGACCAAGAAAGTGATTGAACCGAGAAAGTGATTGAACTAAGAAAGCAATTGAATTGAGAAAGTGATTAAATTAAGGAAGTGATTGAACCAGGAAAGCGATTAAACCAGGGAAGAAATTGAACCATTGACGTCCCTGTGGACATAAAATTTAAGATAATGAAATATCCGTCAATTTTCAAATACGACGTAGACCCTATGAACAAATTCAATGACCCACCAAAGAGATAGCCTGAGAGCTCAGATCGCATAGATAAAGACAAAATACAGTGGAAGTCACCACATGTCCCTTGTAAAACTTGGTGGAAAGTGCCAAGTGTCAACATCTACCATTTATTCATTTTGTCTCATTATTGAGTAAGGACTGTGGTGGGTCCCAAGTGAATTGATAATGTAATCAGAGCACACCAAGTGGCATCATCCATGTGAATCCAAATGAGTCTCACATTTTTCTATAGTGTTTCTAAAAGCTCATTGGAAGCCACCATGTGTCATCTTTCATAGGACTCTCAAAGGATATCTTAAGCTTCTATAAGGTAAATGGATGCTGCCAAGTTTCCTTGCTTGCTTCACAGTGGAAAGTGCCACCTGTCCCTTCATCAAGAATAAAGTGCCTAAGAGCTCAAAATACAAAAAGGAAAGGGGGAATGATGGAGAAAGATTAGAAAATATTCACGCATGGGATATGTTTCTAGAAGGTGAAGCAACCGAACAAGTGGACATCAGAAAGTGCAAACATTCAATGGTGCAGCCTATTCTCTTACATTGAGTAAATAAAAAATAATGGAGCACATATCAGGAAACACATTAGGTGGCCAATATTTAAGACCGATGCTGATTCCAGCATAGCCCATGGATAGAATTTAAAATGCATTGAAGGCATTGAATGCATCATAGGCCATCATTTTTGTGAAATAAAGTTCCCAAGTCTTTCTTAGAGCACTATATATTGGACTCTCTCTTATTGTTTTAAGGGGATCTCTCTGTTATCAAAAACAAAACTCTGCCCAAATTAAAAGGCATTACTAAGACTTTGAGCTCAAATTGTTGATCATATTTCATTATTTGAAAAAGAAAACAAGTGACTTTTCAGACTTTATGCTAGAATAGCTTGGTTGTTGGGGAAATTTTTATTATGTCTATTTCCTTAATACATTTTTTGTCCATTTAATTAAATAAGTAGAATTAGTGAAAGTAATTAGGAAGGTGTCCTAAAGCTGGTTGTGGAGAGACTTTGTGCTGCCATAATTGTCTTTAGTTTGTCTATTTTCTATTTATGTGTAAGGGATCTTGGGATGAATTTGTGCCCTCATTATCCTTCGTATTTCACTCTTTGGTAGTTGAGGTGGAGACTTTGTGCTAAATTTCATCCTGCTATGTTACTGTACCTTGTTACAGTTACTTGTCACTACCTGAAAGGTTCCTATTGTTTGCTGAACAACACTTATGAAAGAAGAGGAGTGCCTTGTGTAATTTCATCAGGATTTATCCTTTGATTCGTGAACATCATCTCTAAAAAAAGAGAGATAGATGGTGTTATCCTACCCCTAAGTGTTATTTTTAGATTATTTATAGTAGATTAGCATATATATATATATATATATATATATATATATATATATATATATATATATATATATATATATATATAGCCCCTTCATACTTAAAGGGAACCTCCCCTTGATGAGAGGAGAGCTTTGTCCCCTTTCGATGTAGTAAACTTACACATTTGGTCGACCAATTTCCCTATGCTATGGTTGAAGAGACCTATTTTGCTCATCAGTTAGCTGATTGACAAAATATTCACCCAACACAACCCATAACCAATAGATCTCTATAAAATCCCATTCAAAAATCATTTGGAAAGGGTTCGAAATTATCACTAAACAAGCAAGAATAAAAGAAAGACTACTAAAGAGATCTTTCCTATTCTTTACAGACATCCAACCAACACACTTACAATCTTATTAAATCCTTACACCAATCCCTAGCCACCTCAAGCACATCTAGTTTAGCATTTTGCATCTTCATACACATAATTTCACAAAGTACATCAAGTGGGAGAACTACATATGGATTGATCCCTCTTTGAAGTATTGGTATGTAGGTAGCATGCCCACACAAGGGGTGTGGATCCACGTCTAGTGAATCTTACCACACTAACCCCCACCTTCTTTCTAAAAATTGGTCAAAGCACAATGGAACATAGGGTTTGAAGAGAAAATCTATTCTACAAGGATCTCTATAGACTTTCAACTGCCAAAATTTTGTAGACAAGGTCACATAGACATAATGAACAAAGCCTAGAAAGCTCAGATCTTTAGGAAAACAATGGTATAGGTGGACTACAGTGCTAGTTCCACTCTTGTCTAGTTTTGGTGCTCCTATCCAATCAAAAAATGAAGTTTATATCTTAGTTTATGATAGTGTCTCAGTCCTGCACAATGAGTATTAGGCCCTATCTTAGTTGTATCAACTAGTTTCTCGCTAAGTTTGATTTTCTCCCTCTCATTACTATTTTTAGAAAAGTCTAAATTATAATTAATTTACAAAAATAAATAGATTAATTATTGTCTATCTATTTACTAATTTTACTACTCAAACCCTTTAACTAAATTAGGAAATAATATACCAATATTCCCAAAATTGTTAAATCATTTTATGAACCTGACTTACTTTATTTGCACATAAAAACCCTAGAAACCCCAAGGTAAATTTACTATTGATTTTTCCTATTTTTTTTTGATTTTTTACCTGCATAATAAAATCAGAAATTAGCATTAAATTTTTAAAATTTGTAGTAATTTTAAAATAATTTTCTTTCAAACCCCAGTTGCCCATACTAGGTCCCAATATTTTTATAGTAATTTTCCAATCATTTTCTAAATTTTTACTAGCATATTTAAATAAGAAAATCCATTCAAATTTTAAAATTCAATAGTACTTTTCAAAAACATTTATTTTTCAAAACCCTAGTGGCATCTACTAGGTCTCTTTAAATCATAATTTTCCAATAATTTTCTAATTTTTTACTTGCATATATAACTCACAAATTCACTTTCAATTTCAAAATTTCATAGTAACTTTTTCAAATAATTATCTTTCAAACCCTAGGTGCATGTACTAGTTCCTATTTTCTTCTTGTGGTATCACCTTATAGGTATACAAACTTCATATCTTTTTATGCATATTCTAGTTTCTTGTTTAGATTATATCCGTTTAATATTTTCTACTATTATCCAAGCTATTTTCCTTATGATACCTAAGTTTATTGCACCTCTTCCTTCAAGATGAAGTGCAAGACTTAGTGGCAATCCTCCTGAATTTACCTAGATTCTGGAAACTTGACCATATGTCATGGATAGACAGCCAACTCAGGTTCCTATTATAAATTCTACACATCTAGATTACACTAATTTCAATAAAGATAACTTCGATAATGAGAAGTATGAAAATAACAATGATGATGTACACATTGATGATCATGTTCCACCACATTGGACTAATAATCCACTTTCACCAATTTTTGATAATGAAGTTGTCCTCAACAAATATTTGGTCCTAAAAAGTTTTTGAGAAAGACTCCAGGACTATCCCTAAGATCATAATCTTATCTTACAATATATCATGGATATTAAAAAGGCTAAGCAAGTTCAATCTTACCAAACCATAGAATAACTAGTTACAAATGACACTATGGGGGAAACTATGTCTCAACAACCCCCTATAACAACCTAACCCACCTCTATGTCACTAGATATCACTACTACATCTTTGTCTCCTAATGTGGTAGCCCTTTCACAAGAGATAAAATCTCTTCCATCCAAGGTGCTACATATTGAGCAAGGTTATTCTAGACCTACGTAGGATTTGGATTCTTTTTTTCTATTGCATACACCATTGGCACATCACATTGCTTCCACACCCTTACCATAAGGTTTGGTTCAACCCAAGATTACTCTATATGATGGCAAGGGTGATATAGAGACACATTTGAGAGCCTTTCATGAAGCATGATTGGACTATGTACCTAATGACTAGCTGCTTACCAAACCATTTCCATGGAGTCTAAAGGATTACGTTTTACAATGGTTCTATAGTCTATCAAATTATTCGGTCAATGCATTCTATCCTTTAGCTGACATGTTCCTAGTTCATTTAAATATTAATATTGGTGATAAGGTTTCATATACCCAAGTTGCACAATATAAACAAAGGTTAAATGAGTATCTCAAAGATTATGTTATCTAATATAAGACATTTTGGCTAAGATTACTAGCTCCATGGTCAATCAAGAGTTATAATATCTCTTCAAACAAAGTCTTATACTAGCTTTGCATGAATCAATCATGTTCAAAATATTCTATTCCTTCACTGAATTGTGTCATAAACTAAAGGAATGAGAAGTCAAATTAATTTCAATGGGAAAACTCAAGTACACAAGTATCTAAGATACAAAAAACAAGAGTAATAACAAAGTCCCATACAAATTTAGAGTCAATTGTAACAAGAGTCAGAATCAACTGATAGTTAATGTGGATTCTGAGCCCCCTCAATAAGTGGTTTTATCAATACCTCTTAAATGAACCTTCACCAATCAACTAGTTTCTCTAGCTAGAGTTTTATAATAACTATTGGAATGTAACATCATATCTCTCCCTCTGATTCAGGAAGTTGACCCAAAAAATCCTCTTCCATGGGGATATGATCAACATGTATTTTAAAATTTTCACATGGAACCAAGCCATATAAAAAATAGATGCATTAGTTTGAGATACAAGATTTGATAGATTGAAATCATATTGATCTTGGAACTTTAGTTGAGCATCCTTAGGCAAAGCAAACATATGAAAATCTTCTCAGATCCCTTTTCAAAACATTATAAACAATAGATAGGGGACACATCAGGGGTCCACCATACATATCATGTACATCCACCACCAGATACATACATGGCATCTTCAATTGAGATGCATCCTTTGAGTAACATGATTGGTGCATACAATTCTAGAGTTCCAACTAGACCTTCCATCTCCTTCTTAGAGAAATAGATCATAGAGGATGATTGAGATTATCATGCACTCTTTATTAGAGCTTACATCCATAATCATCATATTCATAGTATTCTCATAGATAATGGATCCAGTGTGAATATGTGCACTATGACATTATTATAGCATTTATTATGAGTAGGATATTACTATTATAGACATAGTTATTAGAATATTCAATAGGCACATACAAATTTCATTAGTGAGATCATAATTCCTTTATGGGTTGGTCCAACATAGGTGGCCACACCATTCACTATAGTTCCCAATGCAAGAGTTTTTGATATGTTACTTGGTCAACCATAGATCCAAAAACTTCAAGCACTACATTTTACAGTTCATAAATGCATAAAATTCATTCATGTTAATCAGGTTATTATAGTTGATAGAGTTCTATATGAGTTACTACTCCCCACTTCAGAGCCATCTTCTACTTTCCAGTCATCAATTTTAGGTTTGCCACCAATTTTAGTTTTGACACTAGCTTTAGTTTTGCCACTAGTTTTAATTTTGCCACAAGTTATAGTTTCTCCTCTAGTTATGATTCAGACATAATTGAGTCATTCATTGCTAGCATAGAGAGTTAATGTACCTCCATAGCTTCAGGATTCTAGATAGCTTCTAGCTACAATGTTCACACCCAGGGTAGTATCATTGAGATCTCATGCATATACTCATATAACACATGTTTAGAGCAATTATCCTACTACTAGATGGGTCCCTAAAATCCATAAAATTACTTCCACTTCTTAGAGTTATAGGGTGACTCCACAATTAGTTTCTACTTTAGATATTTTAGAACATTTACAACATATATAACTTTAAGAGCCATAATCTCAACATTTCCATCGTGCTTTATGATCACGCACGATTATTCTCCCTGATACAAGACACCATGATAGGGAGTTTCCCGTGAGACTCATTGGTTAGTATAATCCCTTATAAGCTTAATTATACATAATCCTTTTTAATTTCTTGTATATAGTTTCTTTTTGCATATTTGTATATAGCTTATTTTCAATTTCTTGTACATAGTCTTCATGTGATTGATTGTACATAGTTCATAACATATCAAAAATTAAAAAAAAATAAATTATATCAAAAATAAAAAACAATACAAAATTTCAAAATATAAAAAGATGCAAAAGCTCAAAAATATTTCTATTGTATGCATTATTCATGCTTTACATTTCTACTATCATACTAGACTTAAATTTATTGTTTTATGTTATTGTTTGTTAATTTGTCTACATTACCATGCTTCACTTGATATTATTTTGAGTGTGTGTGGTGACATCCATCTCTTTGATTATTTCACTCTACGCATTGAGGGGGGGATCCTACTTCTACATCGAGATGCACATTGATATACATACCCACTGGGGGCATTTTTTACATAACTGCACTATCCAGGTTATGTCAATCCTACACCACACACTCTAGTTATCATGTTGATATACAATAATTATTAGCTTACATAGATTACTCTATTGACACTCGCTAGTATATAGAACTTGTGTATTTCTTAGCATATACCTAGTCTTGTACTAACATGTCTTGCATACTTTTCCTCTTGCTTTGATTAGTTAGATGTGATTTTACTTATAGTTTCTTGCATGATTTCTTTTCTTTCTTAGTGTATCTTGATGTGACTAAATTTTTTAGTTCTAGATTACCTCTTGTATATGCCTTAAGACATTTTCCAATGTCCTTTGCTTCTATGTCTTGTGTGTGCCTTAAGATATTTGCCAATGTCTTTTTCCTATTCTCTTCTATGTGATTGTGGCTTCCATACCAACTTTGCTTATAAATGTGGAATTTGAACATGCCTTGTATGTTTACCTTCCAATATGAGTGACATGTGCTCATGTCCCTTGTTTGTGTAGGCCCATGGCCACCCTTATATGCTTCTTACTTCTTGCCTTGTGTGCTTGGTACTTGTTTGCTTCTCATTATTTGTTATACCATGATCCACATCATGCATTTATCTTGATTTCTTGGATGCCATGATGGAAATCATGCTCCACCCATCCAAATAACAACTAAAAACTAACAAATAACCAAAATTTCATTTCTAGTTCTATAGAATACACATGTTATTACATTTTTATATCCATCTAGGTATACTCTTGTTGATCTAATAATCTCTCAATTCAAATCATGTTATATCTTGAAATATCTTGTCAATTATCATTGCTATATCATGTATCTTTATATCATAACACACTTGTAGGGCTATTTCTTATGAGGGTAATCATTATAGGGTCTTCATTCTTACCCTTATAAGAGGGGACAATAAACAGGGGTTTTGTCATAGAGATCAGAGCTCTAATGGTTAAAAATGTAGCATTCAACACACCCAGAAAAATAACCAAACATCAAAATATTAAAAAAAAATAGGAAGATAGTGAGAATATTAGAAAAATTACCAGATATGGCCCAGGACAATAGCACCAAACTTGGACTATAGCACTAGTGCCACTAGTGTCTAATTTCAATGCTACTATCCAAACAACAAAAAAACTAGACTTTCTAAAAGTTGGTAGAAAAGTAGGTTTAGCTAGAGTTTTGTATAGTCAGACCAATTAAAAGTCAATAATTTTCAATACATTTTTGGTCAAATAATCCATATATAGGGGGCATCATGCATGACATAATGGCTCTCACTTCCAATTTCAAACACGATAGTTAATATAACTTCTATATCAAAATCCATGTTCCAAACACCAATGATTGGGGGCAATGTACATGACACATTAGTTTTCTTTTCCTTTTTAAGTTTAGTATTACTGAGGCATTATCAGTAGTTGCATGCCTTATTCCATCTATAGGTGGTTGGCATCATTTTGGAATGCCTTTCATACAATCCTAACTTCTTGAGTTCTTGAGTGGATTTCATATAAGCCTAGTGCACCAATTCAAAGTGGCTTTCATACAAGCCTAATCTCCATCTTTTAGAGTGGCTAAGAGTGGTCTAGTTTCTAACATACATTTATCTATCCATGCCAACATTGTCAGATCATACTACATTCATGGGATTCAAGATCCATCTCATATGACATACATTTCATACTGGTATCAGTTCATAACTTCACTTCAAAGGGCAAAAATGGAGCCAAAGGAATAGATAACCTTTGTATTCTTGAGCCACCTATTTAGAGGGATTAGACACACAACTCAAACATTGATCAACACATGCATGATCACATATCTTCACTTAGTAGGTGATGATGGATCCAAAGGGCCAGCATTTGCATTTTTGAGCCACTCTTAGGGAATTGAGCAGTCAACTCCATTTATGATATTACTATTGGTACAACATCATCCAACATTACTCAACATCATACTAGGTTTTATATTGGTCCATGTACCCAGTGAGGTGTATTCATTCCTTTATCTTCCTCTCTCTCTTACCTAACTTTGTAGGTTCTTATTTTAGATATAGTGTATCTAGTAAGAACTAAACTACTCTTAGTTTTTCTTGCAGATTTACACTTCATAGCGTGCTCTCTCTATGTACAACTAGCATCACAATAGCTTCATGAGCTTCTCCCTTTACAAGTAAGTTTAGGTACACTTTTTATTTTTCCTTTATCTTAGTATTTTGCTTTACTGCATCACTAGAATATGAGGGGGGAAATGTAGTCATATACAATGGAAAAATTGGTAACTTAAGCATGGATAATGACACCCAATCCTTAGGTCCCTCTTTCTTGATCTCATAACCCTCATAAGCATCTTTTCACTGATTCTTAGTCATCCATAGCCTTTCAAACTTGATCCCATCTGAGCCAGACCCCTCTTTCCATGACAGATCCACCCCTAGGTCCCATTTACTTAGGACAATATCACCACACTAGGACTATAGTGTCAGTGCCACTTGTGTCCACTTTGGGTGCTCTTGTCCAAGTCCATTTCTAACCCTAATGGTCAATTTATTTTGGTTCCTCATCCTTCTCCTTATTGGCTTAATGTGTGTACATTTAACCCATGAACAATAGATCCCTATAAAAGCCCATTCAAAGATCATTTAGAAAGGGTTGGAAATTATCAATAAGCAAGCAAGAATACAAGCAAAACTACTTAAGAATTATTCTCTATTCTTTGCATACAACCAACCAACACACCTAAAAACTTATTCAAATCCTTACACCAGTCCCTAACCACCTCAAGCACATCCAATTTAGCATTCTGCATCTTCATAGACATAATTTCATAAAGCACATCAAGTGGGAGAACTATATATGGTTTGATCCCTCTTCAGAGTATTGGTATGTAGGCAACATGCCCACAAAAAGGGTGTTGATCCACATCCAGTGAAGCTTACACACACTAACCCCCCCTTCCCCTCTTTATCAAAATTGGTCAAAGCATAATGGAACATAGGGTTTGAAGATAAAATATGCTCTATAAGGAGCTCTATAGACCTCTAATTGCCAAAACTTCATAGATAGGGTCACATAGACATAACGAACAAAACCCAAAAAAATTAGATCCTTAAGACAATAGAGACATAGATGGACTAAAACACTGGTGCCACTCCTATCTGGTTTTGTTACTATTCAATCAAAAAACAAAGTTCAAATCTTAGTTTGTGATAGTGTCCCAATCTTTTACAATGAGTATCAGGCCCTGTCTCATCTGTATCGGCTAGTTTCCAGCTAAGTTTGATTTTATCCCTCTAATTAATAATTTTAGAAAAGTCTAAATTGAAATTAATTTATATAAATTAGTAGATTAATTATTGTCTATCTATTTACTGATTTTACTACTCAGACTCTTTAACTAAATTACGAATAATATACCAATATTCCTAGAAATTGTTAAATCAATAATATGTATGTTTTATATATTTAATTTTTTAATATTATATATTATATATATATATATATATATATATATATATATATATATATATATAACCATTAATACAATTTAGTGTAAATCCATTAATAAAACCTTTTACCATAGTATAAAGTGACCAAGTGCCCTTTTAAAATTACACATACTATTTCCCTCAACCTGACACATACGTATCAAAAGTTATTTCACTTGCATTCCTTGATTTTTCAAGTGTTGGTGAAGATGATAATCATAGATTTATACAATTCAAGACTCACTATTAGCATTGATGATGTTGTTAAATCCAACCCCATGGCTATTGCCAAAATCAATCCTTAATTCAATGGGAATGATAGGAACTAATTTGGCAAGCCAAATTTTTTCCTCCGTTAACAAATGTTAAGCCTTGGAAAGCCCAATTATTTCACCTTTCAAGACTCTTCTTCTATTTTGTTTCTCAGTGGTGTTGTAATTTTTTGGTTAGTGTAAATGGATTTGGGCAGTATTGTTGTAGCCAATGTAGTCTTCTTCACTTTTTTGAAAGTTGAAGGCAAAATCCAGTAGGTTATATTAAATTAAATAACTAGGCTATAGACATATGTAGTAGGTTATATTAAATTAATTAAATCAAATTTGTTGGAAGTTTACATCTGGCTGTAGACTTATGTAGTAGTTTTGTGCAAAAGATTAGGTCATTGGAGTATTATTTCTAATTTTTTTTAAAAAAATTATTATTCTTATTTGTAGTGCTAATATATTTGGAAATATTCTTATTTTTAGTTATATTTATTAGGTATCTAAAGATATTTAATTAGGTGGATATAATTTGTTTTAATTGGATCATTTTTCTCATGGTTATTTTTATCCGAGTTTTTATATAGGTTGGATTTGAGATGATTGACATAATACTTGAATAAAAAGCATCTCAGTGAGAAGGATCTAGTTTAGATAACTTCTTGGAAAAAGTAAAGACCATTCATCCTTCATCACTATCTTAAAGATCCATGGTCATTAGTCTTTGACATTATTTTGGTTCAATTTGATAACATTGAAACCCAGACAAAGCTTTAAAATTTGGCACTTAAAGTAGTAGATAGTTTAGGGAACAAAATTCATTGATATTTTTATTTTGTATTTGGTCAAATAAATGATAAGAACATGCAATTTATTTTTTTATTTTGTGGCTTCTTCTTTGGGGATTTATCTCAACTATTTACCTTTAGCTCAAATATGATTAGGCTCATTGTGAGCAAAATCCATGAAATTCATAAGTAGATAGCTAACAACATATGCAAATAACCTTTGGCATATGCAAACCTTAGATTTAAATTTTAACCCAATGATTTTTTTAAACCCAAAAGGTTTTATGAGTTATAAAATTTTTTTTTGCATATGTTAATGGTCATCTGCATATAATGATGGTCATCTGCATATGTATACAACTGCCAACATATACTGATGACCGTCAACATAATGATGATCATCTATATATGTTAATAGATGTTGGAATATGTTGGTGACCATCTACATATGTAGATGACCGTAAACATATATAGATATCTACCTACATATGTAGATGATCATTGGCATATGCAGACAATCATGTGCATTTATATCTAGACCCTATAGAATCTTTGAGGTGTCGACTAGATCTATAAACTATAGAATTTTTAAGGTAGAATTTTTTAAAATATGTAAGGAATTTGAATTAAAAAAAATCAAAACTTTTGGAAACTCTTGGAAATGATATTGGAAACTCTTGAAAATGGTATTAAAAACTGTTAACACTTCAAAAAAGTAAAATGTTGGCTCTTGGAACCTCTAAAGACTCTTGGAAAACATATGGAGACTACAGAAAATGTATTCTAAATATAACATACACACTAATGTGAGTTTACAACCCCTACCCTATTTTTTTTGAAGTGTATATTAAAAGGGAGATGTTTTCATAAAATTTCATCTAGCTTGATGGAAATGATTTTAGGAGTTCTTAGGTAATATAGATGTATTATTATTTAAATGAAAGGTGTTAATGGTGTTTTGAGCACAATAGATAGGTTGAACTATATGTCATCTTAATTACATCAACTCAATGTTCATTTACCTATATTTTTCATGTCCTTTCATTATCATGGATAATAGTTTTAATACTTGTGAATCTGTAGTGCAATTTCTTTGCATTTACTTTATGCACTAAAATATAAGAAATAATTTTCCTTTGTATAACATTAGGCAAAGTGATAATTCACCTGACAAGTTATTTTTTTATGTTTTTTTTGGATTCAATTCATCCTTGATTTCTTCCCTCATATGAAGTTGCCTAGGTCATACACATCATAAAAACATTAAATCAAGTCCCAATGTCAAATATTTATATAGGTCACATCCTAACTTGATTGGATCAAGCTTATCACATCCATGTCACATCACCGAGTTCAACTTGAAACCAAACTAGAAGAAAGCCTTTGTCAAATACTCCAAGATATAAATTTTATCCAAACCCACTATTATCACATCATCCATCCTTTATACAATCTTAATCTATGGCTTCCAAAAAAATTTTAACTTTTACCTTATTAATAAAATACATATTTTCCAATAAGGAGGTAGTTAGATTTCTCCCAAATGTGCATAGAGTCTTTCTATTGGTTGACAACTATTACTATCAGTTGATAGGTGTTTAGACAATAATGTCAATAGTATATCTATTGCATGAAAAATACTTATACTAGTTTATAAGATCGATATTTCATGATAGATACTTTTTCAAGTTGATAACATCACTATCGCATGATAATGTCATTGTTGCATGATAGTGTCACTATCTCACGATAGTTTCTCTATCAAATGACAATATCTTTATTTTTTGATAACTTTGAATATAGGTCTTATTAGACTTAGCCATATTTTAGGGTTCTAGGATTTTAGGGAGGCATTAAAATGGGTAAATGGATAGACACTATAAGGAATTTGGAGAAATGGTAGGAATTATATAAATCTACAACAATCTTGTGTAGCACCAATGGTTTACCAACCCCTTTCTCAGTGCACCCTTTTAGGCATGTAGTCAGAGAAATTGAAATTCGATAGGTTATTATAAGAGAGAAAGTGTTAGTAAGTAGTAAAGTTAATAAAAATATTATGTGTATAAAATAAGTTCATGAAACTTAATTAATTTTCATTAAAGAACTTGCTTATTAATGAGAAATTTTATGATAGGTTCGTGAAGCTCACAAATTCTTGGAAAATATTGGGAAAGGTGCAAAAGAGCTTTAGAAAGGTGAGAACCTAGATCCAAAGTGTTTGTGATGATCTGATCATTCACCTTTTCTTGAAAAGTAATGGTCTCCATTGCGTGGATGCTTAATTATGGAATTGAACTTGGAGCTATGAAAATGTATGTCTCAACTTGAAATAACTAAAGTTTTCCATGTCAGGTATGGGTATGGGTTGTGTCTATTAATGCATCATTATTTTCTAGAGTAAGATGTGGAGGGTATAAATGTGAAGGATGTTAGATTAGAAAAGGCTTGAGTGAAAGTGGTGTGTAGGGATTTGGAAGCTCAAAATTGAAGACTAGATGCATATCCAAGTATAAAGGGAGATACATAGGTGTTCCCAAAAATAATGTGAAGTATGGTTTAGGGATCATAACACACTAGCTTTATCTTGTGATGAGGACCTTGAAAACATTTTTTTATATATGAAACCAAAGCTTTTGATCAACTTGAAAGGTGTGTAGAGTACAATGTACATCATGTCGTAAATTATTCTTTTTTTTGTTAGTGAGTTAAGATTTGATGAATCTTATTGATAAAATTATTGAATATTCTAGAGGAATTTATATGATTTGTGTGATTCTTGGCCTTCATATTAGTCTCTCAATATATAGGGGTGTGAAAAGTGATGTCTAGGGATTTCATAGGTTGAAACCCACATATGTTTGGAATGGACTATGTATTTTAGAATTTTAAATACCCTTATTATAGGAATGATGAATAAATGACAAGTTGTCATCCAAAGTGTGAGGATGGACATTTTTTTACCTATGAAGTAGTTGGGTGAGGGTGGAGTTCACTACTATTATCCATTGGATAGTATTAGGATGAAATGTTGTAGACTTGTCTAGTTGTGTATCAAGCATATCCAATAATTATTTCCAAAAATGACTAAAAAACTAAAGATCATGATAATATTTAATATATAGGGTTATCCCATGGTGTATCCAAACATGTTTAATTAATTATTTGGTTGCCTTAGGTGCACTGGTTATCTTCTTGCATGTCAATGCCACCACGACTACCAATAATGAGAAATGGCCCATAACCATGAATAAGCAGTCATGTTAAAGCTTGGTAAACATGAAATCAATTAAAATTTTTGTTATTTAAATTTGTAGGAGATTTAACTATCCTAATAATAATATGTGTATAAAATACTCTAAAACATCATAAAAATACTATAATTATTACATAAGTTTTTGAAATGAGATATCAGATACTATTGATAGTAGGTGTATTTGGATATTGACTTATTTATGCTTAGTATTCATGTATATGTTATACATTTTTTTAATTTTTTTTAATTTTTGAAAGGTTTTAATTTATGATTGTAGTTTTACCATCATTTTGGATTTGAGGAAATCATATCTTAAATAATATTTTTGATGTTTGTATTTTTAACCTTTATGGTTTGTGATGTAACTAGACTCCACTTTTTTTAATGCATTAATTATTAGTGTCTTTACATTTCATTAAAAAAATAGTGTTCATTCATTTAATAAATAACTATCATCAAATTTTGTTGTGACTGGCAAGGTCCATCAAAATTAGTTCCTACTTCCACACTTGCCAAATTACTAGTATTATAAGGACTAGGAGACACCTTGAAGGTTTTTATAATACTAACTTCAAGGTTGCTTACTGTTGGGTGAATATTTTGTCACCAGCTAAATGATGAGGAAAATAGGTCTCTTCAACCATAGCAAGGGAGATTGGTCGGCCAAATGTCTAGGTTTACCACATCAGAGGTGGACAAATCTCTCCTCTCATCAAGGGGAGGTTCCCTATAAATATGAGGAGCTATATATATATATATATATATATATATATATATATATATATATATATATATATATATATATATATATATATATATATATATATAAGCAGAAAATAACACTTAGGGTTAGGATAACACCATCCATCTCTTTTTTTAGAGATGATGTCCACAAAAAAAGGAGAAATCTTGGTGAAAACACTAAAGGCACTTCTCTTCTTTTAGAAGTGATCTTGCAAGAAATAACAAAGACTTCTTTTAGGTAGTGACAAGTAACTGGTAACAAAGGGCGTAGTAACTAGCAGACTGAGATGTAGCACAAAGTCTTCACCTCGACTTCCCAAGAGTGAAATACGAAGGATAGTGAGGGCACAAAGTCATCCCAAGGTCCTTTACATAGAAATAGAAAATAGACAAACACACTAAAGGCCATTATAGACAGCACAAAGTCTCTCCATAGTTTGCTTCAGGACACCTTCCTAATTACTTCCACTAGTTCTGCTTATTTCAATAAAATGGACAAGAACACATTCAGGAAATAGACATAAGAATAATCTCCTAAAATGACATGAGCTATAACAGCACAAAGTCTGAAAGTAACTTCCTTTCTCATTTAAATAAAGAAATATGATGAACAATTTGAGTTCAAAGTCTCAGTAATCACCTCTCAATTTTGGCAGAGCTTCACTTCTATAATGGAAAAATCTCCCTTGCATAAAATAAGAGATTACAATATATAACACCAAGAAAGGCTTGGCACTTTATTCCATGAAATGGCCCATGTTGCAGTCAATGTCTTGAATGCATTTTAAATTCTATCAAGGGGCCATGCTTGGAATAGAGCATCCACTTTAACTGTGGCATGCCAATTTATCTTATATGTCTCCTCCAAAGTATAGACTGCCTGGTCCTTTCCTTCTTATTTGTGTAGCTATCTACTTTTGCCTTTACTTCATGGAAGAAAAATAGACAACATCCTTGATTTGTTGTGCTCAAAAGTCTACTCGATGGACTATTTCACCTACTATAAATAACTCCCTTGTAGATATTTTTGATCTTTTTGTATTGTTCTCTCTTCCCTATAGCAATTGGAGCTCTCAGGATATCTTCTTCAACTGGTCACTTGGTTCATCCTTCAAGTTTTGTGCTATATTTGAAAATTAATGGATATTTGATTACCTTAAATTTGACATCTGTGGGGATGTCAATGATTACTGGTTGTTTGAACCATATTGAACCATGAACCTTTGAACCTTTAAAAGTTCATTGGTTCATTAGCTCAATGGTTCAAGTGGTATTTATCGGCTCCTTAGTTTATCGCTTCCTTACTCTTTGGTTGAGCCATCTCTTTGAACTGATCTCTGGAATCATCTATTTTCTTCCTTTACTTGGGGCTATTTTTGGACCATTGAACTTTGAACTCTTTCAGTTTAAGGTTCAATTGGTTCATTGGTTCATCCTTTGTTCCATTTCTTCCTTTATTTTTCTAAGTCCCTTAAAGCCTTGAAATTCTTTCAGCTCTATCTTTCAAACACCCTGAAGGGAATGTGTCCCTTCAGGTCTTTGAGAAAGGTCCATTTTCTTGGTGTCGAGAGCCCCCCACAAGGGTACCTACCCTTTGGGGTCCTTCGGGTGGTCTTCGGGATCCAATTCCTTTAGGGAGTCTTCGGGCTCCAATTCCTTCAGACAAAATGTCTGAAGGAAATCTTTCTTTGGCTTTGTTCGCTTTTCCTCAGGGCTTTTCCTTTAAGGATAATTCCTTCATACAAAAGTTCAAAGGAATTCCTTCAGAATTTTTGTCCAAAAGAATTTGCCTTATCTTTGATAAATTCTTTCGCAGAAAATCTTTCCAAAGGAATTCCGATTTTCTGCCTTGTTCACTTTTCTAAAGAAAATCTTACCAAAGGAATTCTTTCAGTTCCTTTACTTGGTAATTTCCTCAAACAAAATTTTGAAGGAAATCTTCCCTTTCAGCCTTCTCTTTGATCTTTGAACCAATGTTCCCTTCCCTCTGCAAGGGCACCTGCCTTTAATTTACTACCCTTTGTAAGGGCACTTATTCTTTTAACTTTGGGGCAGTCCTTTGAACTGACCGATTAAACCAACTTTGGTTCAACAGTTTAATAGTTCAATATTGCATTTTAAGCCTTCTTTTCTTCTAAGTCTTTTGATCTCTTTGAATCCATCGAACCCGTTGAACCCGTTGAACTATTTTAGTTCAAGGTTCAATGGTTCAATGGTTCATTGCTTTGTTCTTCGAAACCTTCTTTTCTTCTAAGTCTTTTGACATTGTTGAACCTTTGAACCCTTTGAATCATTGAACCTTTTTGGTTCAAGGTTCAATGGTTCAATGGTTCAATCCTTCCTTTGAAGCTTTCCGATGAACATCTTTGGTTGAACTAAGGCATTGAACCAGCCTTGAAATTGCCTAAGTGTTGGAAACTTTCTCCTTTGAGAGAGCTCACCTGTTGAAGCCATTAAGCCTATTGAACCTACTAATCCCTTAACTAAAAAAGCTTGAATAATGAAGAATTTGAATGCTCAAAACAATTTTTTGAGAAGGGAAGAGATAAGTTTGGGCCTGAAGGCCCAAAAATGAGTGATAGATTTTGGGAACAACAGCTGGCTCTATTTGGGGAACTTCCTTCAGTTAAAAATTTGGAACAACTGAGGGGAGTAGAAACCAAAATATCAAATGCCTTGAAGTATGCCATTGGGTTATAGAGTCATGCTACCCAAAAAAGAAAGGTGCCAAAATGAAAATAAAAAGCACAAAATAGAACTAAAGATTATACAAATATACATATGTATAGATGATCTTATCTGATACTTCAAGAATTGAAGTGCTTTAGATGCTACCCATTGTGAGTTAGAGAAAAGGGCTTGACATCTTGATACTTCAATAGGAAACCATTTTCACCGTTGAGTTGATGGATAGTAAATGGGCCTCTCCAAAGGGAATCAAATTTCCCATGCATTCCCTTTGGTTCTCTTCTCTTGTCCCAAATAAGACTTGATCTCCAATCTGAAAATCATGGTTTTTTGCATTCTAGTCGAAGAGCTTCTTCACCAGACTTTGATGTGTAGTAATTTGGTCCACCGCCATGGTTCGCTACTCATCTAGCTCAATCAAGCACACGATCCTCTTATCGATGGAGCTTTCATATGTCTGATTTTCAACTGCCTTAGCCAATTTCAATGCTGGTAGTTCTAGGGTGATTGGTATCTTAGCATTGAGACCATAAAGAAGTTGGAAAGGTGACATACCAATTTCCCTCTTGCATGTGATTTTGTCTGCCCATAAAGCATCAACTAATGCTTTATGCCATGTTCATTGGTTATCATCTACCAGCTTCCTAATGATGGTCACCAAGTTCTTATTGCTTGACTCAGCTTGGCCATTCCCTTGTGAAAAGTAATCAGAAGAGTGGGAGAGGATAATCTCATAGTAAAAATAGAACTGAGTAATCTCTTGGGAAGAGAAACAAGCTACATTATCTGTGACAATCTTGGTTGGGACCCCAAACCTGGAAATGATATTCTCCTTAAGGAAATCACACACTACTTCTAAAGTAGCATTCTTGGTTAGAATATCTTCCACCCACTTGGTGAAGTAATTTGTGGCTGTGAGGACATAATCATGTCCAACACTTGAAGATGGGTTTACAACACAAATGAAATTGATTTCCCATTGCTGAAATGGCTCTTCTATCACCACTGGCTTAAGAGGTAGAGCAACTAATTTGGGTCTTTCAACAAACTATTGGCATAGTTCACATCTTTATACCCATTTGTATGCATCTTGAAATAGAGTAGGCCAGTAATACCTAGCTCACAGAATCTTATGGGCAGTTACAGGAGCAAAAAAATGTCCTCCACAGGCCAGATTATGGAAGGACTTCAAAAGTTGGTTCTAGTATTCTTTATCCAAGCAACAAAGGAACACTCCATCAAGGTTCCTCTTATATAGGCCGTTGTCCCATAGGACAAAATTGGAAGATTTTAACTTGACAGTCCTCCTTTCTTTATGAGACAAGTGGGCAGGACACTCACCATAAATAAGGAAATGAGAAATATTTGAATACCACTCATTTGTGGTGAAGACAAAGAGGACTATTGGTGGGTCTTCAATTTCTTCTTCTCCATGTTCTATTTCTTCTAGTCTATTGTCAGTAATCAATTGGCATAGGCCCCTTCCTTGCACTAGCTTCATTGGTTTGATGACTAGATAACACTCCTAGATTTTATCAATCCAATTCCCTCTTTTGGTTCCAAACTCCTACTGATTTCATATGGATTTGACTATGGTGTCAGGAACTAGGGTAGTAATATGTGAATTCAGGATGTAAAATTAGAAATGCTTCACTACCTTTACCACTGCATAAGCATGCTTCTCCATGTTTGAGTACTTCAGCTCATGAGCTTTGAGAGGACAACTCATGAAAGAAATGAGAGATTCCACACTTTCTTGGTTCTATTGAACCAGAATTGCTGAACGTGTGTGCTCAAAAGCATAACTGTATATGGTGAAATCCTTGGTATAATCTGGACATACCAGAATTGGGGTGTGGGCAATAGCAGTCTTGATATCTTGAAACACCAATTTGCCTTCTTCAGTCCAGCTGAAGGTGGCCTTTCCCTTCATCATGTTTACAATATGGTGAGTCTTCTTAACAAACTTGGGGATGAACCTTCATAAAAAAATCACCTTTCTAAAGAAAGAGTGAACTGTAGTCTTAATTGTGGGCAGAGTAAGTTCCTAGATGGACTTAACTCTTTCTGAGTCAATTTTTATGCCTTCTCAGGATACAATGTGTCAAAGAAGTTTCCCTTCTTTTACCCCAAAAATATATTTCTTAGGATTTAGAGAAATGCCATTCTGGTGGCATCATTCTAGCACTTGTTACAAATGGTGCACGTGATTAGGATGATGCTTGGAAAAGACTGTTAAATAATCCAGGTAAAATACAATGAACTTACCCATTTCATCTTTAAAAGCAAGGTCCATTTCTCTCTCAAAAGTGGTGCCAACATTTATCAGGCCAAATGGCATTCCTTGATAGGCAAAGGTGCCCTAAGGTGTGGTGAAGGCAGTCTTATACTGGTGTACTTTACCAACTTCAACTTGATTATATCCTGAGAAGCCGTCTAACATTGATAACATCTTTGAACTGGTCACCATCTGAAGAACTTGATCTATGATAGGCAAAGGATAGTTATCCTTTAAGGATGATTGATTCAAGTTTCTAAAATCCACATAGAGGTGAATTTCACCATTATTCTTCCTCATAGGTACTATGTTGGCAATCCATGTGGACTAATGGATTGGGAAGATTATCCTAGCATTCAACATCTTTTGTATTTCAGATATAATAGCACCTGATATCTTCAGATTGTACTGTCTAGATTTTTGATTGTAAGGCATTGAATCACTTTTGAGAGGAATGTCATGGTGAATTTATTTAGGCCTGAGTAATTTCAGATCATCATAAGAGTATGCTAGGACATCCATGTACTGGTAGAGTAGAGCAACAAATTTGAACTTCTCTTCCTTAGTGCAACACTTCCCAATGTTCACCATTTGGGATTTTCCTTGGTACCCAAATTTACCTGATCAAACTCCTGAGAGGAGCTTGAATCCATTTGTTACTATTTGATGACCCTATCATGCTTATCAAATAGCTTCTCAAGGGAAATTAGGCCTTTTGGGGTTTTATTCCATTTGAGTTGTAGGAATTCTTTACCTGCATCTACACTTGATTCAGGGGTTGGTTCATGCTTCTAAGGCTCACTGCCTTTGAAATGAAGCTATTCAAAGCTATCTTTTTATTCTAAGAAGGCAATGATTTGGTTGTCATTATTAAACACCTACCAATGACTAGCATTATCAAGTACACTTGGTTCAAATATTAGCTCGATAGTGTACTTGTCTCTTTTGAAGTCTGGGTGAGGAACCAAGAGAGTTGATGAAATAGCCAATGCATCAGCTCAATCATTGAATTCCCTGGATATGGCAGAGATACTGAAAGCATCAAAACTTTCAATCTGATCCCAAACTAGATTGTGGTAGTGGTGTAATCTCTCATTTTTGGTTTGATATAGGTTCCTTAGTTGATAAACCACCAGTTTAGCATCTCCTTTGGCATGAAGGAGTTTGATGCCCTTGTCTCGAGCAACCTTCAATCTAAGCAATAGAGATTCATACTCAGTTGTGTTGTTGGTGTTGTTAAATTACAACTTGTATGAAGAAGGAAAAATATCTCCTTGAAGAGATATCAACACAATCTTAGCTCCTGAACTGGTAGAGGAGCAACAACCATCGAACTCTAGAATCCATACCTCATCAGACACTAATTTTTCCTTAGATTCTTCTTCATTTGGAGGGGGAGACTCTTGTACACTTGTACTGTGCTCCACCAATCCTTTTACTATTCCATCTGAACTAATTTTTAGGTTGACACATTTAGGAATTTCATTAGATGCCTCATGGATTTCCTCCATGGATAAAAAGTAATTACCCATGCCTAAAGACTCAAACATAATTTGAGCTTCAGGCGCTGATGTTTGAGTGACCACATATTTTGCTTCCTTCTCAGGGAGAAATCTCTGCATAACACTTTTGACTGGGATCCTCACTTTAGATAGGTCCATGCTTAATTCACCACCAACATCCTTACAAAAAATCTGCCCAAGAAGGATACTATATGATGCTGGGACGTCAGCCACCAGGATAGTCATCTTGATTCTCCTATTTGGGAATGCTATAAATGCAAATTGGGCATCCTTGATTTGTCCCAATAGTGGCACTTGTTTTTTCTCCATGGAGAAACATCTTCCAAATGTCTTGGTCAGTGTGAGACCAAGGGATTCCACCACTTTGGCAGACATGACATTATTAGATGCACCATAATCTATGATGCAATTGTTCAGTTGGTGTCCATTTATCAATAGGGAGACATAAAATGGTTCAGTCCTCCCGGGAGTAGTAGGAGGAGTAATGACAAGGTTATTCTTGGTAGATGTGTTCTTGGGGGGATCATGAGTTACCTTTGGAATTGCTTGTCCTTCAGGGACAACTTGGTTCTTTACACATTGAACCAACTTATCCAACTACTCAGGGTTGGATTGCAGGAATTCAAATTCAGACATTTGAATTTTGGTTTTCTTTATATGGTCAATTATGTCAAATGCCTAGAATGAACTAGGAATAGAGGATGGGGGTTCATCCTTTTGGGTTTTGGGAGGGGGAGGACTGTTATGTGAATTTGAAGTAGAAGGTGTAGAGATGTTTGATGTACTTACCTTTCTTGTAATCACTAGGTCCTTTGGCTAGAAAGGCAGAGTGGTTCCCCACTTAGCAATTGAAATTGCTAGTTGAGGTCACTCCTATGTCTTCTCTTTATTAGCTTGCTAGGCTGACTGGTTTTTGGACTGGGTAAAAATAATGTATGATCCCTCAACTACTTTACCTTCACTTCTAGGTTCATCTTGGTAACTTAGGAAAGCAATGTTGGAGTCACCAGTTGATTCTTCTTGGTCTTTTGCAAAGAGATCAATGTCATTTTCAGAGTTCAACTCAGGTTGGAAGGAGAAATCTGATTTTGCTTCAAGATATCCAACTGTTGAATTGGTTGGAGGTGCTTCAATGGTCAATTTCCCCTAAAGGGGAGGAAGATTATTTGGCTGCCCTTGATTCCTGGTAGCATGGCCTTGGTATGACTGATTGGGAAATGTCCTCCTTGGTACATCTCTGTATGAAGGAGCAGATGACATCTCTTGCACCATTTTCTTTCTAAGATCTAGTAACTCATTTACCAGCTTCTGCACCATTGGATCAGTGGTGACTGTAGGTGAGTATTCAAAAGATGAAGAGGATTTACCTTTGTTAGGATCTCTCCTTATCTTTCCTACCAAGATAAGGTCATCTTCTACATCAGTATCCAAATCTTGAGCAACAAAAAGGTCTATGTGGCCAACCCATCTTAGCAAAAAACTCACTTCAGGCAGCTGTGAGTTGATGAAGAAGCATTTAAGGTTCTTAGGTGTTGGCTGAGTAATTGTAGGAATCTGGTTCCTCAACTTGTCAAACTTGGAAATGAAATCCCTCATAGGTTCATGAGGTTCCTTCTTCATCTATGTGAGTTGGGCCAGCAAGGCATGCACATCTTCTATGGGCTTGAACCTAGCTTCAAATTTAGCTTTAAGAGTGATTCAGTCGGTCACAGTCTAGGCCTGTAGATGGTAAAACCAGTCTGCAGTAGCACCTTGCAATGTTTCCACAAATAGCCTAACTGCTACGTCCTCATAATCCACACCTATCACACCACAGGTTATGTTTAAGGCAATAATGTGTTCATCAAGATGAAATTTCCCATCACCAAAGAATTTCGGGAAATTATTCCTTGAACTACGTGGAAGCTCATGTAGAGGCGGGGTCAAATTGAGTGGACTAAAAGAGTTACCCTAGGGGCCTTGAACAACCATGATTTGAATATGTAAAAGTGGGATAATAAATTTGGGTGGAGTATGTATAGGCAAGGCTCTGCTAACAATAGAAAAAGAAGCTCTGCCTTGTGTTGGTGACCTGGTACGAGTATGAGGAACACTCTTAGATCATTAAACTTGAAGTTGGGGAGGGAACAAATCAAAATTTCTCTACTACACCAACTCAAAAATAAGGTCAAAAATACCTTGGGCTCTCTAGTTTCTGGTATAGCATGGAGTTTCTAGATTGTAGTATAAAAATGGGAAAGAATAGGATCCACTTCAACTTAAAGCTTAAGGCTTCAAACTGCGTGCTCTTCCCTAGTAGGTCTAGTTCGTAGACCAGATTATATAACATAAATGGATATAATATAAATAGATAATGGAAATGGATAAGGATAGGGATTGCTTCAATTAGAAACTTGAGGCTTCAGATTGCACATAATATCCCTAGTAGAGTCACCAAAAAATTGTTGCATGAGGCTGGGAGGAAAATGGTAAAGCTGTAATGATAATGGATAAGACACATAGTAGAGTTGCCAGAGTATATAATGGATAAGGATAGGAACTGCTTGTTCAAATCCCTAGTAGAGTCACCAAAAAACTATTGGGTGAATATTTTGTCACCAGCTAACTGATGAGCAAAATAGGTCTCTTCAACCATAGTAAGGGAGATTGGTCAGCCAAATGTGTAGGTTTACCACATCAGAGGTGGACAAATCTCTCCTCTCATCAAGGGGAGGTTCCCTATATATATGAGGAGCTATATACTATATAAGCAGAAAATAACACTTAGGGGTAGGATAACACCATCCATCTATCTTTTTTCAGAGATGATGTCCACAAACAAAGGAGAAATCTTGGTGAAACACTGAAGGCACTTCTCTTCTTTTAGAAGTGATCTTGCAAAAAATAGCAGGAGTTCTTTCAAGTAGTGACAAGTAACTAGTAACAAAGGGTGTAGTAACCAACAGACTGAGATGTAGCACAAAGTCTTCACCTCAACTGCCCAAGAGTGAAATATGAAGGTCAATGAGGGCACAAATTCATCCCAAGGTCCTTTACATAGAAATAGAAAATAGATAAACACACTAAAGGCAATTGTAGATAGCACAAAGTCTCTCCACAGTTGGCTTTAGGACACCTTCCTGATTACTTCCACTAGTTCTACTTATTTCAATAAAATGGATAAGAATACATTCAGGAAAAAAACATAAGAACAATCTCCTAAAATGACATGAGCTATAACAACACAAAGTCTAAAAGTAACTTGCTTTCTCATTCAAACAAATAAATATGATGAACAATCTGAGCTCAAAGTCTTAGTAATCACCTCTCAATTTTGGCAGAGCTTCGCTTCTATAATGGAAAGATCTCCCTTACATAAAACAAGAGATTACAATATATAGCACCAAGAAAGTCTTGGCACTTTGTTCCATGAAAAGGCCTATGTTTCGGTCAATGCCTTGAATGTATTTTCAATTTTGTCAAGGGGCCATGCTTGGAATACTGCATATAACTTAACTGTGGCATGCCAATTTATCTTATATGTCTCCTCCAAAGTATAGACTACCTGGTCCTTTCCTTCTTATTTGCACAACTGTCCACTTTTGCCTTTACTTCATGGAATAAAAATAGACTGCATCCTTGATTTAGTGTGCTCAGAAGTCTACTCGATGGACTTTTTCACCTACTAGAAATAACTCCCTTGTAGATATTTCTAATCTTTTTGTATTGTTCTCTCTTCCCTGTAGTAATTGGAGATCTCAGGCTATCTTCTTTAGCTGGTTGTTTGGTTCATCCTTCAAGTTTTGTGCTATATTTAAAAAATAATGGATATTCTATTACCTTAAATTTGATGTTTGCAGGGACATCAATGATTGCTGGTTGTTTGAACCACATTGAACCATGAACCTTTAAACCTTTGAAAGTTCATTGGTTCATTAGTTCAATAGTTCAAGTAGTCTTTATCGGCTCTTTGGTTCATTGATTTATTACTCTTTGGTTGAACCATCCCTTTGAACTGGTCTCTGGAATCATCCATTTTCTTCCTTTGCTTGGGGCTATTTTTGAATTGTTGAAACTGTGAACCATTAAACTTTGAACACTTTCAGTTCAAGGTTCAATCGGTTCATTGGTTCAACCTTTGTTCCATTTCTTCCTTTATTTTTATAAGTCCCTTGAAGTCTTAAAATTCCTTCAGCTCTATGTCTTTGGAACACCCTGAAGGGAAGGTGTCCCTTCGGGTCTTTGAGAAAGGTCCATTTTCTTGGTGCTGAGAGCCCCCCGTAAGGGTACCTACCCTTCGAGGTCCTTCGGGTGGTCTTTGGGTGGTCTTCGGTCTCCAATTCCTTCGGGGAGTCTTCGGGCTCCAATTCCTTCAAACAAAATGTCCAAAGGAATTCCTTTGGACATTTTGTCTGAAGGAAATCTTTCTTTGGCTTTGTTCACTTTTCCTCGGGCCTTTTCCTTTCGAGTGAATTATTTCAGACAAAAGTTTGAAGGAATTCCTTCAAAATTTTTGTCTGAAAGAATTCGCCTTGTCTTTGTGAAATTCTTCTATGGAAAATCTTTCCAAAGGAATTCCAACTTTTCTGCCTTATTTACTTTTTCAAAGAAAATCTTACTAAATGAATTCTTTCAGTTCTTTTACTTGGTAATTTCCTCAGACAAAAGTCTGAAGGAAATCTTCCCTTTTGGCCTTCTCTTTGACCTTTGAACCAATGTTCCCTACCCTCCGCAAGGGCACCTACCTTTAGTTTATTGCCCTCCGTAAGGGCACTTGTTCTTTCGGCTTTGGGGCAATCCTTTGAATCGATCGATTGAACTGACCGATTGAACCAAATTTGGTTCAATAGTTCAATGGTTTAATCTTGAATTTGAAGCCTTCTTTTCTTCTAAGTCTTTTGATCTCTTTGAACCCATTGAACCTATTGACCCAATTGAACAATTTTGGTTCAAGGTTCAACGGTTCAATGGTTCATTCCTTTGTTCTTCAAAGCCTTCTTTTCTTCTAAGTCTTTTGACATTGTTAAACCTTTGAACCCGTTGAACCATTAAACCTTTTTGGTTCAAGGTTCAATGGTTCAATCCTTATTTTGAAGCTTGCTAATGAACATCTTTGGTTGAACTGAGGCGTTGAACCAACCTTGAAATTGCCTAAGTGTTGTAAGCTTTCTCCTTTGAGAGAGCTCACCTGTTGAAGCCATTGAACCTATTGAACCTGCTAATCCCTTAACTAAAAAAGCTTTAATAATGAAGAATTTGAATGCTCAGAACAATTTTTTGAGAAGGGAAGAGATAATTTTAGCCCTGAAGGCCCAAAATAGTTCATATGTTGTCCCAAAAATGAGTGATATATTTTGGGAACAACATTTATAATACCTTCAAGGTATCTACTAGGAGATACATTTAAGGTAGTCTAAGTAACTTCAAGGTATCTACTAGGAGGTACCATCAAGTTATATACTAGGAGATACCAAGAAGATATTATAAGGAACTTTCAAGATACATTAAAGATATTACAAGGACATAGGAGATACATTGAAGATGCTTTTAATAACTTCAAGGTAGCTCTTATAAGGTCATAATAATAAATCTAATTTATCTCCTAGGAGATACCTTGAAATACACATAAGTCCTTGTAATACCTTCAAGGTATCTCATAGGAGGTAACTAGAAGGTGTTATAGTTTAAGGTATTATAAAGATGTCCTTATAATGACTTAAATGTATCTCCTAGAAGATACCTTTAAGGTATTATAATTACATCTTTCTAATACCTTGAATTTTAACACCTTCAATGTACCTCCTATGAGATACCTTGAGGGTCCTTCAAGATAACTATAAATTCCTTGTAATAGCTTCTATATATCTTATAGGAGATACCTTGAAGGTCCTTGTAATACCTTAAAGGTATATCTTAAGAGATGAGTTAATGGTCCTAGTAATACCTTCAAGGTATCTACTTGGAGATAACTTAGAATGTTTTATTTTTTTTCTTTTTGATGATATTTAACTTGAGGACCAATGTATCTCTTGTGTGATACCTTGAGAGGTGTATCTTTAGTGATACTTGAAGGTACTAAATTTTCTTTCTTGATGGTAATGTATTTGATTTTATTAGTTGATTATCTCTTGTGTGATACCCTGAGAGTTTTCTCTAAGAAACACCTCTCAAGGTATCACTCAAGAGCCACCTCTCAAGGTAAGATACAAGAGATACTTTACCCCTCAAATAAATTATGACCACTAATAAAAAATTAATTCATTCAACGTATCTCCTAGTAAATATCTCTTTTATCAAAATTATATATTTTCAAAATACACCTATCACATCAAAGTATACCTGTATAAGTATCTCTCAAAGGTTAACTATTCCATCCAAGATATATATCTTAAAAGATACATAAACATATCTCTTAAAATATACCTTGGATTCATATCAATCAATATCAACAATAAAATAGTAATTTATTAGTGTGTCTCCTTACTAAATTGATATGACTTCAAAACCAACATCTTTTATCACATTTATATATATAAAAAAGAAATAAACCACTTAAATTATCATCTATGAGAAATGTCTTAAGGTATCCTCTAATATAAAACTTGGACCTCAAATCCAACACCATCAATGAATAAAAAACAATACTTTAAAGTTATATCCATATAAAAACCTCTCAAGGTCTCACTCAAGAGATACCTCTCAAGATATCTCTTGAGAGATGCCTTGACCCTCAGATCCATGGCCTTCACTAATAAAATAGCAATAGCTTAAAGGTATCTATTATGAAATGAAACATCTCTAAATTATGTTTCTAAAACCCATACATATATAACCCCTTTGGAATGTGCATAACTTTTAAGGTATTTACCAAGGTATTTTCATAACTACCTCATAAGGACTCTATTTTGAGTGATCATTTTTGAAAGTGTGTATTTTTTTTATAGGGAACCTAAATTAGGAACCATATTTAAGCTTAGAGGAATTATCACCTAGATAAAATGAGGATTAAAGTATGCATTGTGTGATAATCAAAGCTATATTTTTTTAGATTGATAAATTCATCATACAAAATCTGTTTTGATTATATTTTAATTGGAAAAGTATATTTTTTTGATGAGGAATCCAAAATTTCCATTATATTTAATTTTCATGGTATCCAAAATAAATAAAAATAGGCATATATATATATATATATTTGAAAGTGTGTATTTTTATAGGGAACCTAAATTGGGAATCATATTTATGCTTGGAGGATTTATCACCTAGGTGAAGCGAGGATTGAAGTAAATAATATATGATAATCAAAGTTATTATTATTAATATTGATACACACATGTGTGCATATGAACACACACACACACACACATCACTTATGTGATATATCCATGAATCATTTTTTAAGTAGTGTCGTTAAGACAAATGTGTTATACATCACATTTTTAATATTTTTAGGTTTAAAAAAATCCATGATTATGATATGGTATAAATAGAACTTTATCTCCTACATATAGGTATACACTAAATTGATTTTCATAATTAACTTGATTAAGAATCTGACATGTCTTTTAAAAATTTCTAGTGAATGTGGATACTAGGTTTCTCCCATAAATAATGTAAAGGTCATTAGTGAAGGAAGAATAACAAAATACCAGGTGTAGATGCTAATTCTTTGGAATCCAAAAATCCCACTTTGACATGCCACATGAGAAAATACCTTTTGTATGTGTAAGTGTTAATGTGACAAAAGCTTTGGATCTGACTCTACCACTTCCAATTCGAAGAGCTTTTATAGATACTTTAGGGGATGTGGTTCATAGTTTTATTATATGGAGCACAAGAATGATGAAACACATCATAGATAATTTTTCTATAGATGATTGGATGGAATAAGACAAAATAATTTCAATTCAGTTATGTATATAAAACTGTTGCAACAAGAAAACCTTTCTTGTATTCATTCATTTGATATATCAATGATCTAAACACATTTCATAGCCTAAGAAATGAGTTTGTTGGAAAAAGGGTACATTTATTGCACAAATGTATAACTCTTCCAAATGACATGAGAATTGCTTATTGTTATATTGAATTTGCACATATAGGAGATATTTTTGGTCGAATTCCAATCCCAATGGTAGAAAATGAATTGGAAATTTACATAAGGCACATTCTACAACATTTTAAGACTTGTAACATATAATTAATTGAATCATTTATCATAAGATGGCCTTCCAACAAGATAATAAACATTAAAGGTATAACAATCAATTTACCATACATGATAGTAAAGGAGAAATAAATTAGAAATGTTTGGGAAGTAATGGATACTGAAGTCACTCCTTGTATGAAATTCTTAGAGCAGAGGTATCCAAAAAAATTAACTTGTGCCTATAACTATTCTGGCCGAAAATGATTACAACTAAACACTTCACTCAGCCAAATAGAGTTTGATGCAAGCATAGATAATGAGATTAGAAAGGTATATGTTGAGAAATGTTATGCCAAAATATGTATTTAGTTATGACTATCATTTTAAATGCTAAAATTAGTAAGGATAAAGTTGTTTGATTATACCACAACGAATAGGAGGCAACATGTCTTGGATGCCCTTTCTACCAATTTGTTTAAGAAAAATAAATACCATTGATTTTCAAGATACTAAGATCTATTTGGAAGCTTGGATTAAAATATATGGATTTAAGATAAGTAGATTTTTTGACATTCAAAATTGTCACAAAAATGGGGAACAAATTACAATCTATGTAGGGCAGTTAAAAAAAAAGCCACAAAAGAAGTTAATGATAGCTAAATATTTGTTAGACCAATTAGTGGATGATTTTTTGGATGTTTATCCAAGACTTAAACACTAGGTAGATATATATGGTACATGAGGAAATGTTTGGCATCTTTTAGCATCTTTTTCACTCAAGAATTTATGAAGCACCACATCAATGTAAAACTAATAGATATGGAATATGAGCTAATATCCCAACTAAAATTCAATAACACGTGGAGAAATAATTTTCATGATGTGACCATTTCCAATTATGATGACTTTTATAGGTTCAAAACATGTATCTTTTTGACTCAACAAAAATTCTCTGGGTCTCTATATAGAGATTAGGTAGAGTGCATTGATCAAGAATTTGTGATGCGCTCAAATCAAATAATTTTTGTAAGATAAATATAGTACACATATAAATGAAAACCTGAGTAGTACCCTAAATAATGCCTCACTATCATTCATGATGAGTTAGAATTCTAAAAAACATTTGTGCCAAGAATAGTGACAAAAAGTAAAGCAGTTATCGATAGAATAGTAGAGTTTTCAATGGAAGGGATTATCACACATGGTCATGGTGCAAGTGGATATGGACATTTTTTTGACCATATATTTTTGGAGGGTCTAAATTTACTATTAACTCATTTAATAAGTTCTTGAAGGATATAGAAACAAAAATTCTATATACTTATGGATATTTACTATATACTTGGATTTGAAAATATCCAATATATGATGCACTTTTATCTAATAAATGCTACCTTGAATGCAAGACATACATAGATGAAGCACACTCAATTGGTGCCTTCGAGAAACTTCCTTCTAGTCTATATCTTCAACTAGATAACCATTACAGGGATAATAAGAACATATACTTCCTTCACATTTTTTATATGAAAATTATGTTTAAAAATAATAGATATATAATGTTTCATTATTACATCTTCCATTCCCATAATAATTCATTTGTCAATTATGATTATTTTTAGAAAATTAGTCCCAACCACTCCCCTTTGTCTTCTTATGTGTCCTCAAGTGATACATTTATATTACCCCTTTTAAATTACAAAATAAACTATAATTGGACCAATTCTGGTCTACTACTCTAGCAAAGTTTTTCTCAAGCCATACATTTATAGTATGCCTTGAATATCATCGAACAACATGTATTCATAACATATCCACTTCATTTATTTTTTAAAGGTGTCTCTTAAGAAAAACACTTGATTTATTCCTTGTATATTATCAAAAAATGGAATAGTAGTACCATATTCATTATCATTAAAAGTAGGGTATCATATGAGAGATAAGTAGAGATAAAAAATAAAGGTGTTGTGTTAACAGCATGTTTTATTTTTTAATATACATGGGATAATACCAAGGTATCACTTGGGAGATACCAATGGATACCAAGTATATAGTTTCATTGCCATTGTATTTTATGTGATAATTATGGAAGGATTAATATTAAATTATTTGGTTTGAAATACCTAAGAAGTCCAATAAAAATGACTACATGTGGCATGTTATAATGAGTTTAAATGAATGTATCACTTCTAAGATACTAGAAAGGCCATTTTATATTAGCTTAAATAATGTAATGGTAACTTAACCTCATTCCATGATCATATATGTATCTCTCAATAAATATCTTGTAAATTGTAGCTTTATATTAATATGAAAAAAATTGTGTAACCTTATATGGAATTAAATGTAATTTTATTAGCTTTCCAATTACACAAAATCATGTTTTTTATGCAGGTTTGTGTTGCAATATTTATCTCTTCTTGTATATAAAGGTATCTTCCTCAATGTCAAGGTTGGTTTTATTCCTATAGGACACACCCATAAGGACATCAAAAACAGATTTGGAAACTAGTATGAATGTATAAAGAGGAAAGATGTATGGAGTGTGGCATAGATGATGAACAATTATAAGACATGTGAAAATATAAAAAAATTCACACCATATTTAATTGAAGAAGTAGTTGATTTCAAATACTTTGTTAATAATTACCAGTTGAAGGGAAGTAATGAAATAGTAGGCTTGACAAAAGGCCAATATTTTCTTTTACGCATAGATCAAGGTCAACCCATTATGTATTTTTAAAACTCTATAAAAGATAGAAATTGGTCCCCCCTAATTAAATTATGGGGAACAAAATAAAATGGTGAGCTAAATGTTCTAGAGGGTAATCCTATTAGAATATTTTTCAAAGACTTGGAAAATAGAGAAAATTTTCAAGGATCCATTGTTGTAAAATATTTAGATATAAGTAAAAAAAAGAGTGAAAAATAAATCGAAGATAGATTAATCATGTATGTAAATCAATTCAATAAAGTTGGTTTGATTGAAAATAGTAAGTGGAAGGATTTAGCATATTACTTCCAAAATATTCATGACATAATGAAAGAAGACATGTTTCCTCATGAAGTTAAATATACAAGAGAATTCTGGCCTAGAGCTCACCATGAAATGCCCTTGCATAGAGATCTACAAAAAATGGTTCATGATAGGGCCCTTGATTTTGGAGTGGTATAAAAAAATACATATGTTTGTCCAAGAAGCAAAATACCAAAAAATTCATTTGATCCAATTTAAGATGTGCATAAAGGAGATATGATGTTTATCAGACCTAATGATTCTATAAGAGTGAGATACACAATATGGGTTGATATAGCTGAAATCAATACTGAGATACTAAAAATAAATGAAGATATAGAATAAAGTGTCAAAATAACTTAGTTTATCCTAGTTTATGTAGGGAAAAAATATGTCGAAGAAGTATAAATTTATTCAGGTTGTTTGGGCAATAACTGGAAGCCAAACCCAAAAAACACCTCTTTATCATCCATTCTTATAGATAATATAGTCTACACTTGGAATGTTATGGACTTAACCATTGGTGTGTCTAAGGATATGTGTGGCTAACTTGTGGCTTACATACCTCTTTTATTTACTTGTTACATTTCTCTATGTTCTTAGATAGGTCAGCCTATGGAATAACCTTGGCTAAGTAGACTATATATAGGAGGTAGTGGTTAGTATATATTCATTATGTTAAGTATTCTACTATTAGTGATTTGACATGCAGGTTTCCCCCTTGAAGTGGCTTTGTTATACTATCCAGTATTCTATTCTGCTATCAATTATCATAGTGTGATCTATCATACTTTCTTATTCTATGTAATATACAATCATTCTATGTGAATATCTAAGTAATTTCATTATAAGTGGTATTAGATATTTGATTTGGGCAAGTTTCCTATGGCATTTTTTTTGGATCTGGTGAGGCGTGGCTTTTGGGAGTGGTGAGAGCAAAAAAACATAACTTGTAATCTAGGAATAATTAATTTTTTCCATTAGCATAGTACTGCTCTAAATGCTTTTTTGAAAAAAAAATAATTAAAAAAAAAGTTTGAAATTTTTTTCCCCTTGAAAAATTATAGTTTTTAGATTCATCTCGATGAGATGATTACAACAGTATATTCTATCAATACACTTTTTTGGTACTAACATTTTTACCCTAGTGCATAAAGGCAGTCATTGGATTCATCTTGACAAGGTGAACACAATGGTACCATTTCTTAGTACACTTTTTTTGGGGTCAAAACCCTCTTAGGGTTTGTATATGGTAGGTTTAGGTACTCGAGGAAGAAAAGGGGGGCAAGAAACTCCTAAGACTCCTATCAACGATAGGGAATCTAGAACTTCAGATCTAGCAATTTCTTAGCTTCAAACAGATATAAAGAACTTGGTGAGGCATGATGACTTTATTAAAGTCCAAGTTGATGTTTTAGGGATGTGTGGAGAGATTAATGGGGTTCATAATGAATTGTATCATATCACTATGTAATTAGCTACCCTTACATCTCAGTTTTAGCCCAACAACCCTCTACTTCAGCATTCAAATCCTCATCTCAACAACTCCCATGCTAGTATGAAACTGATGTATCCAAAAGTGGACATGCATAAGTTTGATGGTAAGTATCCTCTCACTTGGATTACATAAATTGAGAATTTATTTGATCTGCATCAAACCCCTAGTTCTTAGAGGGTGATCTTGGCATCCCTGTATCTAGAACCTGAGCAATTCATTTGGTATCACTAGTTATGTGCTCAAAAGAAAAAGAATGGTGCTCCTATTACATGGATTATTTTTACTAAGGAGTTATTAGCTCATTATAAGAATAATGTATCTAAAAACTATTTCAACCAATTAGCCAAGCTATGGCAAATGAGAACTGTGAAGGATTATATTCATTAGTTTTAGAATTTCTCTTTACAAGTGGAAGATATCACTAAGAAAAATTTGACTGATCTATTCTTGGGTGGCCTCAAAGATAACATCCAATTTGAGGTTTTAATTTTTAACCCAACATCTATATCCAAAGCTATCCCTAAGGTATGCATGATAGTAGGAAAATAGATGGTCAAAAGGAAAACTTTCACTATGGGTCATGATCACAACTTTCTAGCACCATCATTTCCACAGCCCACCAGATTAACACAATGAAAAATTGAGGAGAAGTAAGCCAAAGGGTTGTGTTATGGTTGTGACAACAAATGGATTAAATACCATCACTGTGCTGAAAAGAAGTTGTTTTACATTGAAGGTGCCAATGGCGATGAAAATGATGCAGAAGTACATGATGAGAATGCAAAAGTTCTTGAGGAGGAATCTGAAGAATCTCAACCTACTATTTCTTGTCATGCCCTTTCAGGTATTAGTACTCCCCAAACTCTTAAGGTGATGGGTTCCCTTAAGAAACATAAGGTCACTATTTTGATTGATTCTAAGAGCACACACAACTTCATCCATAGTAAGTTGGCTGCTCATTTGAACTATTTTATTTATCTAGCTCTAGAATTTTAAATTATGATTGTAGATGGTGGTACTATCAGTTATTCAACAAAATGTCATAGTATTAATTTGGCCATGGGAGACTACTTATTAGATTCTCCTATGTTTTCTATTCTCATGAGTGGAGCTGATATTATTTTGGGAGTCTAGTGGCTCACCACTTTGGGCACTATTGAGATGAATTTTCAAGAATTATTCATGTATTTTCATTCTAAAGAAAGGAAATTTGAGCTAAGGGGATTAAAGGCTAGATATTCACAACTTGTTAGCTCCCATAAAATGACAAAGATTCTTTATAAGGTTTCTGTGAGATTTGTAGCTCAATTTTTTTCTATGGAAGTATAACCAACTCAACCATCTCCACCTCTTGATCTACACCAAATTATTGATGCTCATTATGTTCTTCTTAGAGACATGCCAAAATGACTTCCACCTAGCTACATGCATGATCATGTTATCACACTTATTCCTGGTAGTACACGACCCAACATCAAGCCATACAAGTATCCCTATGCCCAAAAACGTGAAAGTGAAAAGATGGTACAAGAGATGTTGGATGCAAGAATCATTTGCCATATCCAAATTGAATACTCTTCACTAATTATCATGGTGAGAAAGAAAGATGACACCTAGAGGATGTGCCCTGACTATAGAGAAATCAATAAGTACACTGTCAAAGATAATTTTTCAATTCTTGTCATTGATGATTTACGAGATGAATTAAATGGTGCTCTTTATTTTACCAAGTTAGATCTATATCTTGGGTATCATCAAATCTAGATCCATGATGAAGACATACCCAAAACTACTTTTAGGCTTCATGATGGCCATGATGAGTTTTTGGTTATGCCTTTTGGTTTTAAAAATACACCATATCCTTTTCAAAGTTTGATGAATACTATTTTTAAGCCATTTTTGAGGAAATTTATTTTGGTATTCTTTGATGATATCCTCATTTATATTAAAAATTAGGAAGACCATTTGCAACATGTGAAATAGGTACTCTCCATTTTAGAGCAAAATAAATTATATGCCAAACCTTCCAAATATACTTTGGGGCTAGTGAGGTTAAATATTTGGGTCATCTAGTGTCTTATGAAGGAGTGAAAGTGGATCCTAAAAAAATCCAAGCAATGTTGGATTGGCCAATTACTAAGACGCTCAAGCAACTCTAGAGATTTTTGGGGCTTACTGGTTACTATCATAGGTTTGTCAAAAATTATGGTAGTATTGTAGCCCCACTCACCTCTTTGTTAAAGAAAAACTCTTTTTAGTGGACTGATGTAGCTACTCAAGCATTTGAATAATTAAAATTGGCTATGTGCACTACTCCAGTATTGGCCACTCTTGATTTTTCTAAGACTTTTATGGTTGAATGTAATGCATCTAGGTATGGTATGGGTGATGTACTTATGCAAGAAGGCATACCACTTGCATTTGAAAGTCATCAACTAAAGGGTAAAAATTAGCACAAGCCCATCTATGAGAAGAAAATGATGTCCATTTTTAATGAAATCAAACAATGGGGACCTTATTTGATGGGTCATCACTTTCAAGTAAAGATTGATCATGATAGTCTCAAATATTTTTTAGAACAAAGGTTGTCATCTGAAGAATAATAGACATGGGTAACTAAGATGTTAGGCTATGATTTTGAAATAGTCTACAAAAAAGGCAAGGACAATGTGGTGGTAGATGCACCATCCAAAAAATATGAATAAGTTGAGGCATTGCTATGTGCCATAACCATTTTGCTGGTAGATTGCTAGAGGAAGCATGATTAGAATGAGAACATGATAGTGCTACCCATGATTTGATTCATAATCTTCAGCAAGGTTTAGGTGGATTTGAAAAATTCACATGGAAAGGTAATGCATTATGGTATAAATATAGATTTTACCTATGTAAGAATTCTTTTCTTGAACAAAAAATCCTTCAAGAACTTCATGCAACTCCAATTGGGGGTCATTTAGGATTTTTGAAAATTTATCATAGAATCAAGCAATATTTTTTTTGGGAAGGTCTCAAGGGGGATGCCTAGAAATATGTGGCTAAATGTATGATTTATAAACAAAACAAAGGCAAAACCATCAAAACCATAGGTCTTTAATAGCCTTTATCCATCCCTAACTAGCATTTGGATGAGGTATCTATGGATTTCATTATAGGGTTACCAAGATCTAATGGTCAAAATGTTATCATGGTTGTTGTAGATCATCTCAGTAAGTATGCTCATTTTTGTTCATTATCCCAATCATTTTTTGATAGTATAGTAGCTTCTACTTTTCTCAATATAGTTCAAAAATTGCATGGGACCCCTAAGATCATTGTCAGTGATAGAGATCCCATTTTTACTAGTAAATTTTGGACTAAGTTATTTAAATTTTTGGGCACCCATTTGGCTCATATTTCATCCTATCATCCTCAATCTGATAGACAAATTGAGGTAGTCAATTTTTTTTTGGAAGGATATCTCTATTGTATTGTTTTTGTTAAATAGGATAAATGGGTTCATTGGCTACCACTTACTAAATGATGGTATAATACTTCTATTTATTGTTCTTCTAAAATGTCTCCTTTTATGGCACTATATGGATAACATCCTCCATATATCACTTCAACCTTGAAGGTCCATCCTAAGGTTTGTGCAATTGAAGAACATATTCACCATCAATAGGAGGTCCTTGCAAGTTTGCGTAAAAATTTAGCTATAGCCCAGAATTGCATGAATCAATTGGTAGATCAACATAGAAGTGAGAGGAATTTTGACATTGTTGATTGGGTATTTATTCACTTTCATCCATACAGATAGATGTCATTAAAGCAACAAAAAAATGATAACAAGTTATCCCCTAAGTATTATGGGACTTATTAGATCTTGTAGAAAAATGGTCGTGTAGCCTACAAGTTAGAGTTTCCTTTATGCACTTGCATACATCTAGTATTTCATGTATCATGCTTGAAGAAAGTCATTGGACACAATTTTACATTCAAACAAAATTACAAGAATTGGATGAGGAAGGTAGAGTTGTTTTTGATCTTAAGGCAATCCTTTAAAGGCACACCAAGCAACTACGTTCCATAGCAATTATAGAGTACTTGATCAAATGGAAGAATTTGCCATGTGAAGATGCCACTTGGGAGGATGAAGCATTTGTGCAGCAGCATCCAGAGTCACCATCATGTTGAGGACAACATTATTTTGAAGGGGAGGGGCTTGCTATGATCTTAACCATTGGTGTGTCTAGGGATATGTGTGGCCGAATTGTGGCTTACATACCTCTTTTATTTTTTTGTTATATTTCTCTATGTTCTTATATAGGTTGATGTATGGAATAACCTTGGCTAAGTAGACTATATATAGGAGGTAGTGGTTAGTATTTATTCATTATGTTAAGTATTTTGCTATTAGTGCATTGGTGTAGAGGTTTCCCCCTCAAAATGGATTTGCTATATTATCTAGTATTCTATTCTATTGTCAATTATCATTGTGTGATCTCTCATATTTTCTTATTATGTGCAATATAAAATCATTTTGTGTGAATATCTAAGTAATTTCATTACATGGAAACCAAAAAAAACATGGAAAGTTCAAACACTTGTTCTCATTGATTATTTGAAAGGCATTGTAACAAACTATTTGAATACATCATCAAATTAGACACTTTCAAAAATAGTGATCAAGGATTGTGAGCTATTATTTTCTTTCATGACATTGACAATTTGAAATGTTGTTTCTTTAAATTTAGAATGACAAGTATGAATGTTTTTTTTCATATTTTAGTGCATATTTTTGTCATGTAGAATGTTTTATTAGATTCATAACTTGCATGCTCATTTCAATGATTCATTTATTTATTTTATTCATATATAAAAGATCATAGTCATATTACTAAAAAATATCCTTCTCTAAACTATGATGGATTATATTTCATAGTCATGAATATATTGATCAAATGTATATAAAATAATTATATTTGTATATATTTTTATTACTAAAATTCATATAGTAATAGGTGATTGTCTTATTTGTATATCTTTATGTCCTATTTTGTATAAAAATGCTCTTATAATCTCGACATGGTTAAATAAAAAAATAAAAAAATATTAAATACTAAATATATTTTTTACAGTGCAATGATTGACTAATTATTTAAAAAAATGTTATTCCAGATATCATAAATTCTATTTATGTTTACTTGCATTTAATAATAAAATTTTCAATAATTTGATAGCTTATAACTATCCATTACAATTATTATTCTCAATTTTTTGAGTACCACAAATGATTTTCATGCATTTCTCCTACGTTTATTACTTGAAATTATCCATAGAGTTCCCAATTATTTTTTTTAAAATGATATAAATAGGTTCTGCACTTCTATCCATTTATGACATGCAACTATTGAAACTAATAAAAAATTTACAATATAAAAATGGGAAAACTTCCTACTATGTTTGGACACTACCTAGATAAAAACTTCCTACTATGTTTCGACACTTTGCTACTATGTAACATTCATTATTTTTTTTGAATTTTCTAGTGCTTGGAGAGCTAAGAAATATGATAGAATTTGGTATTCAATCATTATGGTGACACGCCAAAGCCAACTACAAAGGAGGGGCCCATATTTGCCTATTCTTAGGTTTTGCATTTGACTATGTAATGATTATGACCCTAAACTTTCCTCCTTTTTAAACTCTTTTTTTATTATCTCCTATGTTTAATGACATGGTGGCACATGGAATGGGGAGGTCATAATTTCCTTGGGTTTTTTTTATCATCCTTTATGAAAATTCAAAATATTTCTATTTATTCATAATGTTTTGGCATGTCTCTTTAGAATCAATGCACTTTGTGGGAAGATAACTTTTTATAACTAGAGCTTTTCACCCCTTACTGATTACACGTTTACAATAGATCAATGAATATACTTAGGGGTAAAAGTGGAGTTATTGTATATTTATAATTTGGTCTTCCTCATTCTTACAAGATTTATTTGGTTCTATTTTTTGGCTTCATAATTAGTGTTATTTTCAACATGAGGGCATGAAGGATTAAATTGCAGTCCTACGAGGAGATCAAAAATAATAATCAAGTAGTTTGGGAAAATTTAAAGGTGGCATGACTCAATTCATGGATAATATTGAAGGACGTGACTCTAAGTTGTTTGTGGAATTCACTAAGTCTTAGGATGATAATATTAATGTGAAAATTAGAGGAATGCACATTTTAGTTTATGAAGAGGACATTGTGCGAGTTACTGATATGTAATCTGAGGGCTTAAAATCTTACAAAGATAGTGGTAGGAAAGTAGAATTTCTCACAAAGTTCTTTGAGTCTAAGGAAAATGCCAAACATATAATTATGGGTTATGAGAGTAATAAAAAGCCGTAGTTGGAAATCTTTTAGACTTATTACAAATACATGGGATAGATGCAATTTCTTTTTAATAAGTCCAACTAATTTTTGATAAAGTCTAATTTATTTATGATAGTTTTTCAAAATTTTGACTACTAATTTAAGTCATTATTTTAAATTATTAAAAAAATTCTTTTGTTGGAAATAATTTTAACTTATTACAAATACATTAGATAGATGGAGTTCATTTATAATAAGTCCAACCAATTGTTGATAAAGTCTAATTTATTTCTGATAGTTTTTTAAAATTTGGACTACTAATAAGTCCATAATATTTTGGATACTTAGTCCAATTTATTTGGAATATAGAAAACTTATTCTTAGTTTGAAATTCTCTGCAGTCCACTTAAGTGGTTATAAGTCCAAACTAATCCAATGGTCTAGGACATTTTAAACAAATGTGCCTTGACTTAGCTTATGGAGAATATTGAAGGACACAAATTTATTAGTTGTCTATAGAATTTGATAAGGCCTAGGATGATAATAATGTGAAAATTAGAGGAATGCACATTGTAGTTTATAAGGAGGCCATTGTACGAAATACTAGTATATCATCTGAAGGCCTAAAATCCTACAAAGATAGTGGTAGGAAAGTGGAATTTCTCATAAAGTTATTTGAATATAAGGAAAAATCCAAGTAGATATTACTTATGAATTATGAGAGGAAGAAAAAACCTTGGTTGAAAATAATTTAGACTCATTATAAATACATTAGATAGATGTGGTTTATTTGTAATAATTCCAACTAATTATTGATAAAGTTTAATTTATTTTTGATAGTTTTGCAAAATATAGACTACGAATAAGTCCATATTATTTTAAATTATTCAAAAAAATGCCTTGATTGAAAATAATTTAGACTTATTATAAATTCATTAGATAGATGTAATTTATTTATAATAAGTCCAACTAATTATTGATAAAGTCCAATTTATTTCTAATAGTTTTTCAAAATTTTAACTATTAATAAGTCCATATTATTTTAATTTAGACTACTAATAAGTCCATAATATTTTGTATATTCAGTCTAATTTATTTAGAGTATAGAAAACTTACTCTTGGTTTGAAATTCTCTCCAATCCACTTAAGTTATTATAAGTCCAAAATATTCAAAATAACCCTTTAAAGATTATTTTAGATAATATAGACTTATTAGCAATCCAAATTTTGAAAAAATATCAGAAATAAATTGGAATTTATCAAGAATTAATTGGACTTATTACAAATAAACTGCGTCTATCTAATGTACTTGTAATAAGTCCAAATTATTTAAAATAATATTGACTTATTAGTAGTCTAATTTTTGAAAGACTATTAGAAATAAATTGGACTCTATCAAGAATTAATTGGACTTATTACAAATAAATCATATTTACCCAATGCATTTGTAATCCAATTTAAAATAAACTGAACTTATTAGTAATCCAATTTAAAAAAAAACTATCAAGAATAAATTGAATTTTATCATGAATTAGTTGGACTTACAAATAAACTACATCTAATGTATTTGTAATAAGTCTAAATTATTTTCAACCAAGACTCATTATAAATAAAGTGCAAATATTAAGTGAATTTAGAACGAGGGTAAAGAATTTTCAATGTAAAATTAATTTATTTGAAAGAAATTTGACTATTTTAAAAAATGAGCTAGACTCTATTTAAAATAAATTAAATTATATTTGAAATAATTTGATTTTTTTTTAAATTGAATTTTATCATAAATAAGTTGATTTTAGTATAAATAAACATCCAACTACAAATAAGTTGATTTTAGTAAAAATAAATGACATCCAACTAAATCTAACTTTTTAAAAATAATTTAGACCAACATGGGCTTATAAATATTTTAAACTAAACTAAAATATTTGAAATAAATTAGGCTCATTAGACATGAGTTACATGAAATAAGAGTAAAGTGTTTCTGATTTTAAAATCCATAAATTTGAAATAATTTGGAATTGATTTGTATGAAATTGATGATAATGTTATTAAAATTATAATTTCTAATCAATAAATACACTTGATGATATTGTTATTAAAATTATAATTTCTTCCTCTCTTGTTCTTTCTCTTCTTCCATTTTTTGGGCTTTTTTCAACATTTCTAACTTCTCATGGTAACCCCAGGAACCATCAAGGATCTAATTACCCAATGGAAGCCATCAAGGGACTCCCCTAAGCTAAAATTATGGTGGGACTTGGCCTTGCCCCATATTTTTTGGGGCATTTAGATTTTGAGAAACTCTATTATTTTCAATAACTTTAAACTCAATCTTTCCTCTACCTTCAAGAAAATCATGACCTTTGTGAGATAAAACTAGTTGTCTTTCACTTCAACGTTAAATCAACCTAGATCCCCATATTTTTCCTAGATCCTCAACCATCTTAATCTTGTCATCCTAGGCAACCCCCAAAAGTAGGGTGTCAATAGATCCAAGATCAGGTGGCCTTTTCCTCCTCCCACTTAGTTTAAATTGAAATTTGATGGGGCTACAAAAGGTAATCCCAGCCTGATAGGAGTGGGAGGTGTCATCATGGATTCTTATAGGAATCTCAGGGCTACCTATGTAGGCCCTCTCAAGATTCAAACTAATCACATCTCTAAATCCCAAGTTGCTCTATGAGGAATCAAACTCATAATAAATATTGGCATGGATTTTTTTAGATCAAGGGGGATTCTATGAATATTATAAATTGCTTAACAGGTCTGACCCATTTATTCTATAATACTTATAAGATTATCAATGATGCCACAATTTTGATGTCTTAATTTAAAGGAGTGACTATAACACATGTGTATATAAAAGGGAAAAAGATCACCAATAAAATGGCTTATATAGGGGTTCATAAAGCTCCTTTACTAGCTGACAAGATAATAATTTCCTCATTGATGTCATTCCCTTTATCAAATTAGATAAAGGATGCCATTTTTTTGAAATGATGATCATATTAATGATATTTTAAATCTAATGTAAGAAATTTGATGCCAATTTGTGCAAAGAAATCATAAATTAGTTCTATCTTAAGGCCTTATATGCTTAGTTCAAATTGGCTTCCCTCAATAATAATTTATTTGGCTCTAGTTTTAACATGCATTTTAGCTCTAAGGGTTTAAATATGGAAGTTTATAGTAAAAGTTCATAGAAACACATTATGGGTGGTGATTGTGATCGATTTGAACCCACATCTTGAAAATATGTCAAAGGGGATGAATATGTCTATCACAAGATTGTAGATTGGTTGGTAGGTCATGACATTGGGATACCAAAGGATTTTGGTTGAGGTTGGAAGGATAAGGAAGTTTGGATGTATGGGTTAAAATTTTTTATAACTGAGGAACTTATTGGGGAGATAATGGGCATGGATTATTCTAGTGTTAAAGCCTTTAAAGATAAAAACTAGGAGTAGCTCATCAACATTTTCTTTAACAAAGAGAAGAATAAACCTAAGGTTGCACCCCAGAAAGGGTTTGTGAGGACTGACCTATCGAGAAGGTGGCTGATGTTTGCCTATAGATCATGCACTACATCACATTGGAGGGAAATCACATGATAATATTTTTTCACCACTTTCTCTTGCTTAATCACTTCAAGGGGCATACTATCAGTCTTTTATTTTTCCTTTTGAAATCCCTAGAAGTGATGGTTATAAATTTCAAGTGCAATCCCTTGACAAATATTATCTACCAATGGTTAATACTATTACTGGTTAAGAAAGGAGAACCATTATGGTTGAAATTTGTCACAGCGATGATAAACATCCCCAGTGAATAGGAATGTTTTGATAGGGATGAGGATGTATTCATGGAGTCTAAGTTTGATACATATGGGAAGGAACAAAGTGAAGGGGCTAGAACTGAGTTTTCATAGGAAGATTTCAAAGTGAAAGATAAAGATAAGGGGACTCATATATATATGTATCCCATTTCTAATAGAATCTAGAGGGTTATTTTTCCTAAGAATAAGGTTGAAATTGAGTAGTCCCTTGATAAGATCTTCACCAAAATTTCTATCCAGAAACTACTTTGCAATGAAATTGTAGATGAAGTCAAAAATATCAAAGGACTTTTGGCTCATGGTATGGAAAAAATTAAGTTCAAAAAAGATCATGTAAGTTTCAATGTGATCACTCCTTAAGGCCCATAGAAATGACTTGGAGGATAATAGTAAGGAGCCTGAAAAAGAAGAGGAACCTAAGCTTACTAGTCTGAAGCACAAGAAGCAGGGTGAGGATGGAGATTAGTCTATTAAGACATTCACCAAATGGAAAATGAGCAATAAAGAGGGAAGTCTCAAGGCCAATAAATTGGTCATCTACTCTGAATTTGATTAGTTGGCACTTTTCTATTCTATTTTGCTTGTCCTAGATTTTTTACTAAAACTTTTCATCTTTTAGGTAGGAAGGGGATGTTCTTGTTGGGTTCCTTTCTTATCTCTTTTTATTTTGTTGCTGTTCATGCTTATCTTTTGGTTCCCTTTTGTATGGGTATGGGCCCCTTTTAGCCTAGTTTTAACTTATCTAATAATAAAAAAATTATAATTTATAATCAATAAATACACTTGAAAGAATCATCTGGTAAAGTTATATCCATATTTTTAATATCTAACTTTTCTAAATAATGTTTCATAGTTGTTGTCATAGATTTTATGTGCTTTCTACCAAGAATGTGATGATAGATGTCAATTTGATTCTCTAATCATTTTCATGTTTCCAAATTTCATTCTCTAAAAATACAATAAATAAATTAGATTTTATCAAGAATTAGTTAGACTTATTACAAATAAACCACATCTATCTAATGTATTTGTAATAGTTCTAAATTATTTCCAACCAAGGCTCATTATATATAAATTACAAACATTAAATAATTTTAGAGTGAGGGTAAAGTATTTTCAATGTAAAATCAATATATTTGAATAAAAATTCACTATTTTTAGAAATGAACTAGACTATATTTAAAATAAATTGAACAATATTTGAAATAATTTGAATTGAAATTTATCATAAATAATTTGATTTTAGTATAAATAAATAACATCCAATTATAAATAAGTTTATTTTAGAATAAATAAACAAAATCCAACAAAATCTATTTTTTTAAAAATAATTCAGACCAATATGGGCTTATAAATATTTTAAGTTAAACCAAGATATTTATAATAAATTAGGTTCATTAAAAATAAACTGCATGAAACAAGATCAAAGTATTTCTAATTTAAAATCCATAAATTTGACTACATTGGAAATAATTTTGAATTTATTTGTATGAAATTGATGATAATGTTATTAGGATTATAATTTATAATCAATAAATATACTTGAAAGAATCATTTGACGAAGTTATAACCATATTTTTAATATTTAACTTTTCTAAACAATATTTCATAGATGTTGGCATAGATTTTATGCTATCTCTCAAGAATGTGATGATAGACATCAATTTGATTCTCCAATCTTTCTTGTGTTTCCAACTTTCATTTCCAATATATCTACTTTAAATAACATAACTCATTTTAAATTTTTATTCAATAACCAAACAATTTTGAGAATTACAATCAATAAACACCATGTTAGCAATTGAAAAGTCATCTCCAAAGGTCCCTTTAAAAATAACCTCATTTGATTTCTTTATATTTATATTAAAGGGATTAAAATATTTCCCCCCCAAAAAAACATGAAATTTGAAGTTGTGTAACCATGGCTTGAAGGATTAGTCTAAAATGATTGTCCTCTATCATTGACTAAAGGCCAATGTGAGGAAAAGATTGCAATGCCACCATCATAATTTCTATAAAATGTTCTCAAATGTAGAATGATATATTTTCTATTATAAAATATTATTTTCTTCCCTTAATGTATTTTTGCACATCTTTTATTTTATGCACAACAAATAATAAGTTATTCAACCCCAAAATTAATATTTTTTTAGAATTTGGTTTTAGTGCCTCCTTTGAAATGTCTACAATTTGTTAAAAATAAACAATCATTTATAATATTATATTTTAATAAATATAACATAAATATGTTCTGCAAAAATGTTTTCCATGTTAGTTGGATCATTAATTTTAAATAAATACTCTCTAAGTAAAATGAAATTCAAGTTCTTGATAAGGTTTTTTTTTGAAAAAATGCAATTCATCATTTTTGAGACATGGACAACATAAATATATTTAAAATGTAATAGCATTTACTTTGATCCTTCTAGTTTATGCTAAATTTAGAGGTTTCAGATAACATTTTTATAAGTAAATGAAACAAGAATTCAAATTAAAAAATAAGAGGTACTTCCATTGTTATTTTGAGAAACATATTCCTAGCGTGCCCCATGATGCAATACTTGGAAAAGATTGTAAATATATTTTATAACTTGTAGTTTGAGATATTTTGATGTAAAGGTATGAAAAAAATGGAAATATACACAAGAAAACTCAAACAAATCAAGATAAATTTAATTGATGGAGATTTTCTAACACAATAGACCCACTTATTTCCATAGTAATATTGTTATATAATTTGACATTTAGATAGAATGATAAGTCAAGACACCATGTTTTATGCTTAAAATGAAAAGCAATTATTTGATATTCTAGTTTTCATTAAACATTAAAATAGAAGTAATCCCCTTAAAAAAGTCTCTATTAATTTCTGAAAGAACAAAGGGTCTGGGAACAAGTGAGTAAGTTAGATGCACATGATCACAAGAATTTTGATGTTGTGAACACATAATTTACATAATAATGAAACCAACTATATAATTTTTAAGCAAATATAATAAGTGTCAATTGCATTTTATTCTCAAATGGATGCTCAATTTGTAGTTGCAATTCCTAGGAAATAATGTCTAAGAATATTGAAATAGGATATTAGTATTTCCACAATCTTTTAAAGTTCATTCAATACATAATATTATTTCTAGATACACAATCATAATAATACATAAATAGTAATTTAGATATGCAAAGCATAGGTGAGATATACCAACATGATAAATGTTATTAGTCTTTAACTCAACCTTTTTATTAATTAGAAATCAAACTCAAGTACACTCAATATTTCATCAAACTAAGTCGACCTAGATCAATACATACCATAGTCTTGTATAAACTTCAATCAAATGAACCCACTCAATACTCATTCTAGATTCATATGAATAGTTTTAATTAGGGATAAAGCCTCAACTTATAAAATATTAAATAATGGTACCAACATGAATCACCAAACTTTCATTAGCAAACAAAGAAGAATGTATTCAAGTGATAACCATCAACAAGGTGTAAACAATGTTTTCAAACTGAATGGTCATAATCCCATATTATAATTAGGACACATGATCTTATGTTATATTAAATTTCATTCATTAAACTCAACACCAGGTTTGAATAAACATAATGTTAATCAATATATTTTGTTATATGTCTCAACCAATCCAACAAAAAATAATGTAAGCATAATCAATGATACATGATTGGGTGTAAACATTAGTGCAATTAAAATTTTTATATAACATATCAAATGTTATAAAATATACTTGAACATAATTTAATAGCATATGCATCTCCTTTTCTAAGTGTAAAAGTGTAGGATATGATAGGGACAAAGAATTTTGGCAATATTTATGACACCACTATATTTTAATTCTACACTGTTAATCTATATTGTCCATAAAGAAAAATTCAATTCTAATATGTTTAAATAAATAATGATTAAATATTTAAAATAAATGAAATTTATATATTTTAACATATGAAAATGTATAATTACACATTTAGAGAAAGGAGATTTCACATTTTTTTTGTTTTTTTGTAGTTTATACAATGACACTCCTTTGTTGATCATTGTGTTCCTTTTTACATGCAAAGTATTATATTATATTTTTATTAGTAACTAAAAATTGTTTATTATAAGTTATATTGATATTGGTATGTAAAAAAATGTCTTGTTTTAGAGTTATGCCTTGTGTTGTTTTTGTCGAGGCATAAAGTTATAGAGCTGTGTCTTGAATTGTTTTGTTAGAGACATAAAGTTATAGAGTTGTGTTGTGAATTATTTTAATGGAGAAATAAATAGATTAAATAAAATAAGAATTTTTTATAAATATTATAAATATTTGATAAATAAAAAATTATATAACACTTAAAAATTTACAGATATAAATAAAAAAAATTGATAAACACTTTATGATTTGTAGAAATATGCATGATCTTATCTTACCCTCTTCAACTTGTGATGTGTCATGTGCATCGATTTGATTTTCCATTATTATGGTTTGTTCACTTGAATAGAATTCCATGAGTGATACATACCAAAATATTTATAAGATGTTAATTTTGGAAAATAAAGTATGATTGGAAAAAAAAATTCAGAATGTTATGCACCTAGTATTGATTGAAGTGGTTGTTCTTGTATTGGTGGCTCTGAATTTGTTATAAAATTTTGAAATTGAACATTAAAAATTGTTTGTTCTTCAGTTTCTATAATATAAGATAAATTCCTTTTCAATTGTGTACAATCATGCACTAATCTAGCTCTTATATACACTCCTAACACATCACATGTATCTAAATTGTTGAAATTATATATTAGTCTTTCCTAGAAGAAGTTATCTATTTACATTTTGAATGGCCTTCTCATTTTGTATGAATCCATAATTTTAAATGTTGGTATGTCTTTACTGATGTCAACACCTTCCTCTAAATTTATTTTTTGTGAGTGGAGGATGAAATATCCACATTGAAAATTAGTAGAATCTTTAGAAAAATTGATCTCTATAATATTCACCCAATTGAATCCATCAATATTTGGACCCCAAATTGTGACACTTTTATTTGTGATATATTGAAAATCACCAACACAAAAATTTCCCAAAGTGTTATGGATGCCCAAAATATTGGTCAACTTTGTCAATGATGAATACATTGAAATCCCTAACAATAAATTTATCAATCAAAGCCTAAAGAAATAGTTGAAGAGTTTCTTTCTTAAAATATTCAACGACATTTAAAATATCAATAATTATCAACTAAATATTCATACCAATAATGAACATTGCACTAAAATCTTCTAAAATAGATGGTAAAAGAGATCGGGGGGGCATAATGGTAGCTAAATTTTTTTGTGTCTATCCCTATAAGCTTACCTACATCGATATCTAGATATTTTATCAATATATTCATTGAATTTGGTGTTAATGCTTCCATTATTTTTTGAAATAATTTGATTAAGGATACACAAATCATTTTTTTTATAAGAATTTTATAGTTTTTCATTATTTTTTTAGGTGCCAATGTTTTATCTGTTGGAAGTATAAAATCATTATTGGTGAAATAATCTACAATTTTTGATAATATGTTACTTTTTAGCTTCACTTTTTTTCACCGATAGTCCATGTTTTTTCACCCATGGGTTTTCAAGAAGGAAATAGACCCTATTTTCAATAATTTTTCTAGCTCTATTTTCTGTTTGTGTGAAAGCCCTTGAATATTTTAAAGCATTGTTGTAACAATAAAATTCAAATCTTGTTTATCTAATCCAAGTAAAGTACCACTTTTGAACAAATCAAATGCCTTATCAAAACAATCCAAAATGTGTTGTTATAATAAAAGAAGGCATTTTATCTATTGTAATTATTGTGATGAGCAATTCATTTGTGTGAACAAGTGTCTATCTTGTTTATATGTCTTTTTTATCTTTTTTTTTTCTCTATTTCAAGAGTCTTCCAACCCCTCAATTGAGTAAATTCACACGTAGATTAAACTCTTTCAACAAATGAAACTTTATAAATTACTTCATTTGCTTCATTATATTGGTTATATATTTTGTGAAGATTATGAAATGGAGTACCTATTTTCAGAAATTGAGTCGTTCTAATAGAACATCTTGTTCTTAAAGCTATGCAATTACATTATTCCTCTAAAATAATTCTCTTTTGTGTAGTAATTGTGTGTTCTCTATCTGCAATTTTAAATCTTACACTATTTTTCTCTAGCATTTATTCAATGACTTCTTTTGATTCTAGATCAGATTGAGGGTTATTTGGATCAAAATGAATTAAAAAATCATCGTTCATTGGAACCTATTGTCATGATTTTTAAAAATTGGTAAAAACATGTAGAAATTCAATTTTTTCTAAATGACTATTTTTTTTGAACTAAACCCAAACCATCAAAATTTTGAAAAAAAACAATTTTTTTAATTAATTAATTAAAAAAATTATAGCCAAATTATTTTTTACCTTGAATTTTTTAAAAATGAATTTGAGCCTCCCATGCAAAAAGCTACTAGCATTCCCTGTAATTTGCACTTTTCATTTACCTTTTCATGAGTTGTACAAACACATGTTGCTTTTTCATATATTGTGCAAATTGCATAAAGTTTTTAATCTTCTATGGAAATTGTAAATTTGTTTTTAGTTTGTATAATTTATATTTTTTTTGCAATTTGTAAAAAAAATTTCAGCTTCCGTGAAATTTGTAAAAACTTTTTCAGCTTTCATACAATTTGCAAAAAATTTTTTAGCTTCCATGTAATTTTAAAAAACATTTTTAGCTTCTGTGCAATTTGTAAAAAACATTTTTTGCTCCTGTGTAAATTGCAATTTTGTTTTTTATTTTCATGCAAATTGTAATTTTATTTTCAGTTTTCATGCAAATTACAAAACTCTTTTAAAACTTCATGTAAATTTTTTTTTAAAAAAGTTTCCCTTTTTCATTCAATGTTAAATTCTATTTTCACTATTCATGCAAATGCAAATTATATTTCCAAGAGCCATGTAAATGCAAACTTCCATGTTAAAATTGCTTTTTTCAATGGTGCAGATTACCGTTACAAATTAAAATCTTTTTAACCTAATTTATTAGCTTTGGAAGTTTTAGCAAATTAAAAATTGAGTTTCCATTTGTGTTTTAGCCATCATGCGCCAGAAGAAATATATCAAGATCATGGAAGGGAAGCAAGTGAACAAAAAATAAGTTATTTTAATATCTTCTTCAAGCAGAAAAAGGCCATGTAAGAGTACCCAAGAAAAAGAGAGAAAATTTTGAATAAGCATTTTTTTTTTACACCAAAAAGAGGCCATACAAGTGCATTTAGTGAAAGAGGAATAAAAAGGGAAATTTGAAGACTAGAAATGAGCAATTTTATTTTGTCTTGTATCTGTGACCACCTCTACATACCATCTACATATTCTTAGGTATCTAGGTATTATATAGTCTTGAAGAAATACAAAATGGATGATGATATTACTATCTCATATGAGCCATCAAAATATATAAAAATAAAATTCATCAAAGATCACTTTGGGTGGACATTCTCACATGCTAAAAGTGAGAGCGAATAGGCTCTGTCAAATGTTTCTAGTCTTTTCATAAAAATGTTTAATCTTGTTTTGAAATTTCTAGTTGTAAATTTTGTAAGTGCAAACTCACAAATGTAAGTCATGAAAATGCACTGTGCCAACTTTATAAATTGTAATTTCACTTTTTCATGTGGTGTAATTGCACCAATGCACTCTTATAACACTTAAGTGGTACATTTTTGTAAACTCATTTTTGCATCTTCTAAAATGTAGAAAAGGTGGTTACACACTATAACCACCTCCCCACACTATAAATATGAGTGTAAGGATCATTGTAAAGGTAATTTTTGGTAGTAAAACTATATATATATTTTGTCTGAAGAGATGAGCTTTGTTATCATCTCAATAAAGATTAAAACTAGAAGATTTTGCAATCTTTATATTTGAAATTTATTCATGATTTATATATTCATATGTGATTCACCTATTTCTATGTCTATAATTTCAATTCATCTTCATAATCATTACCAAATTATTAGATAATAGGGATTTCACATTTTTTTTTTAGAATCTTCATGTTATTTCTATGAATGTGAAATCTTGATGAGGTTTAATCAATATTTTGATTATATTTTAGAGGTAAATATAGGATGGTTGTCTTTGATTTGATATCAATATTATAAAATTATCTCAGTGTATGTTTTACACTCCTAAGGGTCTAATTGTGTCTTTACCACTGATTGAATGAGAGAGATTTCCATGCACATAATGTTTTCCCCTTCTTGGACTATTTTGATAAGTTTTTATATTTAACTACCTCACGTTGTCTTTCATTTTTCCTAGGGTTATCATAGTAGCTTATATGTTTAATGGACTATAATAACCCTATTCTCCCTTATTCTTTTCCTTTCTCTATTCTTCCCTTATTTTGATTATTCCCTTCTTTCCCCTCATTTCCATTCTATTTACTTTATATACTTTCAAGTTAAAAGTATGAAACGCTCAATAGAAAACCTTTTTGTTGTAAATAGTTATGAATGATTTTACCCTACTTTTCCCTTTTTGGATTTCAATAAAGGTAACTCCACCTACTAATATGAGAGATAATTTGTCTTGTGTTAATGACTAATGCAAGGACTCAGTTCCCACACTACTAACTCAAAGCCACCATTTTATTCCTCTAAAAAAAATTTGAGGCAACAATTTTTAGATATTCTATTGAGGATTTAGGTGTTTTATGCACATGATATTTAGATATTTCAAGGAACCTCCTATAGAATGGAAGTTGGAGACTCCATTGAGAAAAAGTACCTAGTGCCTACACCTTCCTGATTGTAGAAATGGTCTTGGTTTACCCCAACCCCAATGTTCCTTATGTCCCATCAGGAAAACATTTTTGGCCATTAGATTTGTATTAATACAATGAATCCCCATGAGGCTCAAGGTAGAGATTACCAAATTTCCTTGGATAAAATGGTCAATATGTAGATACACATATCCAAGCTTTCATAATGACTTGTAACATTTTTGGAGTTATGTATGAGGATGTTACTATGAGACTTTTTGTTGACACTTTCATTGGACCTACTGTTGAGTGGTTATATCACTTATAATATGGATGTGTTATGGATTGAGACTCTTTAATTAATAACTTCTTGGACATAGTCAAATCAATTGTGAATATAAGTGTACTTTTTTCATACTTCTTTCAGATTCATAAGTGAGATGATGAGCAGATGAGAGAGTTTGAAGCATGTTTTAACAAATTGTTGAGATTGATCTCTCAAGAAAATCAACCAAGTCTCAACAATAAACTCTACATTTTCATTGGTTCTCTTCACCCAAAGATCAAGTTCATCTTGATGAGGAATAAGGTAAATAACTTGGTGGTTGCACAATGAGATGTCATCGAGATTGAAGATGATTTGATCATGTCTAGAATATTGAAGAAAGAGGTTTCAAAAGGCATGAAAAATGTTGTAAATAGTGATGAAGAAATAGTAATACCTGATACAATCAAGAGTTTACAATATCCAAAAAAGAGAGTTCAAAGGCAAGTTCCTAATCAAACATGTCAGAACTATAACAAAGAAAAAGAGAAAGTGATACCTATCACATATGATTGTTTTAGTTTCATAATTATAGAAGAAGGTGATCAGTTATAAAAACTAATTGTTGTTTAGAGAATAAATGAATAATTTGAATTCCTACTTGGTGAAAAATATAAATATGTACCTATTTCACCAAATTACTTAAACCCCATGGTCCTAGGAGAAAATGGGTTATCTAAAAAACAAGTGATAAAACCAAAAATAGAAAAGAGTAATAATGCAGAGTGTGATATTATACTTTCTAAAAGAGAAGATATTGTGGAACCAATTTTTAAAAAATTAGATGATCCCTTCTTTATCAGAATGAAAGAATAAATAGTCAAAAATGAAGATTCCCTAGGTATTTCATTTTTGGGGTCTACCATAGAAGACTTCTCCATAGGATCTAATTCCAAAAAAATTAACCCTATAAAAATTGAAAATCATAATCATGCCAAGGTTAAGGTCAAAGAAGACATCCATGTAGGAAAAATGAATTGGGCCTAATAATCATTACAAGTAAAATGGAAATTATGAAGGTAGAGGAATTTTTTGAAGATGATGATGATGACTCATCTAGTGGTGAATTCATTTCTACCATGGGAAGTGATTCAAAAAATAATATCAATACCTCATTCATTTTTCAAGATAATCATATTATGGTTTCATCTCAAAAACATATATGAAACACACTTCTCTTCAATTTAGATACTGTATCTGTCATAGATTCATTTGAATTCATCCAAAAAGATATTGAAAAAGTTATGTATTGGTAAGAAGTGCTCACAAAAAATCAAAGAATTTATAATGTTTTCATTTCAAAATATGGAAACATTATTAATTTATCCATTCATGATCATCCTTATGTGAATGATAAATGTAAGTTCATATTCCCACCTATTTGATCACTACTGCTAAATATGTTCAGAGTTCATAAGTAAAATCTATTGTTTCAACATGATAGGTACTTCTCCTAGCCAGTGAATGGTTTTGTATAATATTCTCATCTTCATCAACTCCCTATAAATAGTTATACTTTCCCAATTTTGTCTTTTTTCCTTTCCCCATTTATATTTTGGTGTATGTGTGTATTTTTTTAATAAATGCAATAGTTTGTCTATTGCCCCTCCTTCGTGTTTTAATCTTTGTACATGTACATATATTTCAGTGATCTCTACCTAAATAATATCATAGGCAATCACATGATTTGCTAAGATGATTGAATAGATATTTTTTTCATGAATCTCTTCAGTAAATAGGTGGTTAATGTACAAATTTTTAGAACAAGTGAGATATCCCAACAACACATGTTCATTTCTCATATGATTGAGATGGGTGAACTGGATGTTAGTTAGTTGGATCAAAATATGCAAATTTGAGATATAGAAGATTTTAGAATAGGAATGGTAAATTTTTTGAATAATTTAATGTAGAATCTGTAGACTAATGAACAAAGATTGAGTCATTTATTGAGATCTACTTATTTTCATAACTTCAAAATGTTAACATTGTAAAGTCAGGAAATATTTTTTTTGGGTGGTGAAAAAGAAATTTTTAAAATTTTGTAAGGCAAGAAACAAGGTTCATCACTTTTGAGTGCATGAAATAAAGACACTTCTCTCTTCACATTTTAGTTTGTGTAAAAACACATAACTAAAATGCCCTTGTATACACTATCTTTTTTAGATATGTGAAAGCACTTATTTGGATGAGTACCTAACCCTCGTATACACTATCTTTTGACATGTACCAAATCTTTGATGGCTTGAGGACCTATCCATTTTTTTATTGAAGATCAGATATTTTTTTCAAATCTATCAAAACTTCTACTGAAGACTCCATTTCCCAATGGATAAAATGTTGACTTGTGAAACCAAAGAATCTAAGTTATTTTCATTCCTTGTAGTTCAAAATCCCAATCAAAGGTAGTTGTTGTCATGGTTTTTGAAAATGGGTAAAAGCTGGTGGAAATTCAATTTTTGCTAAATGGCTAACTTTTTTGAATTGAACCCAAAATCATCAAAATTTTGAAATATTCAAAATTTTTATTAATTAATTAAAAATTTATGGCCAAATTGCTTTTTACCCTAAATTATTTTAAAATGAATTTGAGCCTCCCATGTAAAAACCCATTAGCATACCCTGTAATTTTCAAAAATCATTTAGCTTTTCATGAGTTATGCAAATACACATTGTTTTTTCATAAATTGTGCAAATTGTAAAACTTTTTAAATTTTTGTGCAAATTATAAATTTATTTTTGGTCTCTTTGCAATTTGAAATTTTGTTTTTAGTTCCTATGAAATTTTCAAAAAACTTTTCAGCTTCCATGCAATTTGAATTTTTTTTTCATCTTCTGTGCAATTTGTAAAAAAAAAATTAGCTTCTGTGAAATTTTTAAAAACTTTTTCAGCTTCCGTGTAATTTACAATTTTTTTTTTAGCTCTCATGTAAATTAAAATTTTATTTCTGATTTTTATCCAACTTGTAATTTTGTTTTTAGTTTTCATGTAAATTACAAAACTTTTTAAAAACTTCATGTAAACTACAAAATATTTTTAAGTTTCCCTTTTTTGTGCAATTCCAAATTCTATTTTCACAAGTCATGCAAATGTAAATCATTCTTCCCTAAATCATGCAAATGCAAATTATATTTCCAAGAATTGTGTAAATGTGAACTTCCACATTGCAATTGCATTTTTCAATGGTACAAATTACCATTGCAAATTAAAATATTTTCAACTTACATGCTCAACTCTAGCAAATTAAAAATTGAATTTAATTTGTGTTTTAGCCATCATGCACCACAAGAAATATATTCGATATCATGGAAGGGAATCGAGTGAATGGAAAAGAAGTTATGTAATTTGTTTTTCAACTAGAAAAAGGCCATGTAAGAATGCTTATGAAAAAGAGAGAAATTTTTGAATAAGAATTTCTTTATTTTTAACCAAAAAGAGGCCACATAAGTGTATTCAATGAAAGAGGAATGAAAAGGGAAATTTGAATATCATAAACGAGTAGTTTTATTTTGTCTTGTATCTGTGATCACCTCTACATACCATATGTATGTTTTTGGGCATCTAGGTGTTATACAGTCTTGAAATAATACAAAATGGATGATGATATTAGTATCTCATCTAAGCAATCAAAATTTATAAAAACAAATAAAATGAAGATCACTTTGGGTGGACATTCTCACATGCTGAAAGTGAAAGCGAATAGGCTCTGTCAAATATTTCTAGTCTTTTCATAAAAATGTTGAATCTTGTTTTGAAATTTCTAGTTATAAATTTGTAAGTGCAAAATCATAAATGTAAGTCATGAAAATTAACCATGCTAGCTTTATAAATTATAATTTCACTTTTACATGTGGTGTAATCACACCAACACACTCTTACACTACATAAGTGGTGCATTTTTGTAAACTCATTTTTACAGCTTTTAAAATGCATATAAGGTGGTTACACATTGTAACCACCTCCCCATGCTATAAATATGAGTGTAAGGCTCATTGTGAATGGAATTTTGGGTAGTAAAACTATATGAATATTTTTTCTAAAGAGCTTAGCTTTGTTATCAACTCAATAAATATTAAAACTAAAATTTTGAACAAGCTTTGTATTCAAAATCTCTTTGTGAGTTATATATTTGTATATGATTCACCTGTTTCTATATCTATACTTTCAATTTATTTTCATAATCATTACTAAATTTTTAGATGATGGGACTTTCACATTAATTATTTATTTTAGAATATTATTGTGTTATTTCTATGAATGTGAAATCTTAGTGGGGTTAAAGCAATATTTTGATTGTATTTTACGGGTAAATATGGGATGGTTGTCTTTGATCTACTATCAATATTAAAAAATTATCTCAGTGTATATTTTAAACTCCTAAGGGTGTAATTATGTTTTTATCACCCATTGAATGAGAGAGATTTCTATGCACACAGTGTTTTCCCTTTCTTGGACTATTTTGGTAAGTTTCTATATTTAACTAGACAAAGTTGTCTTTCATTTTTCCTAGGGTTATCATAGTAGCTTATGTGTTTATCAGACTATAATAACCCTATTATCTCTTATTAATTTTGTTTCTCTATTATTCCCTTCTTTCTATTATTCCCTTCTTCCCCATCATTTACTTTTTATCTCCTTTATGTACTTTCAAGTTAAAAGTATGAAACCTCCAACATAAAACCTTTTTTTTGTAAATAGTTGTGAATATTTTCCCCCTAATTTTTCATTTTTATATTTCAATGAAGGTATATTCACCTAATAATAGGAGAGAGATTTTATCTTATGTTTTTGACTAACACAAAGACTCAATTTCCACACTGCTAACTTAAAGTCATCAATTTGTCCCCCTAAAAAATGTTTGAGCCACTATAATCTCATTATGTTTTATGAATGAATGAATTATAGCATGTACCCCTATTTCATTAAAATTTATTATTTTGATATTAGCATCCACCAACTCAAAAATCTCTATAAGAATGTCCAAGGCATAATTTCTAGAAGAAATATACCATTTAGATAATTAACTATGTGTTTGATCAGGATTCTGTGCCAACAAAAGTGTATCAACCTTTTGTTAGATCTTATATTTCTCCATTGTTGTGACTTTTAGTATAGAATTTTTCAAAACTATAAACAAATAATTTGTCCTTGATTGTCTTATTTTATTCAATGTTATTTATGTTATTTTTACAGGGTAACTTATATACAAATTTACATGGTGGCAGGATGAAGAAGTTGGTTCCCCTTATTTATGTTTTTTCTTCAATATATTTTGTATTATATGGACCAAATCATATATATCTATCAACCTAGACATTACAAGGTTGTCATAGCTATTCAAATGAAACCCAAATGTTTTAAAAGAACAAAAACATTCATTTTTGTCAATTACATTTTATTGGGTGTAAATTTATTAAATCTAGCTATTGCATGATGAAACATCCCTTCTTCTCTATTTCATAATTCTAGTTGGAATTAAATTGCATCTACAAATTCATCCTTATCATAGGCAAACATTATTCTAATATGAGTAGATTATTTTATAGATGTAGTGATAAACAAATAAAAATTTGCATGCATATTTGTTGGACTGAACAACTCAAAATATCAATCACTAACATGAATCTTATCACCACCATAAAATGAAAGATGTCAATGTGGTTTTAATTGAAGTTTTGGGGTATTTTATAGTGTATTATATCCAAATTGTCTGTGATTGAGGCCTTCTTCTATATTTTAATTTTTGTAATTTCATTCTCAATTGAGGACATTCTGCAAAGTAATTGAAATGATTTCAATATTTTAAAAAAAAAAATTCTATGTTGCATATTGTATCACTTAGGGGAATATATATGATGAACTAGTGATTAATTTTATATCAACAAATGTGAATTCTAAATTATACTATAAAATACTTATTAAATATTTATATTATATATTTTATGGTACCAATTATTGCTTAATTTAAAAATATTGGACCATGATAACATAAGTTTCATATGTTTAAATAACATATACACATATCATTTATGAAAAACACAATGTTTACTTGTTTATGGTGATGAATTTAGTAGCCAAGCTGTCTCTTGAGAGATACTTTGATATGTTTCTCATAGGAAATATTTATCATATATCTAGGTCAATACCTTGATATATATATATATATATATATATATATATATATATATATATATATATATATATATATATATATATATATATTATTGAACAAGATCTTGATACAAGTTGGATTTGAAATCATATCAATTTTTTGCAAGCAGTATGACCCTAAAGACACATTTTGAGACATAATGTAATTGTATATGAGTAAATATTTATTTAAATTATTGTATTTTGATATAAGAGTTGGGTATGAACAATATTTTATTTAAATGTAATAAGTATTGTCAGTGAGATACATTAAAGATATTCCTATTTACTTATTATTGATTGTTGATTTGGATCCCAAGCTATCTCTCAAGAGATACCTTGAGATCACATTTTTAAGAATGTGGACACTATATGTTAAATTTGGAATCATGATAATTTGATATAAGGGGAAAGTTTTTAAAAGATATAATTTTTATGCCATAAGTATCACTTAGGAGTTACCTTGAAAGTATTAATTGATATTTACTTGATGGTGTTGAACTTGAGTGTCAAGGCATATCTTGAGAGATTCCTTGAAAGTTATTTCTTAGGAGATAATTTGAGAGATATCTCACATTTTAAATAAATTAGATACTATATAATAGATTTAAAATTAATTAAATATGGTATAAGCTCTTAGTTTTTGAAACATATGATTTTGATGCAAGAGATATCATCTAGTATATACCTTGAATGCAATACTATTTATGTGTTGATGGTGTTAGATCTAAAGGCCAAAGTATGTCTTGAGAGTTAACTACGAGGTATATTATTTTATAAAATTTGAGTACAATATGTTGCATTTGAATTCATTTCAAATTTATATATGAGACAGGTTTGGAAAACATATAATTTAAATGCAATTATTATCATATATGATCTACTTTGAAGGTAGTAATTTTTAATTTTTGACATTGATTAATTTGATGGCCAAAGTATATTTTAAAAAATACCTAATAAGTTATCTCTTAAGTGACTTAGATGTCAATTTAGTAGGTTTCTTTTGAGTGACTTGGGTTGCACCTTGAGAAGGTTCTCATAGTTGATACCTTTGAAGGTATCTCTTGAAAGATACTCTATAGAGTTATCCCATTTTATAAAATTTGGATTTATAATGTAAAGTTTGAAATAATGTCAAATTAATGTAAGTGATAGGTTTTGAAAAGCATATAATTAAGATGTAATAAATTTATAGGAGATAGCTTGAAAGTAGTATTTATTACATGTTTATGGTGATGGTTTTGAGGGCCCATTTATCTATTGAGAGTCACCATGAGAGGTATCTCTCTAGTGAAACGTTGAGAGGTATGTTATGGAGATAAATTTTAGGTGTAAGTTATATATTTAGTGATACCTTTATGGTATCACTTGCATGATATTTTGATAGACCTTATAATACCTTCAAGGTACCCTTGAAGGTATTACAAGGCCCTTCAAGATATTTCCTAAGAGATACATTGAAAGTAATACATACCTCAAAGGTCCTTGTAATACCTTCAAAGACATTCAAGGTATGTATTACCTTCAAGGTATCACCTAGGAGATACCTTGAAGGGCCTTTTATTACCTTAAGGTATCTCCTAGGAGATACCTTGAAGGGCCTTGTAGTACTTCCAAGGTATCTCATATGAGATACCTTAAAAGTTATAATACCTTCAATGTATCTCATAAGAGATACCTTGAAGCAATACAATTCCATTAAAGATATATACTAGGAGATACCTTGAAGGTGCTACATACTTTGAAGGGCATTATAGTACCTTCAAGGTATTTATTAGGATCTACCTTGAAGGTACTATTGACCAAAATTTGACCTTAAGACAAAATTGGTCACCCCCTTTAAGATGATAACTCATAGGGATGCCAAAATATTTTAATGGTCTTAAAGAGTTATATATGGTCATATTTGTCCTTGTCTAGCATTGTCCAAAGTTTGGTCTTATGTTTACTTGTCTAGTCCTATGGGTTAATTTCAAGGTCTTGTTATTGTCAAACATGGTAAATTTTTTATTAGGGTATAAGGTAATTATAAAAGGTTATTTATGTATCATTAAATCCATAATATCATGTACTAACCTTTTATTTATTTCTTATAAGCAAAAATGTCAATTTGGCCACCTTTTGGCCCATTTAGAAGATTTAGACATACCATTAAAAGAATAAAATGTTTCAAGAAGATTAAAAACATAAATTATGTTATAAATGGGTTAGATAATGTTCAAGGATAGTTATATACTGACATCATCTATAGTTTAATGCTTAAACTAAGTAAAAAACACTTTAAAAACACTTGTATGTCCTTGAAAGATCATATTTCATTTAGAAATGGTTTTTAAGTGTCCATGTGGATCCCTCAAGTCATTTTATAACTTTGGAATAAGTTTCAAGTTGAACTAACAGTCCAAACACTCTTTATTCTCCATCATTACCTTCACAAGCTTAGGAAGGTAAATTTAAACTGAATGGTATGGATAGGAGAGAGAGAGAGAGAGAGTTAGGAGTTGAAAATTTGGAAATTATTAGGGGACTTATTAAGATTGATATTATTATAATTGGTTTTTAGATTGATGGCCTCTTCTTTATGAATAATTGCTAAGAGTGATAGTAGGTCACTATGTCCTATCCATCTGAGAGGGGTCTATTCTTGCATCCATTTCTCTACTTCAGAATTAGATGGAGAAGAATGGTTTGGATAGATGTTTCTATAGGTCAATATATATTTTTAATAGTGGTTTCATCATCAAAATCATCTCTATGAAGTGTCTTCACTTGAAATAAATGATCTTAATATACAAAGTGTTTCACTCATCCTGGTACAAGATTTGTTTATCTGAGGTATTTGTCACTTTAAAGGGTTTTTAAAATTACATTTTTCATAAAAAATATCCTCACTCTCTCACAATTCATGTGTCCTCTCTTGAGAATCATCTTCTTGTTAATCTCTAAAAAATGCTATATGCCTTGCTCTTGAAATGCATAGTACAGTTCATAAATGATCTTAAAATGATTTGAGTGACTTGTTTGATTTGGATATGATGAGGAAATAATGTTTGATATATTTTAGGAGTTTTTAATTTCAATTTTTTGACGTTACAATCAAGCCATACTCTCAAACAAAACATATATATTGGTTGACTATGTATATAGTCCATATAGACTAGTCAAATAGGTGAGTTAAAGGTGGCATGATACTTATATTATAATCTCTATGATACATTAAAATAATTCCAAGGAGGTGTCATGGAGTTGATAGTGTTAAAAATTCAATAACTCAATAAGTGGCTCTTTGTATCCCTAAAACAAGCAATTAGAGACCTATAGGCCCTAACCCTGTAGGTCCTCAATTTGGGTCGAATCAACATCACTCTCCAAAGAAGAATAAGATAAAAAAAAGACTTGATTGTAAGGTAAGATGAGATAGATAACAAACAAGATGAAATCATCTAAGTGTGTTTGAAATATAATGATGGTCAAGTGGTGTCTAAAGGAAACTGAGTTGACAGTCTTAAGGCACCTACAGGACTGTGTACAGAGAAGACAAAGATAATGAGGTTGAAAATGCCATGAAGTAGCAAATAAAAACTATATAAAATGATAATTAATAGTCCTATAGTTTAGATACCTTCTAGAATTATGGAAAGTGAAAGGACTAAGTTTAAGACTGTATGTTGAAACCTAGCCCTAATGAGCACCTATAGCCATGCCTTATTAGGTGTGAGGTAAAATGCATAAAATGAAGAGATAGAGTGTGTGAGAGATAATAAATTCCTAATGGGGACTTCAACCAATTTAATTAACTATTTAGAGGATCAATGATGAGAATAATGAGGTCCTAAAACTCAAAGAATGTAGTCAAGTGACCCTAAAAGGTCACCTACAAGCTACTAAGAGAAGATAGATTGGTCTTAAGCCTAAATGAGAAACAAAACAATATAAAGGCTAATGAGGTCTACCTAAAATAGACCAAAAAAACATAAGGTTGGTTTGGGACCAAATAAAACATGAAGAATATGAATCAAACTGAGTTTCAAACCCCATACATAGTCAAATAATAAACTTCATGTATACTTGCTCTTTATAATCTTTTACTTGATTTAAGGATAAGGTGAGGATTGTGAATAGGTCTAAGAGGATAAAAGGAATTTTCAAATGGTTTCAAAATTAAATGAACCTTCAGATAACCCTAACACTTTATTGTAAAAGAGTAGAATGAAGATGAGACTCTGTTTAGGCCTGTAGGCCTAGTTCTCACACATGTAGACCTAACCAATCATAAGAGAGATGGAGTTTTGAGGCCTTTATAGGCATGATCACACTTTTTTAATGGATATAAAGTATGGTTATGAGTGTAATAATATTTTCATGGTCAATTAAAATCCACACAATCAACACATACACCCACTATTTTATCTCAAACCTTGCTCACTCCATTGACAAGGAGTAGTCTTGAGACCAAGGGGTCTGTTTCAACCCAAAACATAACATAGTCATGCCAAACCCTATGTATGGACCTTGGGGAAACACATCAAAATAAAAAATGTGTCAATATAATTTTAGGTTGCACCAAAACCTCAAATTTTAATTGAAATACCCTTAAGGGCTAGCAAGAAGATGATATGACTAATATCCCCCTCTAGACATCAACATTTGGAGACTAAGGTCTAGAGAATGAGTTTAATGGATACTTAATACATATTATAGATCCTTCCTAATGTGTTTTAATAGGTGATATAGGTATTGGTTTGCAGATAAAAACATGGAGATGACCATTTTGGCCTATAACTGTTGTTAGAGTGCACATTATGCACATTTTCTACTTGAGTACTTTCTCATACTCATATATTTCATGAGGAATTTTATGGGACCAAATGGTGATTTGAGGTGATGGAATATTCCCATAAAAAAATATTTTGGCATTAGGAGAGAGAATAAATTCTATTCTTTATGAACAATCCTTAACAATGAAACATGCTTAAAACCCTCATAAAACCTTGATAGTGACTAGGTAGAAAAATGGACCTCTAAATAAAATTTAATACCATAGGTTTCTCCTAAAATCTCTTGAATGGTGTTTATGACTCCAATTATTTTTTTGACATGTACTTCTTCTATACTTGTAGTTGTATGGATTGTAATAGATGGCCTATTTTTCATGCTTTTGGTGTTTTATAGGCATTTGAAGTAAGGGAGAAATTACTTATAATTTTATGAGGTAATTTGGGATGTTTAATAACTATTAAATCCAAAAAAAATTCACAATATATTCTGGAGGTGGTCAAACAAGGCTCATTTTCCAAGGAAATCTCAAACATGCTTAAAATAAGACTAGGTAGTAAGGTCATTCCATGGTTTGCATACTTCCATAGGATCTCAGGACCCAAAAATTGACATTGAGGTTGGTGATAGACTAATGAAATTTAATCACACACTTTTGAGTTATTACATATGTTTGGGATAGGTATGGATAAATAAAATAGGGTTCTAGGTACGAATGCCTAATTGAAGAGAGAGAAAGGCAAAAAAGATGGACTTCCACTCAAATTTAGGACATGAAATTTGACATGGAGATGTAAGGACATACTAATTGGAGTAGGCCTAAAATACCTCTCCAAGGTTGAAAAATTAAGTGATAATAGTTTTGTCATGCCTGGTGGGATCATTATCAGAACTTTTTGTCAAGGTTAATGTTGGTATTGATAATATCATAGCTACATAAGTGTTTCCTACTTAGAATTTGGTGACTCCACTAAAGGTATAACATATAGTTATAGACCAATTTATTATTTCTTATTTTCATGCTTCATGCTCTTTACTAGGTCAGTTGCTAGTAGATGGAATCATCCTACAAATCCACTTCCTCATCCCGAGTTTCCTCTTGAAGTTAAGTACCTTAAACCTATCTTGACACTTAAAGATCATAAAGAGAAAGAAGAATTTGAAATTCAAGAAGAGCAAGAGAGTGAAGAAGAGGTTGAAGGCAATATGGCTAGGCAACATGCTTTCCTAGCTTTCAATAATGAAAATCTCATAAACCTTGCTTCCTATGATGATATCCCTCCAAATTTCATTAAGAGTTTTCTTTATTTCAATAGGGAGGGTCTTATCACCTCAAGTGAGCATATTAGAGACATATATATCCCTTTATTGGTATATAAACTTTCTATGAGGATGCATTACTACACAGGATGAATTTGGGGAGTTGATGACTCAAATATTTGATGATAAGAGTGATCATACTTCACCAATTCAGTAGATAAATGTCATTCAAAGAGGGCCTAAGGAATCCATGCATGATTTCAATGAAAGTTTCCAAAGGACATAGAATAGGCTTCTACCTCTCATGATACCCCCTACAAGTTTTGTTTTCCCAACTTATCTCAGAGCTATTAGGACTAATATAGTTGTCATGTTGCGGCCCATGGGAGGGTACACTTTACTTAATGTATATTATGTGGCTACTAGAGATAAGAATTTTTTTATCTAAGCTGATAAAATCCCTCTAAAAGTCTCAATGCCTAACATGCCTACTACTCCTCCAAGCCTTGCTCCAATTCCAAATTCTAAATATCAAGTCTAAATTTGCTTCAAAGAAACCAAATAATTCCATTGATTCGCAAGTAAAATATAAGGTCTTAAAAGCATCAAATAGGTAATCCAATAAACATTTTGGAGCTTACCAAAACTATTACTATTACCCTCCAAAATCAAATAGATTTCCCTCTCAACATAATGCTCAAGGGAGGGGAACCTAATTTCCATGGGTTACCTAATGCCTACAATCCAAAATTTTCTTCCACTTTAAGAGCCATGGTTCCAGTCCATAACAACCTAGTTCAAGGAGAAGAATGGGAAAACTATTTAGGGAAACCTCAAGGATAGTATATTAATTTTAATGAGGGTGAATTCCAAGCTTTGGTTTCTCAAAGAGGGAATACTCCTTACTTAACATCAGAGGATGATGTCTCTATGTAAGTAGAATCAAATGGAGAATGTAGTAATCAAGGAGCAAGCCTTATGAAATTCTAAGTGGAGGATAGATTTGTCTTAAATCAAAGCACCTAAATTTTAGCCAACATAAGGTCAAATAGGAGATATTTGGGAGATGTTCAAGATGTGGATAAAAATACAAACAACCTTGCTTTAAGGAAACAAGGTATGAATGCAAATGTGGTAGCCTCTATAAGTACTACACATCTTCAAAATTAGAACTTTGGAAAGGTGATAAAATCATTTCCTCAAGTTTAAAGTACTTCATATCCTCCAATAATTAAATAAAATGTTATTATGTCTCCTTTGAATATCACTAACTCTTTGAAGAATAATAAAACAAGCATATCCCTTTGGGAAGTACTCCATCTGCCTGGTAAAAGTGAGTTGCTCCAAGAACAATTGTCCCAACTCCATATCAGTCCCCAAAAATAAAATAATATTTATATATCCCTCAAAAATTCACCTACTCATATTATTTAAACTTTCATCAAGTCTAAAAATCCATCACATTTATATCTTACCCTCATTGTGGGAGATAAGCTAGTTCATAATTTCATTGTGGATACTAGGGAAAGCTGTTTAGTTATGCCTAAACTAGTTGAAGATAGGTTGGGATTGAATTATGAACCTTATAGTAAAGGGGTGATAAAAATTTATGGAACACCAACCAAGTCTATAAGGATCATCAAAGGTTTGAAATTTTTCTTTCATGACTGCCCAAGTTTTCCAATTCTATAAGACATAGTGGTAGTGGATCTGCTTGCACACTTTGTTATTTACCTATCAAGAGACTTCACTACCAAGATAGGATGGTATGTTTCTAATGATTTGTATTTATTGGATTTTAGAACAATACATGGAGATAAATTGAAAATAAAAACACAACCATTGTCTAAGTTTCACATTGAACAATACGTGGAAGGTAGTTCCAAATTGAATTGCACTATCAATGAGCAAGAGGATCATGTCATAGATGATAGATCATCTTCTAAAATTGAAATTATTTTTGATATATTCTTAGATGAATATGGTGCTGAGACCTATGATTATGATTCATATGATTTAGTTTAAGAGATAGGTCTTGGCACATACATCATTCATGATGAGTCTAATAAGTATTCTAAGGTAAGTCTTGATGACTCCCTCACACAAGCTGCAATAGGTAGCCACTACCTTCATATATATTATGGTGATGAGTCTCAAAGTGTAGTAGAACATGGTAATGAATATGGTATAAGTATATTTGATTAAAATGAAGAAGTCTATGCGTGTGATAGTCATGAAGAAGAAGATGATCTATGGTAACAGTTTCATGCCATAGTATAAGAGTTTGAACAAATAGGAAAGAAAAATCTCCCTCAAAATAAATATGAGATTGATAGTGAGGTCATTGGTAGACCTAAAAAACATTAAGAAGAATATCAAGTCACTATCAAATAAACTACAGTCTTGAAGGAGTGAAATCAAGACAAGGTAGAAGTTTATGTGGTTAAGGAGTAGCATAGACCTCAATTTGATATTGAGTCACTTTCAAACATGTTTGACTAGCAAGAAGGCAAGTATGATGGCCCTAAACATCAAGAATATCATGGTATAGATGAAGGTGAAGTTGAGAAATCTCTCATGACTCCCAAGAAGAAGATTTGATAAGAACCAAATGAGCATGAAGGAGAACAAGCAATCTACACTATCAAATAGACCTAAAAGAGAGCTAGACGGACCATTCAAAATAGTTTTAAGTGGTTCACTTGTAGCCAATAGAGGTCTCATGAGTGGTAAGTTATTTAATCACCTTCACAAGAAAATTTTCTTTGACAATCATCCATCCAATGGGGACTTATTCTCATGGAGTAGCTATGACTCAAGAAACATTCTTTTTGATCCTATTTGAAGGAAGAGGAAGTGCTTCATCACCTCAAACATGTTTTGAGGTTTATACATAGTAGGTTAGGTGTATTATTTTTTGTTTTTTATGTGTGTTTTCCCTAAATTCCTTTGGCATAGTGTGTGCTTATTTATTTTTGTGTGTTTGGTGTGAGTTTGAAGTCTTTAGAAGGCATATTAGTTTTATATTGTAGCATAAGAATGACTCCATTTCCCAATAGAAGGACAAGGCTACTAGTACATTAACATTGCAGGCATGCTACCCCTATGAATTGCCAATAATGTTGACCAAAATTTGAACTCAATACAAAATTGGTCACCCCATTTAATTTTAAACCTCATAGGGTTGTCAAAATATTGTCATGGTCTTAGACAATCCTAAAGAGTTCCATATAGTCATATTTGTTCTTGTCTAGCATTGTCCAAAGTTTGGTATTATTTTCACTTATCTAGTCCTATGAGTCAATTTCAAGGTATTATTTTTGTCAAACATGGTAAAATTTTTATTAGGGTATAAGGTCATTATAAGAGTTTATTGAGGTTTTATTAAAGCCATAATATCATGTAGTAACCTTTTATTTGACTCTCATATGCCAAAATGTCAATTTGGCCACCTTTTGGCCCATTTGGAAGATTTGGATGTACCATTCCAAGAAGAAAACATTTCAAGAAGATTCCTAATGTAATTAATGTTATAAATGGGTTAAAAAATGTTTAGGGATAGTCATAGACTAATAACATCTGTAGTTCAATGCCTAAACTAAATAAAAAGACACTTTACAAGCACTTGTATGGCCTTAAAAGATCATATTTCGATTAGAAATGGGTTTTAAGTGTCGCTTGGGATCCCTCAAATAATTTTATAATGTTAGACAAAGTTTCAAGTCAAAATGAGACTCCATACACTCTTTCTCCTCCATCGCTACCTTCATAAGCTCAAGAAGGCAAATTTTAAATAAATGGTATGTCCAAGAGAGAGAGAGAGAGGAGCTAAAAATTGGGTATTATTATGGGTCTTAGTAAGATTGAAATAAGTATCATTGGATTTTATATTGATGGACTCTTATTTATGAATAATTCCTGAGAGTGATAGCAGGTCAGTATGTCCTATCCATCTAAGAGGGGTCTATTATTGCATGTGTTTCTCCACTTTAGAATTTGATGAGAAGAATGGTTCAGAGGTATGATTTATAGGTCAATTATATAATTTTCATGGTTGTTTAATCATCTAAATCATCTCTATGAAGTTTCTTAACTTAAATGAAAATGGTCTTGATGTACAAAGTGTTTCACTCATCATGTTACATGTTTTGTTTATCTAAGGTATTGGTAAATTTCAAGGGTTTCCAAAATTCCATTTTTCATAAAAAAATATGATCACTCTCCCATAGTTCATGTGTCCTCTCTTGAGAATCATCTCCTTATTTTTAATCTCTAAGAAATGCTATATGTTTTGCTCTTGAAATGCATTATACAATTCATAAATGATCTTCTAATGATATGAGTGTCATGTTTGACTTGGATGTGATGAGAAACTAATGTTTGATCTATTTGAGGAGTTTTAAATTTCAAGTTGTTGAAGTTGGAATCAAGCCATACTCTCAAATAAGACATATATATTGGTTGACTATGTATGTAGTTCATACAGACCAATCAAACAGGTAAGTTGAACATGGAATGGTACTTGGCCTATAAGCTCTATGATACATTGAAAGAATTCCAAGGAGAGGTCATGGATTTGAAAATGTTGAAATGTCGAGAACTCAATAAGTGGCTCTTTGTAGCCCTAAAATAATAATATAGAGACCTACAAGCCCTAATCCTATAGTTCATCATTTTTGGTCAAATAGACATCACTCTCCAAACAAGAATAAGATAAACAGAAGACTTGACTACATGTTAAGATGAGATATCTCAAAAAAAATATGAAAGCATCTAAGTGTGTTTGAAATCTAATTATTTTCAAGTGGTGACTAAAGGAAACTAAGTTGACAATCTTAAGGCACCTACAAGACTGTGTATGGAGAAGATAAAGATAATGAGGTTGAAAATGCAATGAAATAGAAAAGAAACACTATAGAAAGTGATAATGAATACTCATTTATTTTGGATACCTTCAAGCATTATGACAAGTGAAAGGACTAAGTTCAAGACTGTATGTTCAAACCAAGCCCTAATGAGCACCTACAACCATGCCTTATTAGGTGTGAGGTAAAATGCATACAATGAAGGGGAAAAGTGTGTAAGAGATGATTAAAGCTTGATAGGGACTTAAACCAAGTTCATGAACTATTGATAGTATCAGTGATGAGAATGATAAGGTCCTAAAACTCAAAGAATGTAGTCAAGTGACCCTAAAATGTCACCTATAGGCTATTAAGAGAAGACAGGTTGGTCTTATATAAAGGATACTAAGGTCTACCATATAGAGACCAAAAAGGCATAAGTTTAGTTTGGGACCAAAGGAAACATGAAGAATATGAATCAAACTCAGTTTCAAACACCATACATAGTCAAACAATAAACTACAAGTATGCTTGATCTCTATGAGCTTGTACTTGATTTGAGGATAAGGTGAGGATTATGAATAAGTCTGAGAGGAGAAAATACATTTAAAAATGGTTTAAAAATTACATGAAACTTTATATAACCCTTAGAATCTATTGTAAAAGAGTAGAATGAAGATGAAACTCTATTTAGGCATATAGGCCTAGTTCTCACATAGGCAGACCCAACCAGTCATAAGAGAGATGGAGTTTTGATCCCCTTATAGCCATGATAAAACTTTGTGAATGGATATAAAGTATGTTTATGAGTGGAATAATATTTTCATGGTCACTTCAAATCCACATAGGCAACAAATATACCCACTATTTTATCTCAAACCCTACTCATTCCTTTGACAAGAAGTAGTCTTGAGACAAAGGGGTATGTTTGAACCCAAAACATAACATAGTCATGCCAAACCACATGTAGGGACCTTTGGGAAAAAAATAAACATAAAAAATATATCAATATAATTTTAGGTTGTACCAAAACCTCAATTTTCAAATGAAATACCCTTAAGGGCTAGCAATAAGATGATATGCCTAATACCCCCCATAGACATAAACATTTGGAGACTAAGGTCTAGAGTAGAAGGAGTTTATTGGAGACTTAAGACATACTATATAGCCTTACTAAGGTGTTTTTAGAGGTGAGAGACGTATTTTTTGCATAGGGAAACTTGGATATGGCCATTTCAGCCTAGAACTGCTATTAGAGTGCATAAAATGCACCTTTGCTACCTGAGGAGTATTTTTCATACTCATATATTTCATAAGGATTTTCATGGGACCCAATGGTGATTATAGGTGATGGAGGGGTTCCCTAAAAATAATATTGAGGCATTAGGAGAGAGAAAAAGGAGTTATTTTTGATGAATAATCCTTAAGAATGAAATGCACTTAAAACCCTCCTAAAACATTGGTAGTGACTAGGTAAAAAAATGGAACTATAAAATAAATTTAATTCCATATTTTTCTCTTTAAACCTCTTGTATTTTGTTAAGGACTCTAATGAGTTTATCCACATGTACTTATTTCATACTTATAATTGTATAGACTATAATAAATGCCCTATTTTTCATGCTTTTTAGTGTCTCATAGGTGTTCTGAACAAGGGAAAACTTATCAGTCATTTGATGAGGTAATTTAGGATGTTTCATAACTATTAAATACAAAAAAAAATCATAATATATATTTGAGGTGGTCAAATAGGGCTTGTATTCTAAGGTAATCTCAAATAGGCCTAAAATGAGACTAGGTCACAAGGTCATTTCATGGTTTGCATACTTCCACAAGGTATTAGGACCCCAAAATTAACATGGAGTTTGGTGATATACTAATGAAAATTAAACACATGATTTATGGTGATTCCATATGTTTGGTAGATGTCTAAAATAAGAAAATTGGGTTTTAGGTAAGGAATCCTAATTGAAGAGAGAGAAAGGCAAAAAAGATGGACTTCCACTTAGAGTATGGACATGAAATTTGACTTTGAGGTGTAAAACCATAATTATTCATATAATATTCCATTGTTTTTTCATTAAAATCTATAAATTCTCCTACACAAGGAGGCTTATAAGTTTTTAGGACTACAAGGAAAATAGGCATAATGAGGTACTGAAGAACAAATGAGTTCTTAGGAGTTGTTATAGGAACCAAAATAGTTTGTTTCAGGATTGATAACATATTTTAAAACCATTAATGGAGATAGGATGACTTTAATAAGATGAAATTAAGTCTTGGGTCACTTGGACCAAGTTAGGCGTGGTGAATGAAGAGTCTTAAGACACCTGTGCACATGAATGATGAAATGTTAGATTAGAGGAGTTAATTAAGGCATGAAAGGTTTAAAATTAGTTGTTTGAGATCAATTAATGATGAATAATCCCATTTTTCACTCTTCTTATGCAAATAAGGGAAGTTTTTAAGAAGCTAGTCAAGGTGTCAAGCTAATTTGTGACTCCCATGCCACATTGAGGGTTAGATCATCTTCAAGAGTGATACACATGGCCTTGGAAGTCTATTTGGACTATCTCATAACTATTTTTTTTTTATTGTAACTCACATGGACACTTTCCAATCTTCTCCTACTACACCCCCTCTCTCTCTTCACACTTTTTATATAACCAACCATTTTTGGATTTGTAATCCAATCCACATCTGGTATGGCAAAGCCATGATACTTTGAGTATTGTTGTTCATTTTAATAAAATATTTCCATATTTTTTTGAGTTCTCAACTTATTATTTAAGTGTATGAAGTAGTTCATTGTTTAGTGACAAGTGATAACTATCTATCCTTGTGTTCACCTGACTCTTTCATGTTTTTTGCAAGTATTCTACTCTCTAATAGGTCATATGAAGTGTAGTTAGTATTCTTGTATGTATCTAAGTGTAAGGAAGATTAATAGTGTCTAAAATCAGACCTCTTATTCATCCACCTTGATAAATGTATTGTATCATACCTCTATATTGAAATACTTATGTTAGGACACCTTGAATGTTAAAGTCAATTTTGTGAATCACTCTTCATAGTGCAAGTTCATGGTAGTCTTGTGGAGATTAACTTGGTGAATCACCTCATTATGTTAGGTTTATTTATGTTTTGTTGATGCTTCTAAATGAATCACATGTGCTCTTAGTGTTTAAAGAACACTTCTCATTTTATAATTTAAAAAATTCAGAGCATGAGTTATAGGTTTTGGCAATCTAGTTGCCTGTGGTGAAATAACAACAGAGCAAGATAAATTGTTCACCAATATTTATATTATTTGGTGGTTGGGATCCACCTTTGGTTCATTCTTTATGAATTTAAGAGAATCTATGTTAATACTTAGTGAATTATGATCTATATTTAAAATTACAAACTAATCTAAGTGGATATTTATAATGAAGATAAAACTAAAGTGATCTGGTATAAAAAGGAGTAAAGAGAAGGGTAAGGTAGAAAAGAAATGAGTGATTACCAATTTTAATCTCAAATATCATGAAAAATAATCAATTACAATTGAAATAACATTCAAACCAATATACAATGTAAAATATCCTAAGGTCAAATTCCACTATATATCAGATAAACTTCAAAGGATAATGTAAAGAGTCACAAGTAAGAACCAGATCTACTTTAAGGATTTACTATTATAATCAAATAACATTTCCATATCTAAATACATAGCAAAAATGAAATGAAATAGAACCTAATATCTTCCAACTAATCTAGCATATGTACAAATTAGAAACCCTATGATTTGAAAATGCCACTCATAATTCAAATACACTATTCAAATTCAAGACCTCAACTAGCAATTGAGAGAAAATATATATTAACAATTGACATCAAATGTATACAATCCTTTTAGATTTCCTTGATTATATTAATTGCTTCAAATGTACAAAATTCACTCTAAAATCTCTCTTTTACAAATGGTAATACATGTCTTTATATAAATATCAGGTAGTCTACTGGTTAGTTACAAAATATAGGTGTACACAAGATAAGGACATATGTCCTTACAAGTTTATAAAATACACTTGTTATTCATAATTAGATCGACCTAGAGAAAATATTCTAACAAACTAGCATATGCCCTTACAATGGACTATTCTATTTCAAAATGTTACAAAATTCTACAAAATAGAATATTGTTGGTGGGGCCTCTACTTGTTGTTGTAGGATGCTCATGACCTTAGTATGTTGTTCATCAACTAGCTCTAGATCTATAATAGGATTTAGGATATGCTCCTCCTCTTCATCTACCAAGTCATCAAATTCTCTATCATTTCTAGTCATGGCTTCTTTAATGATCTTAGCTTCATTTATCCTTTCTCCAACATTGAATATCATGTCTAGGATCTTAATTTTATCAAACTTATATTTGCCTTGGCTCTTTCCTTTGATTTCTTGAGTTACCAAAGTAGCCCTATGCCTGAATTCCTCATCACTTATGATTCCAAGGGTAGTGGATTATGTAGGAAAAATAAGCATAGTCCCAAGAAGCTGTTCAATATTTGTAATTATCTCCTTATCATCTTTTAGGATCTTTTCTATGTTATTGTGCCATGCACTCAAACTTTGAACTTTGTCAACCACAATTCTTAGAATTGTGCTCAAGTGTCCCAAAATAATGGTTTTGAAGCTTTGGATTTGTTTTCTTGCTTGTATGTTGAGAATTTTGGCTATCTTATCTTCTAAGGCTTGCCATTGGGTGACCAAACTCTTGGCCAATGTACTCTAATACTCTAATGCATGCTACCTCAACTTCATTATTTTGAGTGCTTCAAACATGTCATAAAATGACTCATCAAGCATCTTGGTCATTGCCTCAGGTACTGATAGAACTACCTATGTTTCCAAGTTTTCTTTTTCATTTTATAAATTTAGGATCCTCTGCTTCATGCCCTCGATTCTAACTTTAGCCTGTGTTGACTAGGCCTCAATCAAGCTTTCCACATCCTCTTCATGAATGGAAACCTCACCAAGCTATTGAACCCCAACTAAGGTTAATCCCATAAAAGGATCCACCTTTTGAAAGGTGAATTCCTCTATTTTAACCATAGTTGTCCTAGTTGTAATCCTTTCTAATCTAGCTATTTTAGGGTTAAATTGGATGGTAGTGACTAGCTTATTAAATTTAGGAGGTTCTAGGACCTCTACACCTGAGTTATTAGATACTCTTTGAGAATCTATCTTCTTGATTTCTAGTCCTTGAGGGACCACAATTCTCCTTTCTTCTTGCTCTTTCACCATAGCCCTTATCCATGGCTTCATGTCATCTTCCATCTCAACATCAGAAACTCTTGTCATTGCCCATGAATGGGAAAGAGAGGGTTTTTTTTGTAATTTCCCATAAATGAACCAGTCAAGGATGAATGACCTATCAATGGGGAATTCATCACTAAACAAATTTATCTCACTTTTGGGGTGAGAGATGGTTAATCTTGGCCTCTTCTTTAGTCCTACAGGGACAAATGCTAGCTCTTCTTTCCTCTTCTCTTGGGATGGCATATGGACAAGCTCTTTTCTTTTATCATTTCTCGGCTCTCCCTATTGGACTTGGGCTTCTTTAGGCTCCTCCTCCTCCCTATATATATATATATCATATGCCTCTACAAGCTCCTTGAGAGTACTCTCAAGTGTCTCTTATGGTTCCAAAGAAATCATGTTTATGTATTGAATTGGGGAAGGTGGCCTTTAGGGTAGTGTTGAAGCTGAGGGCCCCTCCCCAGGTCTCCCTTCCAATCTCACTTATCCCAATTTATCTTAACCTCAACCTTATTCATCCTAGCCTTGCATAATTTTCCCTTGAGGCTATCATTGTGGTTGTTCTACTTAGGGTTGCTCCGAGGCTATTCCAGATGGTCTAAGTAGCAAGTGAAACTAAAAAATATGCATTTTCTATGCTTTTTCTAATGGATTGTCATCCTTGGTCAACCTATGTTTGAGTTTAATTTTGTGCCCTTGGATCTTGGCTAACACCTCTTTATAATTCTTAGATTTAATATAAATGGTGTCATGAACATTGAGTTGATGCATATACTTAGGCTTGAGGATCTTCTTATATTTCAAATGCTCACCCACTATGTTCTTTAGATCCCACATTTTGAGTTCTTCCAGTTGAAAGCCAAATCAATCCCTATGTGTGGACATGATTTACACCTGTTTCCAGTCTTTCAATATGGTTTTCATAATGTTTAAGGGGAAGGGGTGGAGTAGACCCTTTGTCTTCTCCTTTCATATTTTATCATCTCCATTTATGAGTTGGGAAGTAATTTATTGTTTAGCAAGCTTGCTAGGAACATATACTAGAAATCGATAAGGGTAGGATAAGATGCCATCAATCTTGATACTATATAATTAAGGTAATACCATATGTCCCCCATCATTTTAACATACTTTTTGATGAGGAGGTAGACCCTAGCCATGGGAACACCTATGATGGTCTCCATTATGGATGGATAAACACAGTCACAAATAAACTGCATGTGATTCCTATGCTTGAAAATATATAATTTGGAATAATGTTTTGAAATAGTAGTTTTTCCATATAGGGACCAATTCCTAATCCTTGGGAAGTTAATTGAGGTAAACAGGGAATCTAGTAGGTATGACATCATATATAATTGCTTGAAGGTCTTTATTTTTATGGAAATGAATTGCGTGGTGAGGAAGACACTGATTAAATCTCTAACTAGAGGGGTGAGTTTTTATTCAACCAGGAAATGCACAAAGGGGACCTAGATTTTATTCACATAAGTGGTTGAGGGAGCTCCAAAGGCTCAATTCAATAGGGTCATTATCACCCTAATGCCCTCCCTGAATTGGATGACTAGGATTTTACCCTCAAAGTCCTTGAAGATATGGGGTCCTTGTTATAGCCAGGGTCTAAAGATAGAATCCAAGTCATGGTTGTTGGTTCATTATTTGATTTTGGATAGGTCAACATGGAGAAGAGGGAGCTTATAATATTTCTAAAAAAAAACATGGGAAATATAGGCTACCTTATTGGAATTTCCCTCCCTAATGATCCATTCATTATCTATTGTACAATTAATAAAGATGGGGGCAAGGATGCCTATATAATGTAATACCCTAGGTTTTTCTATGGTATGGTGAAGGCCAGTGATCTGGACTGCAACTAGGTCATAGTGCTTCTTACATATGGTGGTGATTCTTTGTTCCTCCTTAAAAATGGGTGGTAGCTCCTCTACCATGAAGAAGAGCTCAGACCAATTCCTAATACCTAGGATATTTAGGGATACAAGGTCTAATTTAGTGTGTTTGAATATCTAACCTTCATTATCTATTGATAAGTAGAGCTTGGTCTCTTCCTTCAATTTCTATTTGTGAGTTGCCATTGTCTCTATTTTTGAAAATTATTCACACTAGTATAAAGCGGTCTCTATGGAAGGTCTTTTGCACTAAAAAAAACAATAAAGCTCTCTTTGGATCAAATTATAACCAATTGAGCCTATTTGGGTTGATTTTATATAGGGTTTAGGGTTTTTGAGCTTTAATGATAAAATATATCCAAGCTTTGGCTTATACGTGCCTTGGATTTGATTTGGACCTTTGCCTTTTTACCTTTGCATTTTTGAGCCCACACGATATTGTATTTTATCCTTTTTTTCTTACGTGGTACCTATGTGGCATTGGTTTGGGCCTTTCATGACATTTTTCATAAATGCATTTTGAGTACTAGTCATTTGCATTTAAAAATGCCTCTTTTATTTTACTTTATTGGATTAAAATATAGGATTAGTGCAAGCCATTGATTTTAATCTAAGACCTTGCCTATGATTGGCTCCTTTTATTCCAAGCATTATAGTTGTGACACTTGTCATCTTTTGATGCCTTACTTGTGCTTCTAATATTATGTCAATGCTTTATCGAATGGGCATTGGCCACACAACGAGCTCGTGGGCCTTTGAAAAGTCATGAGTGCCTTCACACAATTAGATCATATTCCAATTATGAAGTGTAAACTATCAGATCATCCTATCAATTATTCCTTGAATGAGCCTTCACCATGCATCAAAATCATAGGTTCTTTGGGCCTCATTGAAAATTCTACATGAGCCTTCACATCATTAGATCAAAATCTAGTGATGAAGCACAAACCTTTGATCTATATAGATGCCTGAAGTTTAAGTTAGTAAATTATTAAGACCATGACTTAGGCTTAATTCCATTAGGCTAAGGTTTGTTTCCCTTATTAAGCATGAATTAAAACTTAAGCTAAGGGGTTTATGCCTAAGTTTTTTGATTTAAACCCAAGGGGGCCATGGCCTAAATATTCTAGGCCAATGTTTATGCTGTGTTTAATAAACACAATATACACATTGGTCTAAAATATTTATGCCAAAGATTATAAAATATGCTCAAAATAATCAACATGACATAATGGTAAAATAACAAATAGGATTTTATTGCATTGACAAAACACATTAAAACCTTTAGCTAGAAGCATTTGGTTTAAATTTTATGATATAAGGACTCTCTTTTTAAAATAAGACTTAGTATAAGTCTATAGTTTTAAGGTTCATTATATTTTTAAAAATGCCATAGGGACCTTAAAGTATATATTTATACTAAGTTTATTTTGTGTATATTTAGATTTTAAGACCATTTCCACATTTTGTAAATTTAATATTTCTAGTGTTTTAGCATCTTTTGAGCACTTCCCTTATCTTGTAAAGCCATTTCTGAGCCTTCGAACAAGATTTTGGAGTGTATTTTGACGCTACACATAATAATTCATTAGATTAAATTTGATCGTCTCCCAAATTTCAAATAAATCCTCACAGACATCAAATGATGTATGTGTGAAAGTTAATTTTAAGCTAGTGAGGCTTTTAATTTTATGGGCTTAAAGTTGACAGTCACATGGATGTTAAATACATCCTTGCAGACATCAAAATGACAAGCACATGAAAGTTAATTTTAATCTCATCAAATTATTTTAGCCTAATGTGGGAGTGCCACTTGTCACCTCCATTGGGCTTCTCAAGGTCTTGGACTTAATTCACTCCATCAAATCAAAGCCTGCGATGAAGCAACAACTATATGATCATGATCTGAGAACTTGCTTGTGATTGGTTGTCTCTATCAGAAAGGCCCCTTTGCTTTTAATCCTTGAATGTAAGGGAGCCATGTGTCAATTATTTAGGCCTTCCATAGTCCCTTAACTTTTCAATTGTGCCTCACTCCATATAATCAAGTCTTCATGATGAATTGAGGACTATTGATCATGATCTGAGAGCTTGTATGTGATTGGCTAGGGATTTATATGAAAGATCCTATTAGTTTTACTCACACCATTTGATCAAAAGGCCACAAGGAAGTGTGCAACATTAGATTATTTTAGGTGCATGTTGTTTAAGTTGAAGCTCAGGGTTTCCTTGCTCCATTGGATCAAATACTATAATAAACTGAGGGCTGTTGGATCTTGCAATATGTGAGGAAGTTGAGTTAGGACCATAGTGATAAAAAAGACTTAGACTAAAGTGTTAAGCCTAAGGTCTTAATTATATTAATAAATACATTGGGGCCTTATAATTAAAACCCTAGGCTAAGGTATAAACAAGAGATCGAGCTAACATAAAAGTGGACTTCAGAAGCTAGAATTTTTAGGCTAATGTGTTAAAACTAAGGTCCCATTAGTATTAATAAATATGATGGGGATTTAGGGTTAAAACATTAGGATAAGCTAGGGAATACTAAAAGGACCCTACATAATGAATATTAGTTAGGCATGCAAAGGAATTTTAAAGGGGGAAATAATAAAAAGGACCAAGCTTTTTAGGCTAAGTCTTAGTTGCGTTAAAAAAATGACCAAGATTTAAAACATGACTTTTATACTTAGGTCCAAAATGAATTTTAAAAGTTTTCTCACCAATTTGGTTCCCATCTTTATTCAAATTTGAATTGAGGGGTTTGCTAGGGTTTTGGGATACACAGTTCTTAGGAATAAATGCCATAGAACCTATAACTAAAATTCATAAAGTCCACTTATTTGTGATGTTATTCCAAATTAAAGAAAAACAAAACCAAGTAATCCTGATTTTAACAAAGTGGATGATCTCCAAATTCTAAAACTGATCCTAACATGCCACATTTCATGTTCAAACTTTAGCATTTCTCAAGGGTCCCAATTTTTCAAAAATGATGGTATGTTGGCCTTAACATGTTTTTCTATCCCTTTTCATTTAAAAAAGTTAGTAACATAGGTGATGATCTTAATAGACATATCAAGGGAGATATCCCTTCAGTCTAGAGGTTTACCCCTATTATAGACAACCCACAAGTCTAGGGGTAATCCCATTGTTTCACTCAATTGGAGTAGTCTTGAATTATCTCTCTAAGGGTGAAAATTTGAGTGACAATAGGTACTACAAGGCATTTCAAGGTATCTCCTAGGAGATACATTGAAGCTATCTTATATGCCCACCAAACCCTCCTCTCTCTTTACATTTACCTCTTTACTCATGCACATACACTGATCTTGGGGGCTAGAAGGAAGCCATAAGCAACTGGGATGCAGTTGTTGAAGTGAAAGAAATTCAAAAAGAAGTAGCCACCTCTTTTCTCCCTATTTTGTAGGCACCACATATTTTATAATCAGACCCATACAGGAGGGAAACCCTACATTTGTGATATTGAAAGGGGCCTGATCCTAAATTTGCTACTATTTTTTTTAATGTGGGCATAAGAGTTAGTGAAGCGATCATCGATGGATTTGATCTCACGAACTTTAACAAGTGAGATTTAATCTTTTAAAGCAATAGAGAAATGGATTATATTACCATTAAAGTTTGATGTTGTGTTTTGCTTTCTATAATGTGATCTAATAGGGTTTTTAGGGTATTGTTTTTATTTTGAGTGAATGGAAATCTAATCTTGTTTAAACTATCTAAATTTTTATCTGTGTAAGGATAATTTTAGGAGTTTTTAATTTGGGTTAGTAATATTTTTATGGAAAAATTGGGGTTTTTCAACCTGGGCTAATGACTTTTCAAAAAAAATGGAGCTTTTCTCTGGGTTGATTATGTTTTCATAGATATTTGTAGTTATGACCCAGTATATAGAATCCTGAGTCTAGAATGTCAAAAAAAAACTTGGGAGATTCATTTTAAAATCAAAAATTTACTAAAAAAATCTTATAAATAAGTTAATGTAATTTGATAGGTTTGAAAAAAACATTTTATTTGGTCTTATCTTATATTGCATAAGTTATTGTGGAATTGTTATGGGAAGAAGAAAAGAAAATATGATATGGGTTGTGGAGCAAACTCTAGAAAAGTAAAATCTAAAGATAATAAGGAAGTGCCCAAGAAGGAAAATATGTCATTTTTTGAAATGTTAGTTAGCATGACCAATATGGGTTGTAATATGACACCCTCATATATCTATCACCAGTCATCTTTCATAACATGCCAATGATTCCTCATAACTAAATCATAAAACAAACATAGATTTCAGCATGCATTAACTCTGGCATTTATGCTATGAAAATATACAAAATATAATTCAAAAATATCATTATTTCAACTTGTTAAATTCATATGTATAGGTTATTCAATAATGTATAATCACTTCAGTCATACACAAAGGTTTAAAATAAGAACCCAATACATTAATTATTTTAAAACTTTTAGATTTACATCTTGCTCTCACCTATGCATTGGAAATTTCTCAAATGATGAAATGCTTACATGGAAATGGAATAATTCATTGTGATCTCAAATATAGTAAGGTTTATGGAATATAAAATTTAATTTATGGGTATTCCTAGAGATTTTATGTATTTTTATTCTTAAATTTGTACATAATGTACCAGTAAGAACTGCATATTTTTCTTAAATTAAAAAAATGCATAGGTGATCCTTTCTCATCTAGGACCATAATGTTTGTGTACATGATTATATGATGTATAGTCAATTAATCATTAATGGGAAAACACTATAGCAAAATGTATTAAATTATTGTAGCTATAAGTAAATAGGTAAATTATTTATTTTTTTAGATGCAGCCTAAAAGCTAATCTTGAGTGAGAAGGTGTATGCTTCTAACCTTATCTACATAATGGTTTGAGGCATTATTTACTTTTGCATATGATATTTTGTTGAAACTCTCTCTTCTAATTTTTGTCTTAGGTTCCATCTCAAAATTTGTGAATGATATAGTGTAGTGGATTAAAGAATATCAGTAAAAAAAATAGTCACCTAGAGACATAGGAGAATGAGGATTCCATTTTAAATCATGATACAAGAGAAAATAAATAAGGGTATGATTATATTACATATAAATATCCTCACCAATTGATATGGGTATGGGGATGGGGTCATTGTCCCTATACCAGTGTATCCTAGTGATTATGGTGAACAATAAATATTATATGTTGCATTATATTATGTAGCCAATATTAAATATCATTGGAATTTACTAGGACTTGATTTTTATTTTATAAAAAATTTGCTTCATAATACTAAAGAAAATAAATTGGTCTTTCACTTCTTTCAAAGTTAAGTTTTTAGTCCCTAACTGGTAGATGTATCCTGTAGACACTAAAAAATCCACACTTATAGTTTTTGATGCCTAAATGCCTCAAGATCCCATAAAAATTCTTAAACCTTCCCAAAACCCCTCTTAACCAACCAAATCACTATTTTTCTAGTCAAAAATATCATTCAAATCCACTATTTGAAAGTACTATTGAAAAGTACTAGTCACCCTCACTATTCACTATGGGATCCATAGTCACTATTTATGATGACATGGCAAGTGACATAGCATGTGACATGTCAAGTGACATGGGAGGTGATTTGGAAGGTGATATGGTAAGTGACATGGCTTAGAAGTGATGTGGCTTGATGTGGGACATCATAACCCACCTAGGACCCTTCCCAAAGTGCTTGATGACCTCATTCAAGCATCACAAGGCCCCCATTGAAATGTGGAAAATTTCCCCTTAAGAGGTCATTATTAAACATGCATTTTTTTCTTCCCACATGAAATTAGACTTTAAAAGAGATACCTACCTCTTTAAGACTTTGGGAAAGACAAAGGGCACCCATATTTGGCTTTTTAACCCAAATGGAGGCTCACCAACCCAAATGGGAGACTTTACAACCCACATGGGAATCCCCACCAACCTCACCTTGGAATTTTCATCCCCCCACACGGAAAATGGTGCCACATTTGGATGAAGACAAATAAGGGTGGTTAAAAGTCTTTAGTCTTATTCAAACCCATGTGCATGATTTCCATTCAAACTTGGATTCATGTGCAAAATAGAAGATTTTACAACCCACATGGGAATCCCAACCAACCTCACCTTGACTAAAAGATGCACCGGTTGGATAAATTCGAATTTCCTCAATATTACTCTATTTTGACATGTTTCTTCACACAAAAATGCTATAAATACCCCCCTCTCCTTCACCCAAGGTTAGGTTGGAAGTTAGCCTTTTGTTAACATTTTTATTGTAGGTTTTTGAAGGAGGTAATAATTTTGAGGGAGATAATCATCATATTGGAGATAAGATCCAAATAATTGAAGTTCTACTAAAGTTGGACCAAAATTGCTTCAACAACATCAACACAAACATCTTCATCAACATTCTTCTTCAAGCTTAGAAGGTAACCTTGGTTTTATTTGTTGCAATTTAATCTCTTATCCCTCTTGGCATATTATTTATTGAATTCCAAACCCACCCTTTGGCCTTCTTATTCTATTGGCCTCTATATCCATTCCCCTTAACCTTTTCATTTTCCTTTCCCCTATATCCATTTACCTCTTCTCCCATTTCCCTCTTTACCATCTTCACTCTCTTTATCCCCTTACCCTTTTGCCACCTTAATCATTTGTTGCCTTATCCTTTAAGACCTTCACCCCTTAAAATTTTTCCATATCAACCATTTTACAACCCCAAAAAAATCATTCTTTTGACCCTTTCCATTTCACTAAACCAAGAACCAAAACTTTGCTTTTAGCTAATTTTCAACAATTTTAATTATTCAGACTATTTACTTTAGTTTAATCATCTTAGCAAAGCATTTAGTTTTAATTAATTAAATTTAAGCTATTTTATATATTTAATTTTAGTTTTATATTTTAAATACATGTTTCCTTTATTTTTATCTATCAAATTTAAGTGTTAAAAGTAGGTGGATTGAAAGCCTCCTAGACAGTTTTAGCTTCTAGGATCTAGCTTACGCTAGGCAATCCACCCATCTCTTTGTCTAATAAACAAGTGTGTGGTAGAGTTTTCTTATTTTAAGGTATTATTACCTAGCCAAAGAAGAGTTCTTCATAATCATTTGGATTCAACATGCATATTTTAATAGGTTTTTCTACACACCCTTCATAACTAGTTTCTACTCTACACACTTAGAAAAAGCAAAAATTAGATAGAAACATTTTGGCATGCTCGGTGGGACCCTTGAGTTTTATTGGATCTATTAGTTGTCTTAAAAAATTTATAAATGCATTAGTAAACATTTCATTTAGTTTCATTGGTAAAATAAAAGTTTTAGTTGCATTTTTAGAAAAGTTAAAGTTTATTTTCCTTGCATCTTTAAAAGAAATAAAAAGAACAATCATCCTAGGATTAGGACTTGCATTTTCATCTTTCATTTAGAGATTTTTTATACATTTAAATAAATCTTAAATTTTATTTTGAGTTTAAAATAAACATTTTTCATCCATTGAATTGCTTTTTGATCTTAGTTCATCTAGTAACTAGGAGGAACAGTAATTTTATCATAGCTTTCACTTGTATTCACATACTGAGCCAAACTACTAAATAATCAACACATCAAAACAATACTTGAGACAAGGACCAACTAGATTTAATCACTTGGAAACAATTTTACCCCTTCCTGACTATCCCACTTGGATTTCACCACCAAGGGGATAACCAACTCAGCTCTCTAATTGAGTATAAACTCTGGACTCAATATACCTTAGCTAAGAACCTAACACCCTTATCACTGTAGGATTGTGAAGTGAGGGGGTAGGCCCTAATACCAATCCATGTACTGAATTTCAGCATAGATATTTATTTTGAGATCCTAAACAACCTGAAACCAACTATAGCTTAACTTTTTAATACCCATATCAAACCCACTTCCCTTCCACACTCTTTAAGGTATAAGCCAAAAATAATTTAAAATTAATCCTAAGCTAAATATATTTATATTATTTATGTTGATTGAGTTGAAATATTTTTGGTTGATTCTTATTTTAGTTGAGAGCTTTGACTTTTCATTCCTTATTTTCTGATATGGTCACTACTAGAAAACAACTCAAAAATCAAGTTAATCATCCCCCATCTTCTTCCATACCTATGGAGTATACCTCAGACATTGAGATTTCCCCTCACATTGAGAGTTCCCCTCCTCCCTCTCCTTCTAGGGTCCCAATCATATCTAAAGGGGATCCTAACTTTTCTACCTTCCTTGATAATAATTAGGTGGCTTTACAACACTACCTCAATACCATGCCACACCAAACCCCTTTTGCTTCAATTTACTCTATCGAACCCCCTCTTGGCATGCCACCCCACCTTATGTTGGGTACCACTTCAACCCAACCATTTTTAACCCATACCTCTTCCAACATCCCATCCACAAAAACCCAAACCAACCTTCCACCCCCAACCAAACACCTCTTGTCACATCCTATGTGGGTTCAACCCTACCATTAGTCACCTACACCCCACGTACTATGGCATTATCCTCCACTCCTACTTCCATCCTCCCTTTGGAAGCAACCAATACCTCAACCACAATCCAATATCAAAATCTAGTTCTATCCATACCACAAACACTTCCCCCTATAAACACTTTGGTCACTACCCACCTTCAATCAACTAACCCACTAACCACTTCGATGCCACACATAAACCCCCCAACTTCAACCTTCCAACACGTACCCATGACACCTTATCAATATATTCCTAACACACAAATATACATACCTTCACCTTTCACCCAACCTTACATTACCTCACACACACACATAACATCATCCCAACCATCCACTAGTTATTCCCATGTCACCCAGGCCCAACAAAATGTGTCATATACCTATCCAACCCAACAACCCCAAACGGACTTAGTCAAGATGCTAATGGAGAAGATGACTAACCTTGAGTCATCCATATCGGGGTTATATAACCTTATCTCTTATGACCAAATTTTTAATGAACCCATCCATCCATCTGTCCCTCTCTGACCATATCCTTTACAATGGGAATTACCAAAATTCTCTATATTTCAAAGCAAGAAGGACCCCAACAACATTTAAGAGCATTTAGGCATGCATGTTACTTCATTTCCCATGATGATGCTCTCCTCCTCCATACCTTTCCTATGTCCTTATTTGGACCAACATTAGATTGGTATAGTGAAATCCCAAAACACTCCATCTTCTCCTTTGCCCAACTAACCCAAACTTTTTTGGATCATTTTTCGATCAATATATCCAAGAAAGTTTTTATTGCCAACCTCTACTCCATTTGACAGTGTAAAGATGAATCTATTGCTGATTTTGTGGCTCATTAGAGGAGCCTAATCAACCAAATTTCCTTTTTATTACCTCAACCTAAGCTTATAGAACTCTTTGCCCAAGCATGTACAAAACATATCTCATCCACATTACGTGTCCAAAGCTTCCAGACATTCGATGAAGCTTTTACCGTGTCTTAAAAACTAGAGAATAGAGCCATTGATGAGGGAATATTAAAGTTGAAGAACAAAAACCCAACTTACAAAATCAATGAGCCCTCTCACTTCAAACTAAACAACACAACCAATACCAATTACAAGAGCAAATCCACCACCAATTCTATTATCCTCAAAGCTACACCGCCATCTACCAAACAATAGAACCCAAGGAACCAAACCTTTGACCCCTTCAACTATCCAAACCAAAACCAAAGGAACCAAACTTGGAATAACCATAAGCCATTAACTCCACTTGGGGATCCTTATCCTTCTATTTTGGAAAAGTTACTAAAAGCTAAAATCATCCAACTTCCACCAATTAAACCACCCCAATAGTTTGATAATTCTCACCCCATGCTTGATTGGTATAATGAGAATGACCATTGTGCTTTTCATTGAGTTATAGGACATGACATCAATAGATGCAATACCTTTAAATACCTTGTCCAATCCCTCATTATCAAAGGGGAGCTCACATTGGACAATCCTAATGCACCACCAAACTAAACCCTCAACATATTCCACATACCTTTTCCTAGTCATGCTCCTTCTACCCCTCATCATGGAAATAAACCTGAACCATCTCATGAGGCACATACTATTAATGTGGTTACTAGTGAACCCATTGATGAAGAAAATGTTACCTCAACCACTTCTTTCCCCATCCCCTATTGGAAGAAAAAGACCACCTTCTATTCCTTTGGACACCCAAACAAAGAAAAAAATCATATCCACACCTCCATTGGAGGATACCACACCTACCTCCCCTATCTCAGAACCATCCACCCCCTCTTTGGAAGTTATCTCACAAGATAATATGACTCCGTCTACCCAACCTCTAATTACAAAACCTTCTTTCAAAGGTCAAGATAAAGGTAAGGGAACCAAATTGGAACTTCTAACCCCTTCTTTGATAGACCAACCTAGCCCCTCTAGAACAAATAAAAACTCCACCCAACCAACCAAAACCCCTTCCAAATTTATTCACCCTCAAACACCTAAACCCACCAATATAACTAAAGTGACCAAATCCCCTCTAAAACCAACAACTGAAACAACCAAAGAGGTAAAAGTACCAAAGGGCCAAAAACCCTAGATTTTACCTCCCTCAACCTTTCCCTCCATTTTGGGTCCCCATCCCTCTACCTTAAAGAAAAAATCCACCTTTTTTACCAAAACCCTATCACTTTTATTAGTCACACCTTCATACTTTCTCTCTAAAGCCCCTTTCCTCACTACACCAATAATCCCTAAGTTACCTACCTTATCATTATTTTCCTCTAGCTCATCAACCACCTTACACAAACCAAAAATGTCAACTAATTATACCACTTTACCCAAGAAACCTATCACCAAACCCATATCCCTATAACTTTCTACTTCAACACCCAAAACAAAAACCACTAAACCTTTACCACCTTTAGCCAAATCTTACTTGACCACCCTCCAAAGGTTATTGCAAAACTCTTCCTTAAGATTACCACCCATCAAACCCTTTGACCCTTCATGTACCAAACCCTCTTAGTTTAATGCTAACTTGATATGTGCATATCATAGGGCACCAGGACATGACACCAAGAAATGTAAAGCTCTCCAAATGTTGGTTCACAACTTATATGAAGATGATGATCTATTATCAAAAAAACCTCCTTCATCCCCATTGATAATCCAACCACCTACTCAACCCATTCAACCTTCAATCTCACCCAAAATTGAAGAGGAAGAACCGAAGAAACCATCCAACCTAGAGAACCCCCTTATCCACACTATTCACATGGTTACTTGATCTTGGGCCCAACAAAAGGATAAAGGGAAGGCTAAGGCATCTAGTCCTTGGACTTACCCCTCCTCTAACTCCCAATCTCTCAATACCCAACATTATCCATCTCCAAACAAACCTAAGGTGTCTATCTTAGGTGCCTCTCCATCTAACCCTCCATATCCTAACCCCTATACAATATCCATATGAAAATCTATGTTCAGGTAACTTCACCAAACTCCAACAAGGATGAGATTGTGTGAATTAATCTCTACCTCCCCCAATTATTGTCAAGTAATCATAGAGGCTCTAACATCCATCGAGGTCTAACCTAATGATCCTCAGCCTCTAGCCACTTTTGTTGGTATCCTTCAGACTTCCAACCTTATCACCTTTAAAAATTTAGAAATACCTTCTATTCATTCAAAGGATCCCGATCCCCCTCTATTCATTATGACATATATCAATCAAACCCACATCAAAAGGGTGATGATTGATGGGGGAGCTAGCATCAATATTATTTCCTCCCATGCTTATGAATATCTGTAGTTACTTGAAAATATCATGTCTAAAAGATCAATGATTCTTCATTCTTTTAATGATACTATGGCTACCACCTTGGGCATGGTTATCCTCCACATTTATGTAGGACCTCATATTATTATCAAAATCTTTTATGTTGTAGAAGGATAGTTTCAATACAATATTTTACTCAGACACCCTTGGATTCATGACATGAGTTGTGTCCCTTCCACCCTACATCGATGTGTCAAGTTTGAACAAGAAGGGAAAGTTATGACTATCCAACCTAACCCTAGTACTTTTACATCTTGAAATATGACATATCAGCCTAATAATGTCCTTATTCCTCCCTTATTCACTTCAAAACCATCTACCAATAATACAACCTCACTATCTAAAACCCATAACATTTCCACACCTATTTTTGATGAAGCTTCCACTAGCTCATCTATACCCTTTTCCCAGATTCTTGTAGAAGACCTTGTGACAACCACATTCTAATATCTTTCTTTTGGGGAATATAAAATCTTATCCTTAGATGACTTATTTACCACCCAAGAATATGGGAATCTTAGACATGACCCTTTTTATGACCCTAAAATTAGAACCATCATCCCCATTGGTCTCCCTAACCATCAAATGAATCATTTATAGGGGACTTGATCATCCACTTCCATCCCCTACCACTACATCATCCATCCAACCGTTTACTTCTAACTTTTCCTATCTTATTAAACTATAGTTTGCTAAGTTGTATCTTCATAGATGTGCTTGGAAAGGATTTGGATTCAATCACTATGAACAAGGGCCTCATGAGTTACCCCATTTCAAAACTTTAAAACCTCATGAGTCATTTAGCCTTGGGTATGAACCACCTCAATAATCCACCAATTCACCCAAACCCATTTCCACCATAGAGGAAGATATCCCATCCTTCCCAACCCAATCACTTTCTCCACCTGAAGACCCTAATATCATCCCTCTTAATTTTTTTTGATCAATACTATAAGTTTGGGCCCTCTCATCTACCAAAAGAGTTGAAAAACCAAGGTCCTTCCACTTTTACATCCTAAAATGGTAGAGAATGATTCTCTCACCATCAACACCATCCAACATCAAGATGATGATTCCATTCTTACCCACCTAGGTGTAGGGAAGTATTCTATCCATAAATACCTTCCTCTTAAGGCCATAACCATGTTGAATTAATCTACCATCGATATCAACTTAGGTAATCTGAATGACCCCCATATTGTCAAATTGGGCCAATCATTGAATACCAAAGAACTTAAAGATTTCTCCTCTTTCCTCCAAGACCATAGCATAGCCTTTACTTGGTCTTAAAATGACATGCCTAGGATTGACCCCACCATTGCTACCCATAACATAGTCATTCACCATGATGCTAAGCTTGTTAAATAGAAACTTCAATGCATGTATCTTCGTATAGCCCTTCTCATCAAAGAAGATCTTCAACATATCTTATCTATAAGCTTCATTTAACACATTAAATACCCCAAATGGGTCTTGAACATCATACCTATCACCAAAGTCAATGGGGTTTTATGCATTTGTGTGGACTTTCCTGACCTTAACCTCACCTTCCCCAAAGATGACTTCCCTTTCCCTAGCATTGAATAGCTTATTGATCTTACGGTTAACTAGAGATGTTATCTTTCATGGATGGGTTTTTGAGTTATAATAAGATCTTGATTTATCTTGAAGATCAACATAAAACTACCTTTATGACCCCTTGGGGAAATTTCTACTATAGAGTCATGCCTTTTAGGTTAAAGAATGTTGGTGTAACCTACCAACATGCCATGACTTAAATTTTCCATGATATCATCCATAAGATCATAGAAGACTATGTGGATGACCTTCTCAGGAATCTAAACTCTAAAAAGATCACTTGGCTATTATTAAGATCATATGTGAATACCTCATCTATTATAATGTTCACCTAAATCCCAAGAAATGAATTTTTTGGTCCTTTCAAGAAAACTTATTGGCTTCATCATCTCTCTTCATGGAATTGAATTAGACCATGCTTAAGTCAGATAAATTTTGGACATGCCTCCTCCAACCAACCTTAAACAACTATGTATCCAAGGAAGACTTCAATCCATTCACCATTTCATTTCCTAGTTTTAGACTAATACCAACCTTTTCATCACCTTCTGAAGAAGGATGTCTCTTTCAAGTGGAGTAGTGATTGTCAAAAGGCCTTTGATTCACTCAAATAGTACCTTTTGTCACCACATGACCTCAACCCTCCAAAGGATGATCACCCCTTTTACCTATATATTTCTACCACCAACCATTCCCTAGGGGCAATGTTGGCTCACCGAGATGAACAACACAAAGAGCAATCCATATACTACATTAGTTATACGATTGTAGAATACAAAATTTGATATACATACATTGAGAAAATCTAATTATCATTAACCTTCATGGCCACCAAACTCTACCACTACCTTCTTAACCATAAAACTTATGTCATCACTAATGTCACCCTGCTCAAATATACACTATAAACCATACCAGAATAAACATATGGCTAGGTGGCTCATGCTCCTAGTTGAATTTGACCTTAAATTCCTCTAATGGAAGTTAATTAAATATCAGGTCATTATCGATCAATTGGCTAAATCTCCTCTATAAAATAACCAACCACTCCCTCTTGCCTTTCTAAATGAGTCTATCGTGACTCTTTTTCAAGAAGATGACATAACCTACCAAATGACCATGTTATTTGATGGATCTAAATGCCAACAAGGGGGGGTGATAGAGTTATTATAATTCCTCTCGATAGTGAACCCCTTCCTCTCTCCTTCAAACTTGACTTTGAATGCACCAATAATATGGCCAAGTATGAAGCCCAAGTGATAGGTCTCCAAACTACTCAAAGCTTGGAAATTAAGATAATCCATGTCTTTGGTGATTCCTAGCTTATGGTTAACCAGGTCAATGGGTCCTATCAATGTAAGAATGATGTCTTGCTAAAATATAAACTTTTAGTTGACAAAATCCTAAAATCATTTGAGCATTAAATAGTCCAATCTGTTCCCTGATCTGCTAATAAATTTATGGATACAATAGCCTACCTTGATTCTTAGATCCCTTCTCAGCCTTCCAATTCCAAAATATTTGTCACCATCCATAATTTTACCACACCATCTTATGGCTAATCTGACCTCCCTACCATTTGTAATGTAGATGAATCCCCATCTGACATTTGGTATGACCAAACTTTCAACTACCTCAACCTAGGCATTGTTCCTCCCAACCTCTCTAGGAATGCCTAAAGAGATTTTATTCAGAGTACTTATCGTTACACCATACTAGGTGGAATACTTTACAAACATGGTTTTGATGGTCTCCTTCTTTGTTGCCTATGTAGCCTTGAAGATTCCCATGCCATCAAAGAAACACATGATGGGATATGTGGGGGACACTTTAGTAGCCTAGCAGTCACTAAACATATCCTTTGCCTTGGTTACTATTGGCCCACCAACAACCAAGACTATTATGATTATGTAAAAAAGTGTGTTAAATGTCAACAACATGATAATTTACATCATGCACCAGCCAATAGCCTCCAAGTATCTAAGGAATTTTGTCCTTTCTCTTAATAGGGGCTTGATCTCATTGGGGAAATTAACCCCCATTCTTCACAGTGGCATAACTCCATCATTATAGCCACTAAATACTTCACCAAGTGGGTAGAAGCTATTCCTCTAATCTCTACCAAAGTAAAAAAGATTATAGACTTTATCAACCACCATATCATTTGTCGCTTTGGTGTTCCTTATAAGATCATCACTGATAATGGCAAATCCTTCAATAATAAGGAAGTCCAAAGTTTAAGTGATGCATTTGGTATTGATTTAAGATTTTCTTTGCCTTACTGACCATAAGCAAATGGACAAGTAGAAGCCTCTAATAAAAACCTCACTAAAATATTAACCAATTTTGTCAGTGCTTCAAGTCAGGATTAGAACTTGTATATCCCATTCAACTTATGGGCCTATCACACTAGAATTCAAACCTCCACTGGTGATACCTCTTTATTTCTAGTCTTTGGAATAGAGGAAATCTTACCTCTTGAAGTCCAAATCCCCTCTCTTAACATATCTTTGAAGGAGATCATTTCTAAAAAATATTTTTGTTAGCATCATTTAGCTCAACTTGAGATACTTAATGAGTGTCATTTAGTATCTCTCACCCACCTTTGTATCTATCAAGAGTGTATTACATGTGCTTATAACAAGCACCTCAAATAATAAGAATTCAATATCAAAGATCTCATCTTAAAATAAAATCAACATGTGACCAATATGGAGAAGAGTAAATGAGGCAAGTTTGCTTTCAATTGGCTTGGACCCTACATCATCACCCATAAGTATGGATCAAGAGCTTATCATTTATCCTCTCTCAAAGGCAAACTAAAACCTGAGCCTCTCAATGTTTCACATTTGTGTCCATTTTTCTATTAAATAAGGATCAAGCTCACCTATTTTTCTAACTTAAGCTCATCCCTTGATTATGAGATTTTCACCTTCACCCACCTGCCTCCTCCCCTTTTGAGGACAATTGATTACAACATATAACCATGTGATTAACCATGATAGTCATGGCCTAATCCAAAATATGGGTACCATGGCTCTACCTGTGATCTATAAATTTGACTCAAGAGAGGATGGTCAGTATCATGTTAGTTCCAAAATGAAAACAAAATGAAAGAAACACACTAACTAGCATAACATCTCTAGGCCTAGACATTAGGGAGAGCTTAGTTAACAAAAACAAATGACAAAAACAACTAAAAAGTAAGGAATAAAACTCAAGAATTCCTTCATCTTCCTTGGATGCTCTAAATGCCTTTGTAGTAGTGGCTTGCTCAGCTTTTGATCATGAAATCCTTGGCAATGAAAGCTTGGCTACCTCCATCTCTCCTTGGCACCTTGTGGCTTTGGCTTGGATTTACTTGAAATAAATTTTTCATTATAACTTGGCATTATCAAGTCCTTTGAATATTTTTGAGCATAATAAATTTGCACCATAATAGCTTAGAAATGATGTTATGAGGCCTCCTATTTATATATTTTTGCAAATGTCTAGAATCAACCTAAACCCTGCATCTCAAGATTGAGATGTGTGGTTGAGGATTAATCAAAATTTTCAAATTAGGTTTGTAATTATCCTCATCATGACATTTGGAAGAAGGGTAAATTAAGAGGCATGGAAGGCATCATGGAGGGCATGAATCCTAATATTTGTGGTATTTATGGCCTAGGGATATCTTCCCAAGAAATGAGGTCACTTGATGATGCAGATATTCAATATTCATTTATATAAACAAGTATTCAACAAGTTTCCATGGAATTATTAATTATTCCTTGATTTGGGTTAATTAACTCTTAAGCATGATTAAGTACTTTGTGCACAAATTACTCAAATTGATCAGAATACCTTATTATTGGTCCTAAATTTGACTGGATTGGAATTGGAAGGTGTTGCTAGATGTATTAGAACCATATTCCCATTTAGAATGTTACCAAAAATAAATAACAAAGGCACGTGTCTTGTGCAGAAGATTTGATAGGAAAGAGCAATCTAGAGCACTTAGGTACAAAATTGAAATTTTAACTCAAACTGATCTAATCAAAGTTAGCTAGCCCATAAATTTCATTACCCCATTTAGGGATACCCTAGCCAAAATTGGCACTTGAATATGTCAGTTTCACATCATTTAGCATGTTTTAGTATTTTTAAGCCAAATTGTGCATTTTGGGTGTAAATTGGCCAAAAGCCTAATTGGAGGTTATCGATGGCTAGATTTAGGTGTCTATAGGTTTCCCCTATTTGGGAAGGCATTGAAATATATAAGCATAGTAACATCTTCTCAAAAAATGAAAAGGTCCTATATGCCTACAACTATAATGATGATAAACTAACTATATGATGCCCCCTCGAGGGAATGGTTGGCACAAACAAGTTAGCAAATGGTCCCTCAAAAAGAAAGAAGTGAAATGAGGGGACCAAGGAAAGGAAGGATGATGGGGTGAAAAAACAATGATACTAAAAAAGTATTCAAAATTATTGAGAATGCAAGTGGGATGGTGTGCAATTATTTTCCCAAAGGTGGTTATAAACATTATACCTTGATAGTGGTAATGTGATATGGTAACACAATGATTTGACCAAAGGTGGCTATAATCATTGAGAAGATGGAGCTACCCCAGTTAGGATAGAAAAACAAGATAATAACATGCCCCTATAAAGTAAAGTGGTGACACCACAATGATTTTCCCAAAGGTATTTATAATCATTTAGAAATACAGGTGGGATGATGTGTAATGATTTGCCCATAGGTAGTTATAATCATTAGACCTTGATGATGGCAAATATGATAAACTTGGCCAAGGATGATGATAACTTAACATAGAGGGTAATGATGAATTGGAACAACCTACTAGTAGGGAGATGCTCGTCCAAACTAATAAAGGTTGAAATTTTTTATGGTTAATTACTCAGTTTAGGATATGATGGGGATGAAATTAGGATGTCAATGCTAAAGAGAGGTCACCATTGTTGAATAGAATTTTTAAAGATAAGGTTTATTATAGCACATGTTAGTAGGGATCATGGTATAACATCATGAGGAATTGGCTGAAATATGCATGAAGACTAACTCCCATAATCCAATAATCAATAGAAAATAATGCACCAATGACAGAAACCATGATGATAATGTAAACATATGAATATAGATGGATTCAAGTATAAGTGTGGGAAAGGAATCACTTAATGAACACACATAAAATAAATCAAGGCAATAGTGCTAAAATCAAACAAATAAGTAGATAAATAAATAAACAATGTAATAAACACCATATGAACATTACCCTTAGAAAATAGGTGACAACTTAACAAACAAACAAAATGGTTCAAGGTCACAAAATGGTTAGAGCATTTAAACTAAGGTTGCTCACAAAACAATGAGAGCGTGGCTTAGGTTGCTCACAAAATGGTGAGAGCATAGCTTAGGTTTCTCATAAAATGATGAGAGAGTTCAAACTTAGGTTTCTCAAAAAATAGTGAGAGTGTTAAAACTTAGGTTGGTCATAAAATGGTGAGAGCATGGGGGAAAGGGTGACTGAGTTGACCTCAACAAGTATCAAGGACTACCTACATAGTCCCAGAGTAGGACTTCAAGTTATTGTAGTTCCACCCTTACAGTGGAGGAACTTTGACTAGTGTAGTAGTCAATTCAAACAAAATAGGCATAGTTGGTAAAAAGGCATAATGCAGCATAGGAAGTGACAAATTGGTACATCAAGGCATAATGTTACCCCTAGTTTTCCCATAGGTAGTTATAACTAGGACATAATGACATATATTAATGGTACTAATTTTCCCAAAGGTAGTGATAATTAGTAGCATGACTAGTGGTAAGAAAAGCATAATAAACAAAGGATGTAACTACCAAAACTTCTATCACACTATCCCAAATTATGATCTCTATCTAAAATACTTAAACCAACTGATGAAACTAATCAGATACCTAGATGATGAAAATGCATAATGAATGGAAAAAAAACAAGGTCAAATGGGCTAGGCTTTAGAACACACTGGGTTGATAGAACACAAGCCAAAAATGAATACGATGAAGAGGATGGATAAGGATGGTATTTACATAAAGAAGAATAGTGATAAAATGGCATAACTAAAATGGTCCTTACCTACAATACACCTTAGTACTCAAACATAGTACCACTTGAGATGAATAATATTCATCAGCTTGGGAAGTTCATCATCGTCTAGTGTGGCAAGCTTGTATGCTCTTGATCCATAATCTACAATGATGATGAATGGCCATATCTAGTTTGGTTTGAATTTGACTTTATGTTTCTTCTCAACCATGGTATTCTTTTGGTTTTCTTTAAGAACAAGATCACCAAGTTCAAATGTTCTATACTTAACACACTGCTTATTGTGGCCTTTGAGTCAGTTTTGATATGCTTGAAGATTGTTGAGTGTAACTATGCATTTCTCATTAAGTAGGTCTAGCTCTTACAAGTGAGCTACTCAATAGTCATGATCATTTAGGACATGCTTAAAAGAGATACATAATGAAGGAAATTAAACCTCAATGGGAAGGATGGATTTAGTACCATAAATAAGTGAGTATGGAGTAGCTCTTATGGGGGTACGATGATTGGTATGGTATATTTAAAGGGTAGGGAATATCTAGATGTGCCAATCATGACTGACATCATTGACAATCTTTTTGAGACTGTTGATAATGGTTTTGTTGTATACCTTAGCTTGGCCATTACTTTGAGGGTAATATGTTGTAGAAAAATGTTGTGTGATGTTGTGTTCAGTACATAGCTATTCTACATCCTTGTTCTTGAATGATCCTTCATTATCAGATATAATGTTAGAGGGGATACCATAGTGGTAGATGAGATAATTAAAGATGAATTTAGAAATTTGCTTTCTAGTCACGTAAGTGAGGGGTATAGCTTCAACCCACTTAGTAAAATACTCAATGGTGGTAAGGATATGTTTATGGCCATCAGATGAAGTGGGATTGATCTTCCCAATGAGGTCAAGTCCCCATGTAGAAAATGGCCATGGTGTCAACATTAGTTTTAGAGTTTTTTCTAGGGCATGAATTAGATTAGCATGTCATTGACATTTGTCACACTTTTTTACATATGCAGTGGCATCTACATCCATTGTGGGCCAATAATAACTAGTACACAAGAGCTTTTTGGATAGGACTACCCCATTAGAATGAGTTCCACACACTCCATGAATTTATCTTAATGATAGTGTAGACTCTGTTGAAGTTAAAAAATGAAGTAGAGTTCCATCAAAACTACAATGGTAAAAGGTGGATTCAAATAAAGTATAATAAGTGGAATGATAAATGAAGGCTTTGTTTTGTTTTTGAGATAGGTTAGGTGGTAGAACATAGTCATGAAGGTAGTTGTAAAGGTCTTATTACCAGATAGAATTAGGACCAACAATATCATAAATCATGACAATAGTTGAAGGTTCATGAGATGTTGTTAACAAATTATTGATGAGGAACTAATACTCCCTATCTTTATCTATTTTTTGAATCAGAGAGTCAATAGTAGCCATTGCATCTATAGTTTTGTTACTAGCCCTCGGTATATGCTCAAATTGAATGTTGGTAATTTGTTGTTAAAGAGTATCAACCATGGCTTTATATGGAACCAACTTATCATCTTTAGTCTAAAAATGATCTGTGACCTGATTGATGATTAAATAAGAATCACCATAAAATTGAAGATGAGATATATTCCACTACACTACTTATCAAACACCTATAACAAGTGCTTCATACTTGACCATGTTGTTTGTATAAGGAAAGCTAATTCTGAATGATTTAGGAATTAGATCCCCTTGTGGTGTAATAAATAATAGGTCTATTCCCAATCCATGTGTAGTGAATGAACCATCAAAATATAGTTTCTAAGGCTACTCTTTAAGGGGTGTGTCGATGACGGTCATGATAGATTCATCAAGAAATTGAATGTGACTGGTTGGGTGCCTATGAGAGGTACTTCAACAAGTTGATCTACAAGAACTTGTCCTTTGATTGCCTTTTGAATGACATACTCTATGCCAAACTCACTAAAAAACATGATCCATTTAGCCATTCTACCTTTCAAAGATATTTTAGATAGTAGATACTTGAGTGGATCTACCTTTGAAATGACCATGGTCTTATTATTCAACATGTAATGGTGCAAGTTTTGAGCTACAAAAACCATGGCCAAATAAGCTTTTTCAATAGGTGCATAGTTATGTTCATATGTAACTAAGGTATGTCTTAGGTAGTATATATCATACTCTTTTCCATTACCATCATGTTGAGCCAAGAGTGCCCCCAGAGCATGGGTAGTAGCCGATAGGTATAAGAAAAATGGCTTTCCTAGCATAGGAGGTAATAAAACAAGTGGATTAATAAGATAGTCTTTGACTTTTTGAAAAAATATATTTGGAAGTGATCATCCCAATGAAATTCAACTAATTTCTTCAAAATGTATGTAAATGGATGGCACTTATCTTCTAGTTAAGAGATGAAGCATTGGATCGACTGGATCTTACCCTGCAAACTACATAATTGCTTTAAATTAGTTAGTGGTGGCATCTTGGTTATAGCATGGAATTTAGTTGGATCAATTTCAATACCTATACGAGACATAATGAAGCCAAGTAGTTTGCCTGAAGTTATACCAAACACACATTTCTTTGGATTTAGTCTAACTTTGTACTCCTATAGTCTTTCAAATATCTTGCGCAACACTACTAGATGGTCAGCCTTGGTCTTGGATTTTTTTAATATGTCATTGACATAGTCAACAATATCATGCATCATATCATGGAATATGACAATCATGGCCCTTTGATATGTAACTCCAACATTCTTAAGTCCAAATGGCATTACCTAATAACAAAATGTTCCCCATGGAGTGGTGAATGCTATTTTATGCTGATCTTTTGGTGCTATTCTGATCTAGTTATATCTTAAAAAGCCATCCATGAGTGAAATCATTTCATAACTAGATATGGATTCAATGATCATGTTGATATTAGGTAAGGGAAAATCATATTTAGGACAATCTTTATTGATTACTCGAAAATCAATATAGATTATGATCCCTTCAGGGTTTTTACTAATAGGTACCACATTAGAGATCCATTTTGAGTAGTTAATGGATCAAATACATCCTACTTCTAAGAGCTTTTCCAAATCTTTCTTTACCAATACAATAATTTGAGGATGCATATTATGTAGCTTTTGTTTTACCAATTTGGCGTTAGGATTAACCACAAGGTGGTGTAGAACTAAGGTAGGGTCTAAACTTGGCATGCAAGAATAGGCCCATGTCAAGATATCTACAAATTATCTTAATAGAGCTATAAATATGTCACATTCCTCCTCAGTGAGAGATGCACCTAATTTTATCCATTTTAGGTCTGATGAAGTCTTGATATTTAAATATATTGTAGTTTCAACTATAATGGTTGAACCATCTTCTAGGATAGTAGGCAATGATTTGAACTATTGAATTATGTCAGGGTCCTTCCTTAGGACTTGGCCTTCAACTTCTCATAGGCATGATGAATATGAGTCCCCTAGTGGGAGATCTAGCCATGTGAAAAAAATAGTCATAAATTCTTCAAGAATTTGATCAAATACTTGTTATTTCTCAAAATTGAACTCAAATCCGTAGGCAAGTTCATGGTTGGTGTTCTCCTAGTCTAAATTCAAAGAAGAATGAATATCCCTATCTAATGGCATCTAAAACAAGTTTTCACCACTAGACTGGACTTTATCTTTACTTTTTCCCTGGTTAAAAATCACCTCAAAGAGGTTTTCACTTTGGGACCTTAATGTTTTACTTATTTATTTTTGGCTAAGGGTGTTCACTTGTTCTCCAAAATAGGCTACAGGATCCAATATGATTGAGAATCCTGATTTGTGATCTCCCAATGGAACATTGTCTCTAAGGCCTAAGAAAACATAGAATGCCTCATCATTCTAGAACTCATCAATCTATAGACTAGATTCTTGTTGGTTCCAATCTATCAATTGGGGATAATATAATGGAAAATGGTTGCAATAAATGGCTAAGGTAAGCGTACAAATGGCATTGTTATCAAATAGATTGGTTTAGGCTAGGTTATCAAAGGTAAGATTATGATTAGACTCTACTTCATTGTCAACATTATCATCACTAGTCACTGGTGATGGAGTTTGAATAAGATATGTGGGGTCACCCCCAAGTGGTTTTAATCCAAGTCCATAAGGTCTTTCATACCTAATCATGGAAATTAGCTCGATGGTTCCTTGCTAATTTGGTCTGAGACCTCTTCCTTCATAATTATGACGCTCCATGATTATATTGGGAATATGATATGTTAAATTTTTATAAAAATCAACTTGGTCATCATTGTATAATCATGATTCATCCCCTTCAAGAGGGTCAAGTCTTAGGCTAGATGCTGGTACAAATGTGACAAGTCCCTTATCTTTGTTCTTTTGTTGCCAATGCATATGTGGGATGATTTTAGGTCAACCAAAAGTTTTTGGATTTTGAGGAAGATTGGAAATATGAAATGTATCATAGGTCACATATTCTCTTGATCCATTATCTGAAATGATGAAATGATTAGAATTTTTAAGAGGTGGCATGTGGGAAAGGGAATCTAAGGTATTAGGATCTATGCAATTATTTGATGAAGGATCAATAAGTATAGCTTTTCCTCTATCCTACTTGGAACTTGGATTCATATTGTACTAATAATTATAGCTTTAAAACTTGGCCTCAAGATGCTTGTAGTTCTCATATGGGTGTAAATATCCTAAAATATTCACTTCCATCCCTGAGTGGGAAAACTTGATACATTGGTGTAGTTTTGATGAGACTGCATGAATCTCATGTAACCAAGGCTTACTTAGAAGCATATTATATGATAACTCAAGATCAAACACATGATAAAGTGTATCATGGGTCAAAGTCCCAATGATAACTAGAAAACTAATGGTACCTTATGATTCTCTTTCCCAATTATCATAAGCTTTGATGGTTATTATTTCTGGTTGGAGATCTGCCATTGTGTACTTAAGAATCTTGATGAGATTTAGAGACACTATGTTGAGGCATGATCTATTGTTGATAAGGACACATTTCACTTTATGCCACTTTATATAAACTTCAATTTATAATGGATTATTATGGAATAGGCCAAGGGAAGACATATCACTTTAGTTGAATGTGACTTGTTGGGTTGGAGCTATGTGTCCAACCAAAGCTTGAAATTTATCAGGGGATATGTCACTAGCAACAATGGATTGGGTCAAAAACTCATTCAATATGTTGTTGTGGATTATTGACATTCACATCAAATCTAAGATATAAATTTGTTCTAGTGTCTTTTGTAATTATTCCACAATATCAAACTTCTTATCTTGGTTAGTAGTGAATGGTTTATTCTGAGGTTGAATGATTGGTTAGATGATAAGAAAAGTGGCATATGGTTGTGGGTCTGGGATAGTAATCTTCAACCTCTAAGTTGTGACTACATAATCAAGATTAAATATTAGACCATTATTTTTAATCGATGTTGGAAATGGTGTGGGACTAGACATGACAAATCTCAGTTATCAGTGCACTTGCATGTGGTCACGTGGTAAGAACAAGCTATTAATATAAGGTCCAAAAAGGGAAGTCCTAGTTTTTTGGTTGGCCTATATGCACTCCCAAGTTAAATAAGGATTATCCATGTGATTTGGATAAATATTATTATTTAGAAATGGTCTAGGTTGATTAGTACTTGGTCTCAGATTAATGGAGATGGTATTAATGCTACCCCCTACAATATGACCTACAATGCTATTGTAGTCATGTGTAATTACTGGTAGGTTTTTTTGTTGTTACCATTCTAACCTTTTTTTTATCCATTGTTATATCATTTTGGGTTATACTATTGACTTTTTTGATTCTACTAGTTTGGCCTTTGATTTTGATATGGTTTATTTTGTTGCTACACTAGCTATTATTATTATTGTTGATTGTTATGTTAGGGAAAGGGGTTTTGATAGATCCCAAGATTTTTATTAGAAGTGGAAGCACCATTATCTAATTTTATCTCCCCATTTTCTATCATATTCTCAATTAAATGCTTGATTTGGACACAACTTCGTAGATTATTCCCATTGACCTGATGATAGTCGTATAATTTATTTTCATGGTATCAATCATGACAAGGAATGCCTTATGGATAATTCTTTAGTATGGGCCAACAAATTAGATTAGAGATAGCAAACTTTCAAAATATAGACTCAATAGGTTCTCCTAGGTCACTAAAGACACGACGTGCAGGCACGGTTCTCCTAAGAAGAGGGGTTTGCAATGGTAATAGTTTCTATATTGATTATGTACGTTTTAGTTGTTGTGCTTATGGCATTGGTTAGAGAGGTTTCTAGGTAGGATTAAGTTGAAAAAGTGGTGCAAATAATTTTTTTACCATTTTCACATGATGGGAATTGGTTACTCTATTTCCCACAACATTCCCATTATGATTGAATTACTTCGGCCTTTTATGGTTATTGCTCGGTATCAGTTGTGATGCTGGAAATTGAATGAGATGTTGGTCATTTCCATAATTGGTACCTTGATTTTGATTAGTTAAATTAATCTTGATGACTCCTTTATTGATAAGTTCACTCTTGATCAACAAACCTTTATCAATGATCTTCTTGAACGTATGTGCACATTGTAGTTCTAAGTGATAAGCTATCTCACTGTGTAAATTTTTGGTAAACACAATGGTTAATTGTTTATCTAGTAAACTATGGGTGAAATAGATTGAAATGGCTCTCCATCACTTTAAATAACTTGAAAATATCTCCCTAGCTTTTTGCTTTGCTTGTGTCAGGGCTACTAATGAAATCTCATGCTTAAGATTATAAAAAAAGTGATGCACATATTTATCAAAAAGATCATCAAAGTCCATTACTGAATTCTTAGGCAACTTCAAAAACCACTCCAAGGCTTGTCTAGCTAGGCTCTTTAGAAATAACAACAAAAGGTATATATCGCTATATGCCACTAGTTGACATGCGATGAAGAATTCAGTCAAATGAGCCTTAGGGTCACCTTTCCCTTTGTATTTAACAAATTTTAGTGGTTCATATCCTGGAGGAAATGGTATCTAAAAATAATCTGTGTTGAATGGATAAGAACATATGTCATCCAATTTGAAATTTTTAGTTTGTTTACCAGCTTGAATGGCAACAATTGCATCTTTCATCTATTTCAATTCTTAGGATAGGAAACTGGATGAAATATTGGTTTGAGGGAGAATTTGAGTTTGGATAGATGGTTGGCAAGTCACAAGTGTAATAATTTGACCAAGGTATGTTGGAGATACTTGATGGGGTATATTGGCTTGGTTGGGGAATGGACCAGGAATGCACATATGTAGATTAGGATGTATATGAAATTGCACATTTGGTTGCAAGATATTCTAGTTTGGGTTGGTGATAAAGTTTTGACTTGGAGGATTTTGTGGTTGGGATGGAGGTATATAACTATATTGTGCCTATTGTGGTTGAAAAGAGACATGTTGCTAACTAATCAAACCTTGCTATTGAGTGGGAACTTGTGGACCAATACCTTGTCTCTAGATTTATGGCATATTTTGGACCAATGGTTGTCTAGTAGGTACTTGAGAAACATGGGGCCCTGTTTGTTGTAAGAATACCTATGAGGAAGTGAAACTAGGTTGCAAGTTTGGCATCTATCACTGACTAGTATTTATACATTATTGACTAGTCATTGTTTGGTTTTAGATTGGTATGTTAGTCTACGATTGAAGAGATGTGTTCATCATTACTTTGTGAGGTGGAACATTTGTTTCCCCTAATTGAGGTGTCAATGTATTTATCCTCTATTGCATTGATACACTAGACTATGTATGTTATTATGGAATACTACTCTTACTTATTGAGGAGGAGTATGATTCATCAAATTTTGTCATTGAGGTGTGATATTGGTTATTGTTTGACTATATAATCCCATAGGTTGTATATTTGAAGAAGTAACTAGTTGAGTACCACTTTGATCAAGATTAGATGCTATTTGCACATTATCCACTATGTTTGGCTTACTATTCAGTGTAGAGTCCGAAGACACTTCTTCAATAATGGGTATATGTATCAAGTTATATATTGAAGTAATTTGTAGGAATGGGTTAGAACTTGGATTCTCCTATCTAGTTAACTCTATCAATACTCCTATCGAAGGAACTATGTCAATGAGAGTCTTACTTACCATGTTTATCTAATTGAAATCATGTGCTAAATTTAGGTAGGTTTGATATGCTATTTGCATTTGGTTAAAGTGATCTTCTATGATGTTTTTGACTTGATCAGATATATTAGGGTCTTGATACGTTGTTTAGACTAGAGCCATAAGATTGTTAGAAGAATCTTGTTGATCATAAATGATATTGTGGGGCACTCTTATTAGACTTCATAAATTTTCATGGGGGAAGTCTGTTGGAAACTTGGCCCCTACCTCGATGGCTCTAACCAAAATTTCATCCTTATTTTATGAAAAATGTCTCTCAAACAAAAATGGATCATACATGGAATCTGTATCAGTAGAATATGACTATTGAAAAACTAGCTCATCCACCGTGGGTATTGTAGCTAGGTATTGTGTAGTTTTCTCTTGGTCTTGTTCTGAATAAGGTGGGGTGTTAACCAAATAGTTAGCCAATATATCTTGGCTTTATGCCCCTAATTGAGTATTATAAGAGGGATAAGAATCCATCTCATAAGAAATATTATCCGCATAGGGGTCTTACACCATTTCTTCCTATGCAACCACATTACTAATCCTTAGATTGTACATGAGTCCACTATGAGTGTAGGAATACATGTTGAGATCCATAGTCAATGATTTTGCGATAAAAGGTCAAAGAGTTCTACAAACTCTAAAAATGACAATGTCTAAAATAGATGATGTTCTAACTTGGTCTAGATTTGTCAAAAGGATCAATAGGTTTATGTAAAGGTTTGTTAGGAAATAAGCTAGCATAAAATATCTAACATTTCACTATTCACACAAAGATAAGCAAGTAAATGGACCAAAAATCAAAACTCCAAACTCTAAGGTCAAAGTGTTTCAAATCAGTCTAATATAGGAATTTGAAAGTTGCTAGGTCTTTTAGCCAAACGTGGTGTCAAAATCTAGGCTCAAATAAGGCATGTGCTAGGAATTTTGGCTAAATGGTGTCAAAAGCTAAACTTTTGAAAAATAGATGAAAGTTTTAATATAATGGATTTGAAACACCTCTAACAAACACTAGGCATTTGATTTTTGGACATGAAATTGATCATCTAGGTATAAGGTATGAAATAAAAGACACTTTATCAATAGTTCATTTTCCCACAAAAAAAGGTATAAAACTGGGCTCTTTTGACAAACAAGCTAGACAAAGGTGAATAGTATAAATATGCTTTAGACAAAAGATCACAAAAGCACACTCAGATTGGTCTAAAAATGTAGGAGCAAATTTGGAACTCTATGCAAGAGGATCTATGAAACAATATTTGAAATGTTTTGGGTAGTGTAATGATGTTATACTACCTAGAAAAGTGTGATAAAAAGGTTTGTTTCAAAAACTCTCTAAGGAAAAGATGCTTTCTCATAATTTTGACAACATAACACTACCTTCCATGACTCAAAATATGGTGGTGCATAGAATCAAAGTGCAAGTGTTTAGCATAAAATGGCTTAAGTATATTAAGTTATGATAATTATTATGAGTTCTAAACAACCTTCGACCCAAATTGGAAATTAAACCTAAGTTCCCTCAAGTTTAGTGCAAATGGCAATCCCACTTAACACATCAACCCTATGAACTTGTAAAGGTGTAATTCTGAATTTGGATTATAAATAGATGATATGACTCTCAATCTTTTGATGAATTTTTGAACAAGGTAAATTGATGATCTCACGTGGGTAGCATAATGCCTCTTTGTTCAAAGGAAAATTTGGACTATGTGTTTGGTTTGGATTTTTTATTTACACCAAGTTTTGACTCCAAACAAGACTTTAAACTAGGACAAAACCACCTAATTAATTTCCCTTAGATCCTAAACTGATAATGTTTTTTGGTATTGTTGGAATCCATCAATATAACTCATTTGAGAGGATTTTAAGTGTTCATCCAAAAGTAAATACACATTATATAGTAAGGTTTTTACACCCCCATTCTCTCAAATAATAGTACTGTGACATGGACCTTAAGGCACACCTTACACCAGAAATACTTCTACGACAAGTGGGGATTTGTCTAAGATCTAACAAGTTTTTGAATGATCTAGAGGAATCAATTGCACAATGACTTTCATGCCAAATAATGCAAAATAAAATCATAAATTTTTGGTCTGTATCACTTGGATTGTTGCAAAAAGGTCTAGTCATTTTTGTAACCACTACATCCTGTTATTCACTTAATGTAGTGCGATGTCAAAAGTGCCACTACGTCCCATGTGCAACTCCAAAGGAGCCAAATAAATTCAATTTCAAGAGATGAAACCCTAGGTCAAAGCTTCCCTAAAAAACTTACAGGAGGTGATGAAGTCTCCCTCACAAGACAAGATGCATAAATAAATAAAGCATGAAAGTAGAAGGAATTTAAGGTTTTTTTAAGGTCACCCAAACTTTGATGAGTTTTTTGTGGAGTTCTTTAAATGACTTTCTTTCTAAGCCTTGGACTAGGCTACTTGAAATAGGAATGGTGCTTTTGATTCCAAGGGTTCCCTATAGGGGACAAATGGAAGAGTATACATGCAACATTCCTCTTTTTCCAAAAAAAAATCTAACTAAACAACTATTGCAAACAAGAATTGACAAGTGTGTTCAATTTTAAACCCAAATTAAAAGTTTGGTAGTGTTCATTTAACCCCTTGGTCTTAGTTTCAAACTTTGAAAACATTCATTAAAACATCTGAGTCTTTTGTTAAAAACCAAAGTAAGGTTCCTAATTGATTTTTAAGCATGCAAAGGTGATTTAAACATGTTTTGAACAAATATCAAGCTTGGTCCTATAGCAAAATTGTTAGCATGTCCTTTAGCTTTGAAGCTCTTTTTAGCTTGAAACAATAAACTTTGAAAAAGTAGCTCAGGTTTATGTATTTAGAAAATCACAGTGACTGACATTGATTATTACAAATGATGATAGTTACTTTTGCTAACTAAGATCTAACTAATGTTGATTTGACTAACCGACATCAGTTAAGTAGGTAACTAATGTTAGTATTCTTGTTGATGTTGGTTACTGTGTAAAAACCATGGGAAATAAAAATGACAAAATAAAGTTAGGAAATCAATTTGAAAGATTTTTAAAGGCTCAAATAAATATTTTAGAGTTGTAAAATTATCTCCTTTAGGTGTGAGATGTGTATAGTCCCACCGGGTGTACCATTATGTGATCTAGGAATTTGACTCAAGAGAGGATGGTTAGTATCATGTTAGTTCCAAAATGAAAATAAAATGAAAGAAACACACTAACTAGCATAACATCTCTAGGCCTATACACTAGGGAGAGCTTAGTTAACAAAAACAAATGACAAACACAAATAAAATGTAAGGAATAAAACATAATAACTCCTTCACCTTCTTTGGATGCTCCAAATGCCTTTGTAGTAGTGGCTAGGCCTGGCTTGTACTCATGAAGTCCTTGGAAATGGAAGCTTGGCTACCTCCATCTCTCTTTGGCACCTTATGGATTTGGCTTGGCTTGGCTTGGAATAAATTTTGCATTATAACTTTGTATTATCAAGTCCTTTTAAGATATTTGAGCATAATAACTTTGCACCAAAATAACTTAGAAATGATGTTGTAAGGCCTCCTATTTATATATTTTTGCAAATGTTTAGAATCAACCTGAACTATCCATCTCAAGATTGAGATGTGTGGTTGAGTTTTTTGAAATTAAGTTTTTAATTATCCTCATCATGACATTTGAATAAGGGGAAATTAAGAGGCATGGAGGGCATTGATGAGACATGGAGGGCATAAATTTGATAGTTATGGCCTAGGGATGTCTTCCCAAGAAATAAGGTCACTTGATGATGTAGATATTCAATATTAATTTATAAAAACAAGTATTCAACAAGTTTTGATGGAATTATTAATTATTCCTTGATTTGGGTTAATTAGCTCTTAAACATGATTAAGCACTTTGTGCACAAATTACTCAAATTGATCAGAATGCCTTGTTATTGGTCCTAAATTTGATTGGATTGAAATTGGAAGGCACTATCAGATGTGTTGGAACTGTATTCCCATTTAGAATGTTACCAAAAAAAATAACAAAGGCATGTGTCTTGTGAAAAATATTTGATAGGAAAGAGTAATCCAGAGCACCTATGTGTAAAATTGGCATTTTGACTCGAACTGATCTGATCAAAGTTAGCTATCCAATAAATTACATTGCCCTATTTAGGGGTACCCTAGCCAAAATCAGCACTTGAATATGTCAGTTTCACATCATTTAACATGTTTTAGTGGTTTTAGGCCAAATTGTGCATTTTGGGTGTAAATTGGCCAAAAGCTTGATTGGAGGTTATTAATGGCTAGATTTAGGTGTCTACACTACCCATAACATGGTTCTCATGGATAATTTTCATCTCTAATAAGATGTAATCCCATGTTCATTGTCTCTCAAAACCACACCCTTTCACATATCATGAACCTTCTTGTATAAAGTTTTGCCCTCATAAAGGTAAACCTCTGAACCTAATTAGACCGGTCCATGTCTAAACAAATTTCATCTTGAAACAATTAATTGGGTCAATATATTAAGAATTGTAGATTTCTCCCTCAAAGGACAACTACCCAAAAGCATAAATAAAATTTTTCACATGTAAGGTAGACTACTCCCTTGAAGGATAGCTATCAAGAACATTAAAACAAAGCCAATAAGCTTAGACCAATCCCTTGAAGGATGGTTGAGTTAACTTTGTCAAAAGTAGATAAATTTCATGGAAGCTTCCTACATTTATCATCTTACCATATACATCAATAAATCAAAATGCCCACTATCAAAACCAATTCCAAAGCTGCAATCAACTCTCAAGCAACATAATAAGTTGGAAGCCACAATTAACTTTCCCATGTAGACTTCTCACATTGATCAGTCTACATTTAGCATATGACATGGAATTATCTAATACCATTATTAGGTCACCTATTTAAGGTACAAACTAATTCACATGAGGTTATCATACATATCACCCATTACCCTTCACATAAGCTATCACCCATTTTCCCTTTTGACTATTTGTAAATCAAGGGATTTAGAGCTTACTTGACACCCTATGATGATGAAACCTTTTTTATCAACTAACGATCATTGATGTACAAAATTTGAAGGGATTATGTTCATTAATTTGATCTCACTTTAGGCTTGTTTTTAGTCCTTTTCAAAAATAAAGCTTCAGGCCCTATTCTTATCTTAGTACATGGTCGATGTTTTCACCATGACTTGTACCATCCAACATTGCAACAAAAATGGTCATTTATTTTATATTAAGTGAGATTACAACAACCATAACCATACTAATCATAACAATAACCATTACATTCATAAGTATCCACATAATAACATTCAACCAACAATATCCAATGTGTTACCCTCCTATTCTTATCATCTCATTGCCACAAGATCTAAGCATCAAACCCTAACCATTGGTAGTGTTTCCTCAAACATGGAAATATTTTATTTTGTACTAGCTGAGAACCCACCCATAGCAAGGGAATGACTATCTAATCTAATTGTATCACAGATATCCTAGACCACATAGCTCCCTGATACCAAAGCCTCTTCTAAGTGGGACCCCATGTCTATAGTTCGAAGCAACTAGGGCATAGGATGTAGACATGGCCACCATTTTTATAGCCAACCCATTTAGATCTTAGGTCATTCAAGGTCCATCCTCTATCATTCACCACACTGGTAACTTCCTTACTTGTAGAATCTAGTTGACCGTCAAAGAAATTATTTGCAGGTCATCACTTTGCTACTTCCCTTAAAATGTAGCTCATAGCGATGATGAACCTTGGCCACAGTGACTCTGTATATCTAGATAGACACCCACCTCCTAAAACTTGACTCATAGTGATAGACACTATCTCTAAAATACTACCCTTGTATAATTTTAAAAGGTGTAACCTCCTCACAAAAACATCTCTTCTTTGGATTAGCTCCATTGAAGATTATTTGTGGTACTTCACATTATGTTCCCTTCTAATTTATCATAACTTACCTATCCATATTTATCATCCTACTAAATGTGGGATCAAAGTGGTAACTATTTACCAACCTACCCCATTCATTTTCATTGACACCTTCACCAAAACCCAAAACTATTATTTTACCAAACCTTCTCCCTCAACCCAAACTAGCCCATGTGGTCTATCAAATTGGGGCAGCCAATTTGAACACCACTCACCCAAACCTTGTTGAAATACATTGGTCTGATGTCCATGGACTATGTAAGCACTACTCTAGGGGCATCTCGGCCATTAATAACTAATTACCATCCCATTTTTTTCTTCTCAGTCATTTTTGCCACTAACAACACCCTCTTGCTTAGGGCATCCTACATCAAGGAAGCTTTGAATTCTTTCTTCATCATCCTTATGTCTTAACACCATATAATACTTCCTCTTAAGTATTTCCCCCATTGTTGGGAGAAATACATTGGCTTGAGGTCTTTTTGGACTATGTAGGCTGTGCTCAATTACTGAGGTTAGCTTAGCCACTTCCTTTACTTTATTTGCCCTTCTCACCTAAAATCTCTTCCTCAACTTCTCTACCTATCTCCTAACCATCTCCCTACCTCCATCTTGTAAATCTCTTTTAACACAAGGGTTGACAACATTCCCCATTGGCCCCCCTTACCTCCCATAAATCCACCTCCTACTCTACTTCGTTAGCCTCCCAATCATCTTTCCTTGTGCATGCTTCGTGGCCCACTTCCCCACCCACCTTTTACATTTTATACCTCTATTTCACCTTATTACCAATCTTTCCATTTATCCCCTTGGCTATTTGTCATACCCCCTTAATCACTCTCTTTATCTCACCCATTCCACTTTGTACTGTGCATCTTGCAAGCTTTCTATTTCTTCTACTGCTACACTTTTTCTTTTTGTGTACCACCACTCTCTACCATTCTACCACTCTTCCCACCATACCCATTTTCCATTCTTCTTATTTTCTTTTTCCCCATCCTTTCATCCTTTTTATCATCCCCTTTTTCCTCCACAACTAGTTTCTCCCTAGATATTTATCCTTTGAGAAGCCTTCCATAATTGCCCTTTTCTTCTTATCTCTTTTTGACTATGGCCCTTTTCACATTCCTCTTTCCATCTTGATACTCACTTATATTTTACATCTATGTGATTATCCATTCTTTGTATCCTTGCTTCAATTATTCCTTTTTTTTCTTATCATCTCTGATCTTCATCCCTTAGTTTCATCTCACTCCCTTTCATTGTGTCCCCCTATTTCTTCACCACCTCACCATTTCTTTAGCTTGTAAATATCTTCTAATCACCCCTTCAGCTTGTTAATCTCTTCTAAAAATTTGATTGACACTTACCTTCTCTTTTCACCTTCTTGTCCACCCATCCTTTTCTTTCCCTCGTTCTTCACCCCTTTCCAATTTTCCATCCCATTCTCATCTCCAAAAGCACTGTATGCTTTGCTTCGTTATTTCTCTCCTTGTATATCATCACCCATGCTTACTTGGTCAAGATACCACCTACTTCTTCCATCTCCCCTCATCCTCTTTGTGTCCTCATTTCACTCCTTTTTTCCTCATATTTCCTTTTCTTCCATTTATTTCCTTGTTTTTCATTTTCATCACCAAACTATTTTCTCTTTTGTCTTTTTTAGACTTATTTTCAAAGCTTTCAAGTTTACCATATCCCTCATTATTCCCTTACCATTCTCTCCCCATCCTTTTCAATTCTCCAATCTATCATTCTTTATTTCATCTCTCACCCCCAATATTTTACCTTTTATTTTCTTCTCTTTTCTTTGTTTCATTTCATTTTTTTGTCTCCCTTGATGCCCTTCCTTGCTCTTCCTGACTTATATGACCCTAGATTCTTCCATCCTTCTCCACCTTTGTATTTATGTATGACCTCATTATTTTATCTTCATCCATCTCTTGGTCCACCTTTACCTTATCCCTTGTTGGATCTCTCTTATGTTCTCCAATTTCACCTCCACCTATTTAGAGTGTGGTCACCAGTTGTACTACTTCTGCATACATCTCCTTGTCTACTTCCTTGTATCCTCCACACCTTTTCCTTAATGCATGAAATCTATTTAGGTTCCTTACTTTAGGATAATCCCTTTCTTCCTTTAATGTCTCTATATATTTCTCTTTAACTCTCTTTTTTGATCCTCTCCAACTACTCCCTTCACCCTCCCTATCACCTTTTTCCTTTTCAACCCTCTACCCATTTTGAGCATGTTATGGCCTCCAAGGTATTCTACTTGATTTTAGTTTATTGTGAGATATATACCAATCCTATAGCTCTATAACATAATTGGCCAATACCGTGAGCTCATACGACTAACTAGCAAACCTGAGCATCATTTAGCCATCTGGATGAAAATCCCCACCTCTTCTCATCTTGCCTATTTTAAACCCCTTTTACTCTAACCTTTGAAGATATTAGAATCAAAACTAAAGCCACCTTCAAATGGAAGATTTTGGATACCCACATGGGAATGATAGCTACACCCTCTCATGTGCCCTAACCTTTTAATCAATAATTTCCCTTGATTTTCCCTTTCAAACTATGTCTTCTTACGCCTTGAAATAACCTTTGATTTAATGCATGAAATCCACAACCTGCTTAATTAATTAATTTTATTATTATTAACCTCACTCCATATTCCAAAACCCCTTAGCATCTTTCCCTATATTCCATCAAAAACTCAATTCTTACTTATTTTGGGGCCCCACGGACTCAAGGGTCAAGGGTTCAAATCTTTGCCACTTCTCATTTACCCAATCTGCTACTTTGCTTCCCCAAACCGTGGAATAATAACATTCCATATATTGTTAACGACATTGTTGTGGAATGTGAATAATGTAAACTTATTTGGATGGTGATGAAAGAACCCATCTAATCACCATGGCAATTTGAGTAGTTCCATATTTTCCAAATCCTAGTACCACATATTTATACATTTCCTTTTCTTTATGATGGTGGTAGAATCTTCATGCTTCAACCTTCTTATTTGTGGATAGATATTACTTTTAAATCATTTATGCAATCATCTAATTGCATCCTAGCTCACATCATCCACCATTTATACCACACCCATCATAAACTATTTGATAGCCATCTTTTCCACCCTTTAGTGCTTTCCTTTTTCCAGCGTCCTTCATTTGGACTTACCTATAGGATATCCAATTGGGACAACCAAGTTAACTGACACCCTTTGGCTCAAAAAAAATACATTTGGCCTAATGTTATTTTTGGATCCCTTTCCATGGAACTATGTATGTATCATCCACTTGATGTGTGCATCTAGAATCAGCTCAACCATCCCCTTCTAACCCATACCCAATCCACCCATGATTTCACCATGTCCAACTTGATGTCAATTATTTTTGACCCAAAACATTGGTACTTTTTGAAATAAATTTTGCCCATAATTACCAACCTTACCATGTTGAAATTTTAAATGTTTTCACCACCTCATGAAAAACTAAACCATTTTTGTTTTTTTAAGGAGAACTTTCTACCCTAGATACTTGACTCAACACCGACCCTGTTGAGGAACCTTGATAAGACTAACTTGATCAGCTATGACCAATACTAGGGAATGATTACCTTTTCTTTATCTTAGAACCTGACCTTTGTTATCAATATTGGAACCTTTAGTCTCTATGTAATCTTGACTATTGTGCTTAGTCATATTTTGTGAACCCATTAGCATTTCACATACCCAGCTACCTTGTGGAACCACCTAGTGCCTCCCCATAAATTACTTATCAAACCTACACATAATTCTACCTTTCCTCATCAAATATTTATTTGATGGGGAACACCTCCTCCCATACTCAAGGTACCCTGACCTTTGACCAAGTGATTAGTTTTTATTTTGTAGCTTGTCAATTTAAGGTTTCATAACAAAAAGGGGTAAAATGTAGACATTAAAAAATTGCACACTTACATTTTTTGATGCCTAAATGCCTCAAGATCCCATAAAAATTCTTAAACCTTCCCAAAACCGCTCTTAACCAACCAAATCACTATTTTCCTAGTAACAAATATCATTCAAAATCACTATTTAAAAGTACTATTCACCCTCACTATTCATGATGACATGGCATGTGACATGTCAAGTGACACGGGAAGTGATTTAGGAGGTGATATAGCAAGTGACATGGCTTAGAAGTGATGTGGCTTGATGTGGGACATCATACCCAACTTGGGACCCTTTTGAAAGTGCTTGATGACCTCATTCAAGCATCACAAAGGCCCCCCTTGAAATGTGGAAAATTTCCCCTTAAGAGGTCATTATTCAACATGTATTTCTATCTTCCCATATGAAATTAGAATTTAAAAGAGATACCTACCTCTTTAAGACTTTGGGAAAGATAAAGGGCAGCCATCTTTGACTTTTTAACCTAAATGGAGGCTCACCAACCCAAATGGGAGACTTTCCTACCCACATGGGAATCCCCACCAACCTCACCTTGGAATTTTCATCCCCCAACATTGAAAATGGTGCCACATTTGGATGAAGGAAAATAAGGGTGGTTAAAAGTCTTTGGTCTTATTTAAACCCATGTGCATGATTTCTATTCAAACTTGGATTCATGTGCAAAGTGGAAGATTTTCCAACCCACATGGGAATCCCCACCAACCTCACCTTGACTAAAAAATGCACCACTTGGAGAAATTTTAATTGCCTCAATATTCCTCTATTTTGGCATGTTTCTTCACACAAAAATACTATAAATACCCCCTCTCCTTTGCCCAAGGTTAGGTTGGAAGTTATCCTTTTGTTTTTAACATTTTTGTTGCAAGTTTTTGAAGGAGGTCATCATTTTTAGGGATATAATCATCATATTGGAGAGAAGATGCAAAGCATTAAATTTCTACTAAATTTATACCAAAATTTCTTCAACAACATCAACACTAGCATCTTCATCAACATTCTTCTTCAAGCTTGAAAGGTAACCTTGGTTTTATTTGTTGGAATTTAATTTCTTATCCCTCTTGGCCTATTATTTCTTGACTTTCAAACCCAACCTTTGGCCTTATTATTCTATTGGCCTCTATATCCATTCCCCTTAACCTCTTCATTTTCCTTTCCCCTTTATCCATTTATCTCTTCTCCCATTTCCCTCTTTACCATATTCACTCTCTTTATCCACTTACCCTTTTCCCACCTTAATCATTTGTTGCCTTATCCTTTCCAAACTTCACCTATTAAACCTTTGCCATATCAGCCATTTTATAACCCCAACCACATCATTCTTTTGACCCTTTCCATTTCACCAAACCAAGAACCAAAACTTTGCTTTTAGCTAATTTTCAGCAATTTTAATTATTGAGACTATGTGCTTTAGTTTAATCATCTTAGCAAAGCATTTAGTTTTAATTAATTAAATTTAGGTTATTTTTTGTATATAATTTTAGTTTTATATTTTAAATACATGTTTCCTTCATTTTTACCTATCAAACTTAAGTGTTAAAATTAGGTGGATTGATAGCCTCCTAAAAAGCTTTTGCTTCTAGGATCTAGCTTACATTAGGCAATCCACCCATCTCTTTGTATAAAAAATAAGTGTGTGGTAGTGTTTTTTTATTTGTAGGTAGTATTACCTATCCAAATAATATTTATTCATAATCATCTAGATTCAACGTATGCATTTTAACAATTTTTTTTACACACCCTTCATAACTAGTTTCTACTCTACACACTTAGAAAAAGAAAAAATTAGATAGAAACACATCCTATTAAAACATAAGAATTTGTATGAATATATAGGAAGCTATCTACATATGCTAAAAACCATCAACATATATAGACAACTGACAAAATATGTAGGGAACAATCTACGTATGTTGATAATCATCAACATATGCTAACAATCATTTGCATATACAGATGGCCACCAACATATGTAGGCACCATATAGCTGAAGGTCATTTGTATATGCTAATGGTCAGAAACATATGATGATAACTATCTACATATATAGATGACCATCGACATATATAAATGACCATTGGATAGACAATCATCAACATATGTAGGCATTTATCTACATATGTAGGTGACTATCTACATATGTTGATGATCATTAGCATATGCTATAAACCATTCACATATGTCATCTACATATGTAGATGACCATCTTCATGTGTGTATGATATATGTTGGCATCCATATACAAGTTATCAATGAAAAAAAAGTTTAGTGAAAACCATACTATCAACATATAAGAGCAATAGGGAGAGTGAGGAAGTATTAATGGTTTGAAGGAGGAAGCATAAGAGTTTGTGGCAAAACATATAGTTAATAGCAAATCATGGGGATCAAATTGAGATACTTGTTTATTTATTTACAAACAAATAAAATGCACAATGTCCATATTAAGACCTGTAAATCTTTTCCCTTTTTTCTATTAAATTTACAAACAAATAAAAGTAAACTAATCTGGTAATTCTAGGATTTTAGCTGTTGAGAAAATGGAGTGACAAATCCCCCTTTTTGCCACAATGTTGAGTTCCTTTCTTCCTCTTTCTCATTCTATGTCTCATTTATTTCATTTCTACCCATATAATTATTCTTTTTCTTGTCCATGCCTATTTTTTAGTACCTCCTAACTCCCTTCCAGTCTCCCAATGTTTAACATGATGCAACTCAAATTCCTTAATGTTCACTACAATTTTTTTTTCATTAACTATAGTCCCAACTCAAAACACAAAATGGCAACTACATGAACCCTTCCATTTTCCTCCAAAAGTGGAGTCAACTCTATTATGATGTTCATGATAATTTTTCATTTACCAATAACTATAGTTTCATATATCACACACTCAATTATTAAATAATCAACTATTGGTCCCAAGCTTCAATCATGGCATGTAGAAATACACTTGGCAATAATATATATTTAATATTCAATATTAATATATTATAAATATTATTAATTATTTAATGTCAATCTATATTAATAATAAAAGGTATAATACTAATAATATAAATGTATTACTAATATATATGACCTTATTTATTATATATAAAAACATAATATTTAATACAATATTGTATTATTTATCATACAAAATATATACTATATTAATATGACTTATTTAATAGAACAAACTAGTATATCAATCAACGATCTTAAGAAATTAATGAACAAATCTATCATAAAATGGAAATGTTATATGGTTTGTAGGAAAATATCACTAAATAGATACTTAAACATTTACATAGAGGAAAAGGTAACTAAATAAAACACCTAATAATTTGAAAATTTAAGTAGAGGATTTAAAAACTCATATTCCAACATTGATTAAAATTCACAATTCAACATTGAAAAAAATTAGAGGAAAATTTATTTTTGTTGATTAAAAATATGGAAAAGAGATATCCAATCGCACTCGAATACATAAAAAAAACTCAGTAAAATATTTAAAAATTAAGGGCCAATTCATTGTTGTTGATTAAAAATCTAGAAAAATATATTTATTGAAAAAAATGAGTTTGATTTATGTTAATTTTTTAAGTTGGAAGGATTTACCATGTATGACACACATATTTTACTAAATTACTTATAGTTTTAAAACCTCTTATAACAACACCTTCAATATTATACAACCTCTTATATTTTCACCTTCAATCTCATGCATATTGGTTTAAAAAAATCATCTGGGTAAAGCTAACTACTCTCCACTTCATCAAGCCCAATTTCAAAATTGGGTTGGTTTCCTTTAACTACAAAACATATATAAAACTATTAGAGTCCATTATGATTCAAGTATTCTTGTACTTAAGTTATCATAACAATTTATTCTTATATTTGTACTCATTATTCTACTTATAAGGCATAGAATAATGTAGTTCCTCAATCCTTTTAGAGGTAGATATATCTATAAGGAAATCCTTTGCTATGTATCCCACTACTAAATGAAATTCCAAAATTCAAATAAATCTAGTTATAAATTTCAAATCTGTAAAATTAAATAAAAAAGGATTTGGAATGCTAATCTCGATTCAAAACTTACTCATTTTATGTAGTCTATAGTGTATCAAGGTCTTCCTCTTGGGGAAAGTTCATTCATGTTGGGATTTCTAATATTAAGTGCTTGACCAAATCCCATCTTGAAACCTTCAGACATATTTTTGGGGCATGTCTAAGAGGTTAGAGTGCCTAGTAATGGATTCATAACATATTCTATCCTTATTTATGTTCATTAGATGTTTTTTTTGTTTAGTTTTATTGTACTCATATATGTTCATGTCTAACTAGTGTAGATTTCTTGTCTTTATTTTAGTAACTTTTGGGGAGGTAAATAAAACAAGATTACATGCAAGAATAGGAGGTTCAAGAAATGCAACACAAACAATATTTTAGTTTAGACTATTTATATTTTACTATTTTAGGTGATGACAGAGTTCAAAAATATTTTTGTTATTGTCCCTTTCATTAGGATGGATGGCTTTGTGAAAGGGCAGTCCATGAATGAGTTGGATCCAAAAATTTCAATAAAAGGTCTAGGTAAAAGGGTAAGAATAGATTAAGTATTAACTCACCAATGATTAAACACTAATAAATGTATTATATTATTTCTCAATTTTTATTTAATAATACATGTCTCACTAACTCTTTCTTTGATTTCTCCCAAAATCTCATTTTATAAACATATGAAATTATTGGTACTCTTATGGACCCAAGGACAAATTAAAAGACCCACCAATGGAAAAAATGAGCAGAAAATATAAAAAAATTGGGTGCATAATAAATTTCATCATTAAGGAGATATATAAGAGCATTATATACATGGAATGAATGCACCTAAATGAAAATGATGAGTATTTTCATGGTCTTCACAATCCTTGCTATGAGAAAAATCTTGTACAAGATCTTAAACTATCAAATGAGATAAAGGGATACTATTGTCACCATATATTTCACCCTAGATGAGGTTGTTCAATCTTACTCTAAGATATGTGCAACATTATAATACCTCTAGGATAATGGGTTGCCTATAGTAGAGGTAGACCTCTATGTTTAAGGGCTATATCCCTAGATTGACCTTTAAGTTCTTATCACCTATGCTAACTAATTTATTGCAGGAAAAGGGGAAAAAATATACATGGAAATAAAATATTATAAAGGGGTGATATACCATAAGGATTTACTTAAGATTGCCATACTTCTTGCACTAAGAAACAAGATCTACAACATTAGCTTCAAAGTCCTAGGATGTCCTAACATTAGTGTTTCAATATGGAGGTGATATGCATGAGACAAGTCAAGTTAAATGGACCATAGATAATATTTCAAAATATAAGGACACTTTCACACTTGAATGGATCTAAATACACAAACTACACTCCATATGACCTATCAGAATGATAAATTCTTACACTAGACATGAAAGGATAAGGAGAAGTAAGGATAGAAGATTATCACTAAACCTCACCATTAATCACTTCACACACTTATAAAATATGTTTTTGAACTAAAAAATAGACTTCATGCATTATTTAAGGATAAATTACAACATAATACTAGTAGGAATTCACCATACATGGTGTGGAATTAGAAAATAAAAGCCAAAATTGTTAGTACTTATAGAATGTGAGAGAGGAGAGAGAGAAGTGGTTCTCAAGGGTCATAATTCCACTTGTAAAGATGAGGGATAGAGTTAAATTTTAATAATAATGAAGTATTAAATAGATAATTAAAGGTCTCTTTGGAAAAATGTCTCTCTAAGCATGAAAATTACTCAAATCTAGTGTAGGAATATTCAACTGGCTTTTTTGAAACTATCTTCATCATTGGCTTCTCTTGAGTGCTCCATAATAGGATAGGAATAATTTACACATGTTAACTATGATGGGGTGGGGGGTTAATAAAAACATCTAACATTTATTGGATGGGTCCCTAATCATTGATCTTCTTCTAGACAAGTGTTCTCACTGCCTATAGTCATTATCATCCTTCTTTCACTCATCTTTCACACTTAGCACTAAGATGGTATTCAATTTCTCAAACAAATCCATATAGAAGGTGGTATTAATTTTTTTAAGAGTCCTTATATCCCTAAATCCATTAATTATATCTTAAAAGTCCTCTTAATTAGAGTTATCACCTTATCACTTAATGATCACCTTCCATTCACTATGCCAATTTGGACTACCTACAGTGAAGGTGCTTGTAGAGGTAATTTTGTGATTAAATAAATAAATACATGAAAATTATGGGTTATATTAAGTACCACTTGATCTCCCAAAGTGATATTCATCCTTTGATACTCCTTTGTACCTATAAAACACCAAATCTTTTTAATAAAACTAGTTTTGTACCCTATTTGTACAAATAGGGTAGAATCCAAATTGATGTGAAGGAGCCTAGGGAAGTATTATACAATTAAAAATAATTTTAAAAGTATTAATAACTCATTTTTATGAATTTATATCAACTTATTCCCCATTAGGTCGCTAATAACGGTTTTAGAGGGTTTTGAGTGGTTTTGACCCTTAAGGATTGTTCATAAAAGTTTGATGTTAAATCCTCAGACAAATTCCACTATAAAATTGTTTAGGACCCTCTCCAAAATATCCTAATTCCTAAAGATCATATTCTAAGAATTCATACAAATATGAGCTTCTAAACTTAGCCTATCTTGCTATTCTTTGCATTATGTGCACCCTATCATGTTTGTAAGTAAATAAATGACTTCTCTATGACCTTATTTATAAACTAAAGCTTCAAAATCACCATATGACTCCATATGAAGGTCATAAAATTATATTTAAGGCTCATATTTCCATATAAGTGGTATTAAACCCATTTTAGGCATTAGGCCTAGCCTAGGCCTAATAGGCTTAGTCTATGCTTGGCTACTCACAACCACCTATGAGTGATTGGTCATGATTGTGGGGATTTTTACATGATTTTACATTTCCAAAAAAACTATTCTACCTATCCTTTAATGTTATAAACCTCCTTAAAACATCTCCTTATCATTTTCATACTAAGTCTGTTCGGTTTGCCTCTCTAGGAGTGATCTATGTCTGAGATAGAACAAAGGGAATCTACCCTATTTTCTCAAGAAAAATAAATATATGATAGGATATTTCAAGTCATGTTGATATTATATACAAAATTTTAGAGTTATATAACACTCCTATTATCCCCAAACATCATAAAACTCAAGGCATACTTCTATACAATACTCACTGTGTGTAGGGTTAGTGTGTTAACTATGGGTTAGAAATTGAAACCCTCCTTACCCTGTTTCCATTTGATGAGTATTAGGGGATGTGTTAATTATCATCTATGGAGATACTCCAAACATGTTCATTATCTGAACCTTTACCAAACTCTTCAATGTATTCCTTTCACTTCGATAGGCCTAGTTGGCAAGTTATGTGACTGTGTTCAACTCATAAAATAGACATGCTTTTAGGTGACATTTTTGTCTTAGTCATTATATCTCATGTTTTAAAACCTAATTAGAGTCATCAAGGTTAATTAAAAATCATTTAGACTTTCTCTCATCATGCACATTTTAAGCCAACATCAAGACAATTATGCTTTAGTTCACTCATACTACAGTCAACTATAGATGATCATTATTGGACTAAAAGGGGCTTTGTAGGTTACATTTCAACTCTTAAACCCTATAATACACACCCTAAGATATATTTGAGGTATTTTAACCAACACTAAATGGAAATTATTTATGTTTTTAGGTTTCCAATCTCCAAGGTTCATATCATGAGCTTGTAGGTACCTACAATCAGACTGTAGGTGACCTTTTGAGGGTAAGGGTACACCTATAGGTGATGTTATAGGTCAAGACCTTATAAATCATCACCTTTAAATGTTATTTAACCCAATAGTGTATTTATAAACTCAATAGGGTCACTTATCATGAAGATAGGTTCTTGTCATACCACCTTGGACTATGAGATCACTTGAAGTTCAAATCATTGTAGAAAACACTAAGATCCTACAGTGAAAGATTGTCTAGAATTGAGGCCTCATCTTCATCACTTATTGAAACAAAAAACTCACTATTTTGGTCAAGTACTCACTCCTATGATAATGATTTATAATGGAACACTTAGAAATGTGTATACCTTAGTACATCTCACCATGAAAGGATAAAAAATAAGGCATGCTCCCTATTTCAAAATTTTTAAGGTAACATGTCCCTAAAACTCTTTCTCCACATATGAACATGAATCCTCAAGTATTCCTACCACTCTATGGATATAATATTGGTTTTTATGACACCTTCAACATTTCAATACCTTAAAGAGGGATCAAACAAATTTTAACATTTTCATTTCAACTACTTAGTCCCCTGTATGGGCTTCTTGTAGGTGAACTTTTTAGCATACAGGGTAGTGAAGGTATGTTATCAATAATGTTCATGGTAATATTATAAAACCAATCCTATAACTTCTCAAATTCCTCAAATTTATCCTTTACACCTTGAAAGAGTTCAAACCATTTCAAATGCTTCATTCTAACATGCTTAGTCTTCTATGGGGAGTGTATAGGTGCACATTAGGCTATAAGATTGTATATAAAGTTTGAATTAGCTATCACAGTCAGTCATATGTCATTTTAGAGCTCATATTGATTGATAATTATTAAATAGTGTCTTAAACACCTATTTAAACTCCTCATTACATTTTCATTAATGTTCTCAAAACTTTCATACACTTCATTCACTTGACTGTAAGTGAATATATGTAGAGAGCTGACTGTGTGAGATATATGATTGTGTTACTCCCTCAATATGTTAATATTTGATACTAAAAATCCAAAGGATACTAATAAATATAACCATTATTATAATTAAACATCAATATGATTTTTATTTAAACCACTACAGGAAAGAAAAACCTCTATAGTTGATGAACATGCCTGCAACTCTATTAGTGATCTCAACTTGCAACTTGAGATGTTTGGCTCATCAACTCACCTATAAACATGAAATAAAAGATTCAAACCATGAAATAAGGACATGCACATATTATAAAAATAATTAAATCAAGTGGTTTGTATAGACCATCTTGAACAATGAGGAAACCTACAAGGTGTGGGGATAAACATGCAAAAAGAGGTATTTAACTTATAAATAATGGTTCATAAATTAAAAATAGTTAATATTTTAAATCCTACCATAAAATTAAAATTGAATAAGTTTATTATCATACTTTGGAGGCATTTGACCGAATTCCTCTCATAATGGACATACCATGAGAAAACCTATTAACCAATTTTACATGCCAATAAGAAAGATGAAGGATCAAAATTATTTTAGGCTAATTTTAAGACTTCCAAAGTAGATAAAACATATAAGTGAACTTAGGTAATCTTAATATTCATTTTAAAACCTCACACACATGTCAAAACACTTTCATAGCTCATATAACTTCCAAAATTTCCTCTTTTCTAACTATTTTCTTGATGTGACTTAATGTTTTAGTTAATTTTACTCATTTCTTAATTTTGGAAGTAAAGTAATAAAATTAGTTATAGTGTGTTTAGAAGAATACCTAATAAAGTGCATGCATGAATCTAAATGATGGTAGGAACTCCTCTTTGGCTTGGAAGGAATAACTAGCAAATAACAAAGACACTTGAAAATGGGGTTGTTAGATGGATGATTGAGTGGACTACCTAGAATGAGTTAGATCCAATAAGTGTATTGCTTTCTATGAGGTTGTCAATCCACTATTATAACAATTAAGTTGATATAAAACTAAAATAAAGGATACTTGCATTCAATGATATGAAAGTAAATTCATGTGAGGAAGAGAAAATAAATGCTAGTTTAAAGAAAACAACTAAAATAGCAAAAGTGGGTCAATTAATTATGCTAAAGTGGTGGGGGTCTAGTCTAAAAAATTAGAGAAGATACTAGAATTAGGAAGAAATAAAGAAAATTAGGTCTGATTAGGACTAAGGGAATGAGAATAGCTTGTTGGATTTTTATGCCACAGTGACCATCGATGGTCAGGTTAATCGTCAGTAGTTGGGTCTAACCATCGATGGTTAAGTAACTATAGATGGTTGGGGTTAATTATTGGTGGTTATGGTAATTAGTGATTTCTTGTGTAAATCTATAAATGATCAAATTAAAATGTTCATATTGGGTTTTTGGGGTAAACGAAAGTCTATTACAGGGCTAAGGGGTGGAGAATGAGATACTAATGGGTTTGATAGGATAGAGAGATTATAAGCAAGATAATTTTAACAAAAATGCAAAAGATATTGAAAAATTGATGGTGGGATGTTAAAGTGATTTGGATAGAGTGATAGTACTTCAAATTTCAAAAGTGATTCCAACATAGCTTTGGGTCTTCGATGATGTTACTTTCTTACTGAAAGGATGTTGGATACCTGTATACAAGAGAGCTTGAATGCAAGATTCTAGATTGTGGATCATGGATCCATTTCACTTCCTCCTCTTCTTCTTTTGTAGGATACATTTGATAATTAGGATGGAGGAAGTTAATAATCTGATAGAGGAATAAAGTTACCAATTCATAACATTTTAAAAACAAGTTGCCATTTAGGGAGAAACTTATCTCACACAACGTTGTCATTTCTTTAATAATTTAAAACAAGTTTGGGGACTTGACCATCGATGGCTAGGCCAACCATTGGTAGTAGAGGGGCCAAAATAAAATAGGTTAGAGTAAGTTGAATTAAATGGTTTAGTTAAATGTTTTAAGTTAGGGGTCAAGTTAGTAAATGAGTCTAATTGACTAGGTGGTCCACTAGATGCGAGGTCTGACAAGGGTTAAAAGGTAGTTTGACATTGAAAGTTATCATGTGTAGTTTTTGAGTGTCTACATTTTGCCTCTTTTTTGTGTGGCTTTGATTTTATAAGTTTTAGAATAAAAATAAATGGCTGGTTAAGGTTTGGTTGCCTTGAGTATGGGAGGAGTTGTTCTCCCTCAAATTAGGAGTCGATGAGGTGAAAGAAAAATTAGATTAGGGTTTGTTAAATGGTAAATGAGTAGTCATGAGGTGGGTGACATAAAAAGGTTGGGCATCAAAGATGTAAACATGTACACAAAATGTGAATAAGGGTGATAGTTAAGATCATGCAAAGACTAAAGTTGCCAATATTGGTAAAAATAAGGTCAATCTTAGAAGGACATGTGATAGGGGTGATCAGTCCACAATGTTGGTCATAGCTAATAGAGTCATGCCTATCAATCTATCTAGAGAGGGTTAACATTGGTTGTAAGTATCTAGGGTAGCAAGTGCTCCCATGAAAAAACACAATTAGTCAGATCATACACGAGGTGGTGTAAAAGTTCAATATGGCAAGGTTTGTTGATATAGTCAAAGTGACCAATGTAAAGTCATCATAAAACATGAAAATGGGTTGGGTAAAAAATGATCAATGTCAAGGTAGATGTGGTGTAATAGTTAGTAGGTTGGGTATGGGTTGGTAGGGTATGGTCGATCTAACTCTATATGTACTAGGTAAGTGGACATTGCCCACATAGTTACATGGATATGAAATACAAAATAACTCTAGGCCAAATGTAGTTCTTCCAAAGGTCAGATTTTAAGTGGGGTTTCTTGTTGAAAAAGTGGGAAAAATACACTAAGGAACCCAATCATTGATGGTTAACCTGACTATCAATGATCAGGTAAACCCTAAAAAGTCTAGACATAAAAGGAAAATGGTAATTCATTGGTACCATTTGACTTTTATTTCTTAGTGCTCAGAGCATTTTGTCTCTTGGTCATTTGGCATGGATTGTGCTAAGGTGTAGAAGTATTAGTGATTGATTGTGTGTGGTCAGGGTGATTCAATGTTGACTAGATGGAGGGTGGACATGGGTATGATTGAGTAACACTATGAGGACTCTGACCATGCCAGTGATCATAGAATGAGGTAGGGGTTGTTTTGAAATTGAGAGGTAGTTGAAGTAATTTTATGTAGAATTTGTATTGATTAGGTTTGAGTGTTTTAGATGTGGTTTTGTGAATGTCCTGGGCCATGATGTCCTAGTTTTAGGTTGTTGTTGAAAGTAGGTAAATTTAGGGGTGAATATTTGATTGGAAGGGTGTTTGGGGTTTGTAATGGGTTGTAGAATATGGTCAAATAGTTAAAATTTAGGATTTGGGTGATTTTTATGGTGTTGAGGGGGAAGAAGGTAGTAGGGTTTCACCACCAACGGTCACACATAGTGACCATCGATGGTTTGACCTAATTACCATCGGTCAAACATCAAGGGTGAGGGGACCCTAAAGGACTATCGATGGTTCAATAAACTGGTGATGGTTGAAGGGTGTTCAGATTGGGTAGGAAAATATTGATAGAAAATATTATATTTGAGTGAAGTTTTAAAGTGTTGTGGAAAGTGTTTGAAATGGGGAAAGGGTAAGAGGTTGAAATGTTTAAAGAGGTCTGTCAAGTATGTGGTAAAGGTCAAATGTATGGAAGATAGGATGAAGGGGAGGTGGGTAGATTTAAGTAAGTAGAAGCATGTAGGTGCTTGAAAATTATCTGTTAGGGTCAATGAAAGGTAAGGTGGTAAAGGTTAAATGTAAGTCAAAGGAGAGTTATGAAAAATAGGGCCAGTGTTTGAGATAAAAGTATTCAAGTGTTAAAATTTATGCAAAAATTGGTAGAGGTGTGTAGTGAGTGTAAAAAGGTAAGATGGGAATGTGAAAGGTTAGAGTGGAATAGGATGAAAAGGAAAGGTTTAGGTTGATAGTGAATGCAACTTTAGAAAACTAAGTATCCATGCTAATATGATTATTGTGTAGGCCCATGACCAGATTTAGATGAGGGAATGGGTCCCTATGATCTTTACCAAGATTCAAGTTGTGATGACCATAGAGGAGTGGATGCACATGCTTATGGTTGGTCTAAGGACTATGATACATTATCAACACCTACCATAGGATGCTGCCATGATCGTTGTGTTCATAGAGAGATGGGACCTAGTGATAAAAGTTTTTATGTTACCAACTAGAGAAATGACTATCTTATTGGAAGATGTGACTAAGATCACATGGCTACCTATTTGGGGGGAGCCAATATATCATGTAGAAAGTGATGATAGAGATTATTATATGGACCTTATATATGGAGTAGATCAAGATCATGCCAGGTGGCATGTATGGGGTTTGGGATTAGGCTATTATATGAGAGGGCTCCAACGGATATATTCTTGTTGTTGATGATGATGATGGTAGTTACTTATTTTGCATTATTGGATTTGAGCCATGGCTAATATTCATACCTGTTATTAGAGGTATTGATAGAGATGTTTCTTGGGAGGACTATATTTGGATGGGTCCCAATGTTATTAATTTAGATTTATAGGGAGATTTGGGCCTTTTTAGGCACACAAATGGTATGGGATTAACATCAATTTTATGCTTCATTATTAGGCATATGAGCTTATTCAGCTTTTGAGACCATTAGGATAACCATGGTAGGGATTCACTTAGGTAGCCTTTCCATTTGGCTTCATGTGATGGAGGTATATTGATGATTTGATAGGGGTAGGTAGGGGAGCCAGAGATAGAGTGGTTTAGAGACACACTAGAGGGCTTGGTGGTGGGTGATGTGGTATGGAGGCCATATGTGGATTAGCCTAGTTGGCTCGAGCATAGGTACTAGAGATTATACTTATAGAGCTAGCACTAGATTTATAGGAGGAGAGATGGAGAGACTGAACCAATCCCCTTTGACTAAGTTTAGAGATAGTTTAGACTAGTGTAGGGGATCCCCCCTAATTTCCATCGATACAAGATGGAGGAAGATAAGTTATTACTTCCAGAGCCACAACCATAGGATGTCATACTAGACTATGAAGAGCTATCAGTGAGAGATATCATTGATGATGTAGGGATTATAGATGGTTATATAACATGGTTCTAGGCTCAATATGTAGCAGTTGAATTCAAATGGGGTGATAGGGGGTAGAAAAATATGGATGTGGACCCTATAGGGGCACCAACATAATATGGTCAAGTAGCAATGGCATTGGTAGTAGCATAGACCTAGATTACTAGGTGACAGGGATAATTGGCCACTTTACAAGGACAAATATCACCTTATAGGGGTAGGTTGCCACTTTGACTAGTGAGCATGATATGAAAAGGACCTCCCTAGATTTAATGACTTAGGATAGAGATTCATTGAGATAGAGGGTAGGGGTAGCTACAACAACAACAAAAGGACCTCTTGACATAGTTCTTAGGACATGATACCTATCCACCACTAAGGAGCTTAGATATTATGAGGTGATAATGCTAGCACAATTGCCATTAGAGATGAGATATGGAGAGTACAAGGCTAACTTAGTAGGGGGTCCATCTGTATCAACTCTAGGACAATGGGCCTCGATAATAGGATAGGTAGGGATGTTAAGGGGTCCACCACTAGATGGTAGTGTATGTCCAAGTCTAGATGGTTTAGGTGGTAGTGGTGTAGGAGGCAGTGGTTCTAGTGCCCCAGGGGATTGATAGAGGAGAGTTTTTATATGATTTGTATTTTTATACTAGCCTACATGATGATGATGTGAGATGTATATGAGAGAGAGAGACTAACTGATATATTATGACATGTATTACCTTATTGATGTATATGATGATTATATTTTGATTATGCCAATCATTTGATTATTTTTTATGATTATGTTCTTATGTTCATGATGTTGTGTCATTGATGTATTGATGTATTATGATTATGATGTAATGATGGTTATGGATCATGGATGACATAGATGATGTTTGCATGTTTATGGTTATTGCTGACTCTTTAGTTTATCCATTTGATGATGGTTATGATTGGATGGTAATGATGATGTGGTTTGAAAATATTTTGTTGATTAAGATATTTGTTGTTGTTTAGTTTGGTTTGCACATGATCATGAATAATTGATATATATGTTTTGATTATGTTGTTTACAAGATTATTATAATAATGTGGCTAGATAAAATGAGGGTGTAATATTGTTTATAAAATAATGTGATAATGTGGTTCATAAATATGATGATATTTTGTTTTAGGGATGATTTTGATGATGATCTTATGGAATTATAATGTTATAATGGTATGCTATGATTATTGATGATTTTATGGTTCCTAATGTTTTGTTTATGGGTAGGATATGGCTTATATTTTCCTTGTTCTTGGTACATAATTTTATGATTGTGTTAATGGGAATATAATGGAAACACATAAAGTAGGTGTAGATAACAAACTAAATGTGAGAAAGAGATAAGAAGTGGGAGACATATGGTCACATGAACTAATGAATAGAGGGTAAGAAAAAGACATGATGTTTTTAATTGGAAAGGATATAAAAAACAAAAACCATAGTTGGATTGACTTAGTGAGCATAAACTTGTCGAATGCTTCACAAGAGCATGCTTTGGTTAAGAAAAAGGGTGTCTTGATCACTTTGTATCAAGTAAGCTCATAGTCCCTTGATTTGAAACAAGGTGTGGAAGTAAATTAGGTTATAAGTAGATGGTTGAATGGGAAATAGGTGAAATGGTAACTTGATGTGGGCTAGCTTGCCCCTTCTATAGGTGACCAAATAACCGTAATAGACAAGTCCAAACCTTAACATGATATGTAAATTGATCAATGCAGGAAGTCTAAAAATGCCATATATAAGAGCTAATTATGGCATAGTGGGATAATGTGTAGATTAATTGATGCGAGAAGTCTACAAATGGCACTTAGAAGAGCTGATTATGGATTACTTACTTTGATTTTGACATAGGGTCATTTATTGTTTTTGCTATTTTGATAACTTATTGAAACCGATTGATGTGGGAAGTTTCAATTGATTATTTATTAGACATAATTCAAGAGAGTGTGTTATGCCTATTTTTCACATCCCCATTTTTTCTGAAATAATATGCTATTACTCATATTCTGCCATAGTGATGACCTAGTTATAAAATCTAAAACTACAATTGGGGACCCTAAGTCAATTAGTGTTATTTATGAATATACATGATTTTAATTTAATAATTTGTAATTATCATATTTATGAATTCATGTTTGCATTATAGTGGTTTTGAAAATCATTAATGATTTAATGAATAAAATAAGTGCACACACACACACACACACACACACACACACACACACACACACACACACACACACACACACACACACACACACACACACACACACACACACACACACACATCTGTGTGTGTGTGTGTGTGTGTGTGTGTGTGTGTGTGTGTGTGTGTGTGTGTGTGTGTGTGTGTGTGTGTGTGTGTATCATCATCAAATGTTACATTTTCAATCATAGATGAATCAAAAGTCAAATTATAATGTTTTAAAAATCAAAGATTTAGTTTGAAAACATACTACTCATTATGGTTTTATCAAAGTTGAAGACATTATATAACTTGCCATGATGATTTTCAGATTACCTTTATTCAAAATCCAATTGTAAATGTGAAAATTGGCACTATAATGTTGTGATATATATGAAAATTGGTTATATTTAACCTAAATTATCATAATCTTAAAGATTATTAAACAAGTCCTACAAAGATTATAAGATTCATCCTAAATGCTACTTTATGATAAGGGTCTTAAGTTTTAATCTAAATGTTATCTATCCTAAATATTTAATTTGATATGTTAGATTTATTCAAAGACTCTAAATGACCATGAGAAGATTTCAAAGGTTAGTGGCTTTGAGGTGCAAAACTTATTAAGTATTTTGAGACATAAAGTTTTGTTTGATAGGTCAATGTGAATGACAAGTTACTTGATGAGTTGAATTGACAATTTTATGGCATATTAAGTTGGCAAACATCATGTTATAGATGGCAAAGGTGAGTTAATGAAAATGACATATTCAAAGAGGCTTCAAGATATTTTAAGATTTTGATAGTTCAAAGGACTTAATGCTAAGGTATGTGCCTCGATTTATGGAAATTAGTTAATGGTTTAGTAAAGGATTTGGCAGTTGCTAAGTTTGATAGCTTCACTAATCTAATTAGCAGAATGTTAAATAGTAATATTTATTTTGATGGGCCAATAGAATTTGTGCACATATACATGGTAGTTACATTACGAGATTGGGCTTACAAATAACTTCATTTTCATTATTATGGTTATTTTTTGAAGCTTGTTTGTAGAAATGTTACCCTACCAATTTGATTTTTGGAGTTGCAGATAGGGGTTTTGAACGGGAAGCTTGTATAAAAATAAACACAAGATGCCTTGATCAAAATGAATAAGTTTTTCAATTTTTTTTTTGAGATATGTCAAACAAGTTTTCAATTGCATGAAAGTTTTGGGAAGTTGAATAAACTTACAGTTTAAGGTTGTCATATTTTTCTCTATCCATGAGATATTGAAGTGAATGGTTTAAATATATTCTCAGCAGATGGTGGGATAAGAATATGTGGCTTTACCAGTTAAAATTAAAATATTTTAAAAATATATGAAACTTTTCTTATCGAATATGCATCTAATTTTGGGTTTTCTGTGAATAATATAATTGATATGGTGCATCGAGCATGCCATTTTTAATCTTGCATGTTTAAGACTGGAAATATAAGGTGTTGAACTTGAAAATAATGAAAGTTTTGTCTAGGTTTGCATAATAATTTGTAGGTTTTGTAAAGGTTAAAATATTTTTAAAATATTATGGATTTTTATTCAAGCATCAAAAATAAATGAACAGTAAAGAAATAATTATTTTTTGGTTTCATAAAAGATCTATTTGAACATGCAAGATTTTGTTTTGAACTTCTATTCTGAGTATTATATAGTAATACTATTTGAAATGTATCAGTTTGGAGCCTTATTGCAAAACTTTATTAGGTTTTGATATAAGATAAAGTTTTGTATTAAGATTATATATAAGGCTTAAGTATGTGTCTACCATAAAATTGTTTTGGTAACAATAATTTTGAAGTTTAGGGTTTTTTGTAGAAGTCAAATTTGAGAGATTGGAAAGATTAATGGTTGTATGAAGGATTGTGATAAATAGTTTCAGTATAATGATGCCCAATTTTTTTGTTTGAAAGGTTCCTATTGATTCTATTGAAATTCCTTGAAAAGGGATATATGTAGAAACTATAAGTGGGTTGTTTATTTTTAAAAAAAATGCTTCAGATGGAGATAAATGGTTGTTATGATGTAATGATTTTGAAATTATTTGGAATAACTTTTCATGAAGATTTGGGTATATTATCTCCATCAAAGCTTTGATTGAGAAAATGAAATATTGTGATGGTGTTTCAAAATCAAAAATTAAGAAATATGGTAGAATAAAATTATGAAGAATTTAATTTTATTCAACTATTATAACTTTTCTAGTTATTCGGGATGTTGAATCATAATGGTAAAGGGAAGTTTAACAATGGGTTTTTATTTGATTTTGGAAATTAGTTCAATTTCCTTCTGTTGTACAAAATTTGTAAAATGATCACCTACAAAAATTTTTATGATGTTAAATTTGACAACCAAATGACCATCACCTCAAATCGAAAATTATGCAATTTGATAGTCATTTAGACATCAAATTTAAGATGGCTGAAAAAAATAGTAAAATGATCATTTTAAAAAAAGTAAAAGTTATTTCATGTAGAATTTAGGTTCATCTTTTATGTGATATAGTTGAAATATTTATACTATTAAAGTATTTCACAAAAATAATTATTTTTGAAAGCATGATGTTGTACATAGAATAAAGAATAGTGAAACAAGTTTTTAAAGATTTGGTATATTGTTTGGTAGTAGATTGATTATATATATATATATATATATATATATATATATATATATATATATATATATATATATATATATATATATATATATATATATATATATATATGCGAAATAAAATTAATGTAAAGATGAATTTTATTTAATATGATATGTTATATGATTATTTATTAATTAAATGATATTCTAAATATTCCAAGTTGACTTAAAGGGGTCCTCACCCATTAGGAATACCTGGCCTAAATTAAAATATTTGATCTCTTAATTTTTTTTAAAATCTTATATAATTTTAATTTGTAACCATTAAATTAATTAACTTTTAAAGTTAATTAATAAGGTTGTCAAATAACTAACTAAAGTTAGTTATAACTTCTTTTCCAATTAAATTTGGAGGTTTAAAAAGAGATCAATGATTCATTTTGAGGGAAGAACAACACAGGTACTGAAGACTTATATGCGTGTGAAGTCAATCATTTATCTCTCTTTCTTTTATGAAATTTCTTTGAGATAGCATGATTTTTACAAATAGATCAATGGTACTTTTTTTGACAGTTGATTATACTGCTTAGACAACGTAGGTATATCCAATTTTATATTATCATTTATAATTGATTATCTCAATATTGTCTAGTTTAATATCTTTTAATGATTGTAGCTTGCAGTCTTATGCATATAATCTGAGTATTTAACTCGAATAATGATGAAAATATCACTTTTACAATAAATTATTGATTTAATTGATTGTAATTTTTATCTTGTGAAGATATTTTATATGAAAAATATTGATTTCTCAAATAAAATTGATACGACTCTTATTTATTAAAACTCACAAATTTTCTATTTTATTATGTATTTTATTTATTTGAATTTGATTTTTAGTTTAGTTTTATTAACTTTAGTTTACTTTCTTCAGTAATTTTTATTTATTTATGCTTTCTTTCTTTGTGTTAGTGTTAGTGTCAATTTATTTTATTAGTTTAGTTAGTATTAGATTATTTTATTTTCCTAGTTTAGATTAAATTTCTTTATTTTAGTGTTAGTTGTTAGTTAGTTTCTTAGTTAGTCGTTGTTGTTTGTCATTGTCTCTTTAGGTTCTTGAGATATATTGATCTTTTATGCTTTCTTATTTACTATTTTGATGATCATTTGTGAATATGAACATAAGACACATCTTTTCATCAATCTGAATTTTCTGTCCTTCAAGAGATTATCTAATTCATAGATTTTATTCTGTCAGATAGGTTAGATGACAATTTATAATATATTTGAGATTAAATCATATAATATCGAAAGAATTATTAGTTTCTTAGATCAAATCATTGTTTATGAGTAATCTTCTTGATATAATTAATTTTCTTATTGTGTTTGATTGACTTAATGTGTGTGTATGCTTGATTTAGATTTATTATTGAACATATTAAATTTACATAACTTTAAAATAACCTTCTATGTGTCTTGTACTAATTTTTCATTCATAAGACTCTCACGATTAAACTAGTATGATTTCATCTTGACCTTCATGATAGATGAATATGTTGATTCATTGGCACGTCATTTTTCACTATCAATAAATTTGGTGACTTTGCTAGGAAGTTTAAATCAATTATTATTTTTTATATATTCTTGTCTTCAATGATTCAAATCACCATAACTGGTTGCTAATTTTTAATTTATAATTATCATAACTAGTTGCCTGAATTTTTATTCTAATTTAGTAACTGTTTCTTGTTCAGTTATATACATTTTGGATGATTTCACTCAAGAATGGATTTACATCAAAAACTTAATTGAAAATCAATTGGATCAAAGTCTAATATCTTAATTCATGCTTTATTTGAAAGAAAAGAGTTTATAGGAGAATATTTGTTGCATTTTTTTTCAAAATTAAATGAAATTCTTATTTATTTTTGACCAAGTGACAATCTTTTCTTTCTTTGTTGAAAAAATAACTTACCTAAGAATTATATTTACATTATTCAAAAAATTGTTATTGTTGATTTTAGCTCAGCTTTGAAGTTTGCCTACATTCAAAGACAAAATCAAGAATTTTGTAAGCTTTGCTCAATCATGATATGTTCAAATGCAAAATATTCTCTATGTTAATGTTACAATTTGAACATGAATTTTCCAAAGAATTTTTTATATTTTTTGTTTATGATCAAATCATGGCATGGTATACTAAAAATACTTCTCAAGAAGTAGATTATAATTTAGATACTTCATCAGAATGTTCTGATTTAAATTTTTCATTAAAATTAGAATTAGAGCAATTTAGTTCATTTTATCAAACCAATCAATCATCTAATAACTTATTTTCTCTTAATTATAACTTGTTTTCCAGTGATGACTCTTTGTCAAATAAAGTTACTTCTATTTTTTTTCCAGATATATCTAATAAATAAGATAATGACATTTTAAAAAATCTTGAATTAAAAACTCTTGACTTTGATATGAAAATTTCTTTGGATTTTGAATTTGATTACTATCCAAATAGAGATTATTCATATTTTTATGATTTTATTATTGTTTATAATAATATAAAATCTAATTACAATCCTTCTAATAATTGTCTTATTACCTTTGATTCAAAAGATCATCTTGATAATGAAAATTTTGATTTCTTTGATGTTGGATTTAGTGCTATAACAATAAGAGAATATGTTCATGATGTTACAGATACTAAGATGAGCAATCAATTAACTGAAATTGAGTATGAAAAGTTTGATTTTCTAGATTATTCAAGTCACAATATGAAATTGACAAGTATGATAATTCTTATGAGGCTTCTTTTACAAAATTTGAATCGGAAATTTTGTTTAATAACATTGACTATGCATGTTTTAAATTTTATGACCCTTTAGAGTTTGAAATAACAAATCTTATTGAATATGTTAAATTAAAAAATTCCAAAATTATTTTGACATACCTAAATAGTTAAGTCAATTTATTTATCAAGATTTATTCAATATTAACTTTAAAAATATTCATCTCACTCCAAATCAAATAGATAATCTTTCATATACAATACAAACCTGAGAAATGACTAAAAGCATGCATAATTAAAAATTAATTTTGTTTATTCAAAGTTATTTAATGTGTTTATCATGTTGTCTTGCTATTTTTAAATCATATAATTTGACTTATCATGAATATTTTCATGCTAAAAATAATGTCTTACATTATAGTTATATTGGAGGAGATCTCTTATCATTTATTCTTATACCTCCTCCATTTATTAAGTTTTATTTCTTTCATTTTGTTACTTTCCAATTATGGTGTATCCTTGGTTTTATCCCACAGTGAAAGATTTTTGATGTTAGTTGATGTTTTTTATTTATTTTTGATCTATAAATATTTTATCATTTTGATTTGATGTTTTACTTTTCTTTTTATTTTGGTTTGTATTCTTTTCTTTTATTAATATTTGTTTACTTTACTATTGTTGTTTGACTTTTACTTTTGAAATAAATAAGCGTTTTAAGTAGATGAAGTTTTCACATTATGAAGGAAAAATGCAAGGATGCTACAATTCTACTGTAAGTATCAATTATTTTTAGATATTATTCTTTATAAACTCAATTTTCTTTATAGATGATAATATAAGTTGAGTTATAACTGGTTATCAAAGTATTACTAAACTTTTAGAAATTGTATTTGAGCCATTTACATTTATTTGTACATCCAGCCTGAACTTCCCTGCTACATCATTCCCTTTTTTTCATGTCATGATAGCCGAATGACTCATCCCTCATTGAAAATCATTTTGAAGGGGTTTGTGCATAGATGCTTGAGAAATGATTTACCTAGATCACACTCTCAAGTTAATGTTCTTATAATAGGAAATTTTATTGCTACCCAATTTCATGCTTGAAACTAGCTAGCAAGGTCGCTAGTGTTATGCCTATTTTTCACACCCTCATTTTTTTTGAAATAATATGCTATTATTTATACTCTACCATAGTAATGACCTAGTCATAAAATTTAAAACTGCAATCAGGAACCCTAGGTCAATTAGTGTTATTTATGAATGGCCATGATTTTAATTTAATAATTTGATAATTATCATATTTATGAATTCATGTTAGCATTATAGTGATTTCAAAAAGCATTAATGATTATATATATATATATATATATATATAATCATTAAATGTTATGATTTTAATTGCAGATGGATTGATAGTCAAATTATAATATTTTGTAAATTGAAGACTCAATTTGAAAATATAGTGCTCATTATGGTTTTATCAAAGTTGAAGGCATTTTATGACTTGCCATGATGATTTTCAAATTACCTTCATTCAAAATCCAATTGTAAATGTGAAAATTAGCATTATAATGTTGGGATATAAATGAAAATTAGTTTATATTTAAACCTAAATTATCATAATCTTAAAGATTATTAAATAAGTCCTAAAAAGATGATAAGATTAATCCTAAATGCTACTTTATGATAAAGGTCCTAAGTTTTAATCTAAATGTTATCTATCCTAAATATTTAATTTGATATGTTAGATTTATTCAAAGACTCTAAACGACCATGTGATGATTTCAAAGGTTATTGGCTTTGAGGTGCAAAGCTTATTAATTATTTTGAGACATAAAGTTTTATTTGATAGGTCAATGTGGTTAACAAGTTACTCGACAAGTTAAATTGGAAGTTTTATGGTATATTAAGTTGGAAAACATCATGGCACAGCCGATAAAGGTGAGTTAATGAAAATAGAATAGTTGAAGAGGCTTTGAGATATTTTAAGATTTTGTCAGTTCGAAGGACTTAATGTTAAGGTACGTGCCTTGATTCATAGAGATTAGTTAACAGTTTAGTTAAAGATTTGGTTGTCACTAAGTTTGATAGCTTCACTAATATAATTAATAAAATGCTAAATAGTAATATTGATTTTGATGGGCCAATAGAATTTGTGCATGTATACATAGTAGTTACGTTATAACAAGGAGCTTACATATAACTTCATTTTCATTATTCTGGTTATTTTTGAAGCTTGCTCATGGAAGTGTTACCTTGCCAATTTGATTTTTGGAGCTGTAGCAAGATTTTTGAATGGGAAGCTTGTAGAAAAATGCACATAGGTATTCCTTGAATAAAATGAATAAGTTTTTTGAAAATATTTATGAGATATGTCAAACAATTTGACAATTGCATGAAGGTTTTTGGAAGTTAAATGAACTTATAGTTTAAGGTTGGCATATTTTTCTCTGTGCATGAGATATTGAAGTGAATGGTTTAAATAGATTCTCAGTAGATGGTGAGATAAGAATACATGGCTTTACCAATTAAAATTAAAATATATGAAACTTTTCTTATCGAATATGCATCCAATTTTGGGTTTTCTATGAATAATATAATTGATATGGTGTGTCGAGCATGCCATTTTTAATATTACATGGTTAAGTTTGGAAATATAAGGTGTTGAACTCAGAAATAATAGAAGTTTTGTCTAGGTTTGTGTAATAGTTTTTAGGTTTTGTAAAGGTTAAAATATTTTGAAAATATTATGGGTTTTTGTTCAAGCATTGAAAATAAATGAATAGTAAAGAAATAGTTATTTCTTGATTTCATAGAAGATCTATTTAAACATGCAATTTTGTTTTTTGAACTTCTATTATGAGTATTATATAGTAATACTATTTGAAACGTATCAATTTGGAGCCTTATTACAAAACTTTATTGAGTTTTGATATAAGATAAAGTTTTATAGTTGCACAAAAGATTATATATAAGGTTTAAGCATGTGTCTGCCATAAAATTATTTTGGTAATAGTCATTTTGAAGTTTTGAGTTTTCTTGTAGATGTCAAATTTGAGAGATTGGAAAGATTAATAGTTGTATGAAGGATTGTGATAAATAGTTTCAGTATAGTGATGCTGAATTTTTTCTGTCTGAAAGGTTCTTGTTGATTCTTATTAAAATTTATTGAAAAAATATATATACAGAAACTATAAGTGGGTTGTTTATTTCAAAAAAAAAGCTTCAAATGGTGATAAGTGGTTATTATGATGTAATAATTTTAAAGTTATTTAGAATGGCTTTTCATGAAGATCTAGGTATATTTTTTCCATCAAGGCTTTGATTGAGAAAATGAAATATTGTGATGGCATTTCAAAAAATATGGCAATGTGGAATAAAATTATGAAGAATTTAATTTTATTCAACTATTATAACTTTTCTAGTTATTTGAGATGTTGAATCATGATGGTAAAAGATATTTTAACAATGAGTTTTTATTTGATTTTGAAAATTAGTTCAATTTCCTTTTGTTGTACAAAATTTGTAAAATGATCACCTACATGAATTTTTACGATGTTAAATTTGATGGCCAAATGGCTATCACCACAAACCAAAAATTATGCAATTTGATAGTCATTTAGATGTCATATTTAAGCTAACTAGAAAGCATAGTAAAATGATCATTTTTAGAAAATTGAAATTTGTTTCATGTGGAGTTTGTGTTCATCTTTTACGTGATATAGTCAAAATATTTTTACTATGTAAAATGACCATTTTTAGAAAATTGAATTTTTTTTCATGTGGAGTTTGGGTTCATCTTTTACGTGATATAGTCAAAATATTTTTACTATCAAGATATTTCACAAAAATAATTATTTTTAGAAGCATGGTATTACACATAGAATAAAGAATAATGAAGCAACTTTTTGAGGATTTAGTATATTGTTTGGTAGTAGATTGATTATATATATAAATGCTATTAAGTGAATTAAAATACAAAATGAAATTAATGTAAAGATGAATTTCATTTAATATGATATGTTATTTGATTATTTATTGATTAAATTATATTCTAAATGTTCTAAGTTGACTTAAAGGGGTCCCCACCCTTTAGGAATACCCGGTCTAAATTGAAATATTTGATCTCTTAATTTTTTTTAAAAGTCTTAAATAATTATAATTTGTAATCGCCAAATTAATTAACTTTTAAAGTTAATTAATAAGGTTGACAAATAACTAACTAAAGTTAGTTATAACTTCTTTCCCAATAAACTTTGGAGGTTTAAAAAAGGATCAAGAATTCATTTTGAGAGAGGAACAACACATGTATTGAAGACTTATATGCGTGTGAAGGCAATCATTTATCTCTCTTTTCTATGCAATTTTTTTGAGATAGCATGACTTTTGCAGATAGAACAATGGTACTTTCTCTGATGGTTGAGTATACTACATAGACAATGCATGTATATCTAGTTTTATATTATCATTTATAACTAATTATCTGAAGATTATCAAGTTTAATATATTTTGATGATTACAACTTGCAATCTTATACGTAGAATCTGAGTATTTAACTTGAATAATGATGAAAACATCACTTTTATGATATATTGTTAATCTAATTGATTGTAAAAGTTATTTTTTGAAGATATTTTATATGAAGGATGTTGATTTCTTAAATAAAATTTATCTAAGTTATTAAGATGACTCTAATTTATTAAGACTCACACATTTTCTATTTTATTATGTATTTTATTTATTTAAATTTGATTTCTACTTTAGTTTCGTTAACTTTAGTTTACTTACTTCAGTAATTTATGTTTATTTATGCTTTCTTTCTTTGTGTTAGTGTTAGTGTCAATGTATTTTCTTAGTTTAGTTAGTATTGGATTATTTTATTTTCCTAGTTTAGATTACATTTCTTTATTTTAGTGTTAGTTAATTATTTTCTTAGTTAGTCATTATTATTTGTCATTGTCTCTTTAGGTTGTTGAGATATATTGATCTTTTATGCTTTCTTATTTATTATTTTGATGATTATTTATGAACATAAACATAAGACACATCTTTTCATCAATATGATTTTTTTATGTTTCAAGAGATTATCTAATTCATAGACTTTATTTTTTCAGATAGGTCAGATGAAAATTTATTATAGATTTGAGATTGAGTCATATAATATCAAAAGAATGATTAGTTTCTTAGATCAAAGCATTGTTTATGAGTAATCTTCTTAATATAATTAATTTTCATATTATGTTTGATCGACTTAATGAATGTGTATGTATACTTGATTTAGATTTATTATTGAGCATATTAAATCTCTAGAACTTTAAAATACCCTTCTACGTGCCTTTTACTAATTTTTCAGTCATAGGACTCCCATGACTAAAATGGTATGATTTCATCTTGACCTTCATTATAGGCAAACGGGTTGATTCATTAGTGTGACTTATTTAACCATCCATAGAGTGGTCTAAAATTGGATTTTTATAGCTATCTTCAAGGAAGTAGTCTATTTTTAAGAAACTTTTAATTATTGGGTAGTTGTCATTCAAGGGAACAATCTGTAATGCTAGACATATGGGTCTAGGTGATATTTTGGTACCTCAAATTTTCAATTATAAATGTTGAGTTGGACATGGACTTGTCTATGTAGGCTTAAAGGTTTACCTTTAAAGAGGCAATACTTTAGCATAAAAGGTTAATTATAGATAGGGAAAGTGGTTTTAGAGACAACTAATCATAGGATTCCATCTAATTAGAGATAAAAAGTATCCATGAGAACCATGCCATGAGTAGAGATATGGTATCTATGCTTAGGATTAGACTATAAATATGATGGGTAATCACATGGTTCTATGATGTAATCAATTGTTTCTAAGGGGATTAGGGATAGGTAGGGGAAAGGAAGTAAAAATCTTGCAAACCAAGGGATGAGCTTAATTTAGACACAAAGCTATGTTCGATCCTTGTTTCAATAATAAAAAGGATGCAAATGCAAAACATTAAAAGGCTCAGGTTCTAGTTTTCCTTTGAGTGAGGACAAATGATAAGCTCCTGATCCATACTTATGGGTTATGATGTAGGGTCTAGGCTAATAGAAATAAAACTTGTCCTTTTTGTTCTTATTCATATTAGTGACATGTTGATTTTCCTTAAGGACAAGGTCTTTTATGTTGAACTCTCACTCTTTCAGGTGTTTTTTGTATGCATGATTGATTTATTCTTGATAGACATGAATATGATTAAGGGCTGTAAGGTGGTGTTTGTCAAGGAGTTCAAGATGTGTGAGGCATTCTTGATGATAGTCACTCGCAAAAAGAATTCCTTGTAATGAGATGAAAAGAAAGGGAATTTGGACTTTGAGAGGCAAAATTACCTCTACTTTGAAGATGAGAGAGAAAGGGGTAGCACCCATAGAGGTCTGATTGCTAGTGTGATAATCCCATAAAGTGAAAGGGATGTGTAAGTGTTAATCCCACCTTGAATTACTAACTACTTTGGTGAGAATTTTGATGACAATTTTGTTAGAGGATTCTGCCTATCCATTAGCTTATGGATGATAAGGTGACGAAAATCTTAAATTAATGCCAAAAGCATCACAAAGACCTTGGAATTTTTTATTTTTAAAATATTTTCCATTATTGGTGATGATCTTGTGAGGAACATCGAAACAATAAATGATATGGTGATTAATGAAGTTGATAATTTTTTCAGCTTTGGTAAATATAAGGGGGATGGCCTCCACCCATTTAGTGAAATATTCAGTGGTGATAATGATATATTGATGTCATTATGAAGAATGGGGATTTATTTCCCTAATAAGGTCAAGACCCTATTACAATAAGGGACAATAATCTCTAGATACTTGAAGGCCATGAGGAGGTACATGATGTAAGTTAGCATGTTGTTGACATTTAACACATTTTTGTACATAGTCACAATAATCTTGGTTGAGGGTGGGCCAATAGTAATCAAGATGGAGGATATGCTTAGCAATAGCTAGGCCACTAAAGTGTCCCCCACAAACTTTGTCATGTGTTTCTTTGATGGCATGGGAGGATTCTTGACTATGGAGATAATGGAAAAGGATGTCATTGAAGCTGTATTTGTAAAATATTCCCCTTAGTATGGTATAATGAGAGGTACTTTAAATTAAATCCCTTCAACCATTTTTTGAAAGGTTGGGAGGGATAATGTCAAGGTTAACATAGTCAAAATTTTGATCATACCAAATGTCCAAAGGAGATATCTCCAAACTACAAATGGTAGGAAGATCAGAACTAATATATGAGGGTGTTATAAAATGATAGATGGTGACAAATAATTTAGATTTGATAGGTTGAGATAGAATTTTGGAAGCAAGGGATGCCATTGTATTTTTGAATTTGTTAGTAGATTAAAGAACTGAATGGATAGTGTAATGATCAAACGATTCTAAGATTACATCCACAAATTATTTTTACTTTAGGAGGACATTATTTTTACATTGATAAGATCCTATGACTTGGTTGGTGGATAGTTGGGAGTTGTCAAAGACACTAATTATTTTGACTCCTAAGGCTAGGCAATTTGGAGACCTATGACTAGGGATTCATATTTAGATATGTTGTTGGTGTATTCAAAGTCAAGTTTAAAGGGAAGGGGAAAAGGTTCTCCATTGAGAAGAATGAGAATAACTCTGACACCCTCACCATTTTGGCATTTAAATCCATTAAAAAACATGGTCATTTGATAGGTGGGTTCTTCTTGAGAAAGAGTTGTAATAGATTCATCAAGCAATGAAACAAGAAGATGTTGATTGTCAGGTAGAGGAGCTTTGGCCAATTAGTCAGTGATAACTTGTCCTTTAATGGACTTTTGTAGAAGGAACTCAAGATCAAACTCATCTAGGAGAATGAGCCACTTAGACATATGCTAGTTTTGGTATGGATTAAAGTGCATATATTTCAAAGGGTCAGTGTTAGTGATGACATAGGTTTTATGATTAAGGAGATAGTGATAGAGTTTGGAGGCCACAAAAACTAAGGCAAGGCAAAGTTTTTTAGGATGGGTATACTAGGTTTCATATTCTATAAGTGTGTGAATGATGTATTATATGGCTTTTTGTTTATTTTTTTTATCATGATGAGTGAGCATTGCCCCTAGGGAATGGTCTGTGATAGATTATATATAGGTAAGAGAGATAATCTTCCCTAGGAGGGATGAGGATAGGTGGAGAAGGAAGATATTATTTGATTTCATTAAAGGTTTGCTATCTTTAGTCCACTTAAAAGAGGTATCCTTCTCTAGGAGGTGGTAGAAGGGTTGACATTTATCAGATAGTTAAGAGATAAAGTGATGGATGGATTAAAGTTTACCCTGTAGGCTACAGAGTTGTATAAGGTTGGTAAGAGGAGGCATCTCCAAGATTTCTCTAAATTTAGTGGAGTCTATTTTGATTCCACATAGAGAGATGATGAAACTAAGAAGCTTCCCTGTTAAGACTCCAAAAATACATTTTTGGGGGTTGAGATTGACATTATAATGGATTAGTCAGTCAAAGATGATGGAGAGAACATCTAGATGATCCTTGTGATGTTTGGATTTTCTAAAGATATCATTGACATAATCCTCTATGATTTTATGGATGGGGGCATGAAAGATATAGGTCATAGCTTTTTGATAGGTTGTTTCAGTGTTCTTTAGTATAAGGGGCATGACCTTATAGTAGAAGGTTCCCCATGGGGAAATAAAGGAAGTTTTATGCTAGTCTTTGGGGAAAATCAAGATCTAATTATATCTTGAGAAACCATCTATGAGAGATAACATTTCATGGTTGGATATAAGATCAATAAGTTGGTTGATGTTTGATAGAGGAAAGTCATCCTTTAGGAAATAAAGGTTGAGGTCATGAAATTTGATGTAGATATGAAGTCTCCCTATAGACTTGGTGATAGAAATGATGTTATAAACTCATTGTGGATAGTCAATGGGTTGAATGAAGTTGACAGATAAGAGATGCTAAAGCTCTTCTTTGAAAATAAGGGATATGCAAGAATGCATTCTATTAAGTTTTTTATAAATGGGCTTAGCCTTAAGATGAGTAAAATTTTTGTGGAATGCAATATAAGGGTCAATGGTAGGCAGATCCTAGTAGGACCAAGCAAAAACTATGTTATGGTATTAAAGGAAAGAAGGGTAATCTTGTTGCTCAATGGAATTTAAGGATTGGCTAATTTTGATGATACAAGGGTTATTCTGAGTACCTAAATTGACATCAATAGTGGATTCATTCAAAATGGTTTGGTTCTTAGGATGAAGGGATTTATGAATTGAAGAATCCCCCACATTGAGGTAGGTGAGAATGGAATCATCATCCTGACATTAGATGGTGTTGATGGTAGGAGTATCACATTTAATCATTTTAGGATGGATGAGAGGAAGGGTTTTAGTTTGACCATCCTTTTGATAGGTTATGGGGTCTAAACTAATGATATTAATAAAAAATGTTAGATGGGATGATATCAAAGTCCTAAAAGTTGGAGGGAGATGGGGTTGGTAAGGATGGAGGTTCTTCATCGATGGTGACAATGGGTTTTGGTGATGTGGGTTATTTTGGTGGTACAAACCCGAGGCCAAAAAACTCATGAGGTTTTTGAGTTTTTATTATGGGTAACTCATGAGGTCCATGTTCATAGAGGCCAAGATTGAACCCATTCAAAGTGCACCTATAAAGGTAAGATTTTCCAAAGGCTAGTTTATCTAGCAAGAAAAAATTGATAGTGAATGGTCGGATGAATGGGGTAATGGTAGGAGTGAGAAGTGGTTGATCAAGTCCCGCATAGACAAAATTTATTTGATTGTTGGGGAGATCAAAAAGGATGATGGTTTTGATGTTGGGATCATAGGAAGGGTCATATTTGAGGTTCCCATATTTTTTTGGAGTAGGGAAATCCTTTAAGGCTAAAAGGAAATACTCCCCAAGAGAGAGTCATTGGAATGTGGATTGCAAGGTGTCCTCAATCAAAATTTGGGATGAAGGGATGGTTGACCTAGTGGATGCTTCATCATCATTGTGAGCAGAAGTGTTGATGGTTTTGGTTGGTAGGGTGGTTTTTTTAGAAGTTGTTTATGAGATAGGTAGAGGAATAAGAATGTCATTAGGTTGGTATGTCATATTTCAAGAGGCAAAGGGATTAGGATCAACCTTGATGGTGACAACTTGTCCCTCATGCTCAAATTTGACACATCAGTGTAAGGTGGAGGGGATGAAACTCATAGCATGGATCCAAGGGTGTTTGAATAAGACATTGTATTGAAACTCTCCCTCTAAATGTAAAATAATTCAGGAATGGTATGAGGCCCCAAGCAGATATAAAGGACAATGGTCCCTAAGGTAGTGGCCATGGTATCATTGAAGGAGTGAAAGACTGCCATACTTTTTGACATGATATTTTTGGGTAGCTGAAGTTGGTCATATGCATGGGAGGAGATAATGTTGACACTATCTCCTCCATCAATCATAACCCTCTTGATGTGGGTTTGATTGATGTATGCTATAATGAAAAGGGGAGGAGCAGAGTCCTCAAGATTAGTGGGAGGTATTTTAGAATCCTAAAAGTTGGCAAGGGAAAAATGTTGGAGGGATCCAATAAAGGGTGAAAAATGTTAAGGATTATCTGGTTAAACCTCTATAGATTTTAGAGCCTCGATTACTACCTAGTGATGGTAGGGCAAGGTGTTGACTAGTTCATAAAGGCCCATTTTCACTGGTGTTTGGTGAAGTTGATTCAATACTAACCACTACATGGATGTAGAAGGGTTAGAGGGATAAGCTCTTTAAATGGATACTTTGGGTTTTGGTGGTTGTGAAGGTGAGGGTGGAGATGTTTGGCTTTGGTTGGAAGGTTGAGGGGTTGAAGGGTAAGTCCATGGAATGGATGCTTTAGATTGTCCTTCTATTGGGCCTGAGATCGGGTAACCACATGAATAATGTGGATAAGGGGGTTTATTGGGTTTGATTTTTAGCTTTGGTTCCTCCTTCTCATCCTTCGGTAGGAGTGGGAGAGTAGGTAAAGGTTGGGTAGGTTGGGTGGATGGTAAGATTGGTAGTGTGGGTAAGAAGGGCTCTTCTAATAGATCATATTAATCCAAAAGATTATGGAAGAGTGTTTAGAGGGCTTTGTATTTTTCTATATCATGTTTAGGAGTCTTATGGTGAATAAAAATAAAATTGTCATAATACTAGGAGGGTTTAGGATGTGAAGGGTCAAAAGGTTTCATGGGAGGTAAGATAATAGAAGAGGTTTGTAACAACCTTTGCAAAATGGTTGAATAGGATTCAAGAAAAGGTGTTCGAGGTGATGGGTCTTTGGTTTTAGGAGTGTTAACCTCCTTAGGCATAGGTTTTATTAAGGAAGTTGGAGTTGGAGGAATGGTTTTAGCTAGTGGTTTTGGTTTGGTTTGCTTGGTTATAGTTGGTTTGGGGGTTGGAGACTTGGATGTGGAAGATTTAAATGATGAAGGTTTAGCTATAGGTGGGAAATTATAGGTAGATAGGTTGGTTAAAAATGGAGAACTAGATGGTTTGAGGGGTGTAGGTGGAGAAAAGGGGGATGGTTTTTTAGATGAAGAATAGGTAATTGGGATGGTAGAAGGATGGGGTCCTAAAATAGGAGGTAAGTGGGAAGGAGGTGGTATGGGTTTAGTTCGAGGTGGAGGTTTGGATAACTCTACCTTCTTAGTTAGTTTAGTTGGATTTTCCTTTGGTGAACTAGATAGAGTTAAGTCCAAATTCAAGGAGGGGTGAGTGCAGCTAGGTGTGGGGAGGATTCCTAGAATCTTGACCGATTTGGTGAGAGAAGCGTAAGGTGATTTGGAAATCATAGGTAGAGGTGGTTGGGATGGTTTACTTATGGTTTTGGAAAAGGTATTTGGTGAAGAGGTAATAATGGGTTTAAGGGTGGATTCAAAGGAGGTTGATGATTCAAATTTGTTTTGGTAAGGAAGCCTGAGATGATGCCATAAAGTGGCTCTATCAAAGTTGGTTTGAGAGGTGAAATCTAAACTTTGGACTAGTCTAGAAAAGGGCTTGTAGATGGGTTTAGTTCCTTGGTCATTGGTTTTAAAGCTTAAACCCTTAGGTGGAGAAGAGGGAATGGTTTCTTTAATTTTGATCGATGGTTCCAAAATTGGTAGTTGGGTATATGAGGTAATCTCCTTCTGTGGGATGGTTTCTAAAGAGGAGATGGATGGTATGATGATGGGGAAGGTAGGCATGGTGTCCTTAAGTAAAATAATGTATAGAGTTTCTTCCATTGTCTAGGTGTCTAAAAAAAGGGAGGGCATTTTTACCACTTGAATGGGTGGAGTGGAAGAAGAAGAAATGGTTATAGCAGAGGTTATCTCCTTTGGTGTTTCTATCAAAGGAGAGGAAAATAAAGCTAAAGTCTCATCAAGTGAAGAGAAAGGGGTGGTTAATTATTATATTTGGGTATTCGAAGAAATATGAGGTGAGCTCACTATTTCCATTTGGGTGATTGAGGTAATGATCTCTTAAATAATGGGCTTGTTATTAATAATATTGATTGTATGTGCTTCATGAGAGTGAGATGATTTAGGTTTATTGTCATGGTGAGTTCAATTTTTCCATTTGGGTGATTGATATATTGATCTCTTAGACAATGGGCTTGTTATTAATAACATTGATTGTATATGCTTCATGAGAGTGAGATGATTTAGGTTTATTGTCATGGTGTTAGGTGGAAGGAGTGTGATTGGGAAAAGGCTTACATAAAATGCCAAGGGACCGATTAGGAGGCACATTGGGATTATAAAACTCAAGTTATCCACTATAAATCAAATTTTGGATAAGACTTTTGAATGCATTTCATCTATAAATGTCATGTCCTACAACATGGTGAAAGGAACAATGGTCATTTTCATTATACCATCTAGGTACAGGGTGAGAAGCATCAAATTATTAGGGTGGTTTAATAGGTGGAAGTTGGATGAGGTTGGATTTGAGAAATTTATCCAAAATTGATGCATAAGATTCCCCAATGGGAGAATATTATTTTGGAGGAGCTCTGTTTTGGTTTTGTTGATAGGGAGGGTTAGAAGAATTAGTTCGAGGTGGTTGGTTGATAATTATAGCTGGGGAGGTTTTATAACAACCGAGTTTATGGATGCATTTGCTTTGGTATTGGATTGGTTAGTGGTTTTGATGGAGGAAGGGTCATTGGATTTAAATCTAGAACTTTTGTTCTATAATTTTAATTTCCCTTCATCAATGGCCCAATTTTTTAGTTTACATGCCATGGTGAATACCTCATCAAAAGTTATAAAGGTTTGAACTTGAAGAGTGGGGATAATATGTTTGGCACAACCCCATGAGAAGAGTTCAATCAATTCAGGTTTGGATAAAGATAAATAAAGTTGGTTGATGAGACCTCTCCATCTAGCAAAAAAATCAACAATTGACTCATCATCAATTTTTTATGGAATAGAGGTCAGTAATAGAAACATTTTTAGATATATTTACCAAGAAATGTTCTAAAAATATTTGGGCTAGTTGAGAGAAAGAAAAGATGGAGTGCATGGGAAGATAACTATACAAATCAAGGATGGGTCTTGATAAGGACATAGGGAAAGTTTGAATAAGGAGAGTGTCATCATATGCAATTAAATAACAAGAATGATGGAATGCCCTCAAATGTTATTAGGGGTCCTCCTTACCCTAAAATTTGGAAAACTTGGGCAATTACCATTGAGGAAGATATGAATAGATAGGCACGGATGGATGGGTTTATTACAAATTTGATCATAGGATAAAAGGTTATGCGACCCAAATATGGATGAATCCAAGTTAGTCATTTTATTCATTAACATCTTGATCAAATCTAGTTGGGGTTTGGGAAGATGCATAATTAAGGGGCACATTTTGTTGCAGTTGGGTGGTGGCTATGTTTGGATAGGTGATAGAAGGTGTTGAAGAAGCCACACATTGATAAGTGGTCACAAGAGGTTGAGATGGTGCCACATAAGGGTTAAATGGCACAAATGGTTGGGTGGAAGGTGATATATATATCCTAGTGTATTGGGGACATATTGATAGGTTATTATGGGTACTTATTGAGGGATGGATGTGGGTTGAGGTTGGGTAGGTTGAGGTTGAGTGGTGACTCTAGTGCTAATGGGTGGAAACATATGAGGGATAGAGAGCACCAAGTTCTAAAATGGGGTAGAAATTGGAATGGTTGAGATAAGGGGAAGGGTAGACTTAAGGGTAGAAGATAACCTAATGGTAGGTGGAGTATAGGTAACTAGAGGTAGATTTGAACCTGTATGTGAAGTGTTAGGTGTGATAGGAAGTGTTTGGTTAGAAGTTGTAATATTGGATTGGGTTTAGATAGTGGTAGTAGATGGGATGTTGGAGGAAGAAAAGTCTTGGGTCAACAAAGGTTAGGTTGAGGTGGTACCCACCATAGGGTGGGGAGGCATACCATAAGGATGATTCGTAGGAGGAATCGAAGCAATAGAGGTACGATAAGGTAAGTTGTTACAATAATGTTGAAGGGCAATCTGATTGTTATCAAGGAAGGCAAAAAAGTCTACATCACCCATAGAAATAACTATGATTTTAATAAGAGGGGGAGAAAAATGAGGTGAACCCTCATCATTAGAATTATATTCTATAGAGGAGGAAGAAGGTAACAATTGATCAGTTTGGTTTCTCAACTATTGTCTAGTAAAGACCATGTGAGAGAATAAGAAATAATATGGAAAAACTCAAACCTCAAATAAAGAGAAAATAAAATAATTCAAGGAAAATAATGCAGACACTAAAAGTGCATTAAATATTGGGATTCCTTTTAGATCGCTTTTGGCTTATTCCTTGAAAATATTGAAGAGGGAATTTGGCTTGTAAATCAGGTACTAAAGAGGCAATCTAAGGTTGCTTTTAAGTCATTTAGGTGCTCAAGAGAAAAATTTATGTTAAACTTTGGTACGTGGCTTGGTATTGGGGCCTACCCCCTCACTTCACGTTCCCACATCAATAAGAGTGTTGGGTACTTAGATAAAATATAACAAGTTCAAAGTTTATACTCAACTAAAGAGATGAGTTAGTTCTCCCCTTAGTGGTGAAATCTAAGTAGGATAGCTAAGGGGTAAGGTTGTTGTTAGGTGAGAAAATCCTAGTCAGGCCTTGTCTCAGGTATGTTTTGATATGTTAATTATTTTGTGGTTTGGCTTAGTGTGTGATAACAAGTGTGAAAGCTATGATTAATTAATTTTCCCTCTAAGTTATTAGACGAACTAAGACAATAAGGTAATAAATGTATGCAAGAGGTTTATTTTAATATCAAAAATAAATTTCTAGATTTCATTCAATGAGCAACTAATAAAAGAATAAAAAGGGAACTAGGGTCCCATCGGGTATGCCAAAATATTTCTGTTAATTTCACTCATTTCTTAATTTTGGAAGTAAAGTAATGAAACTAGTAATAGGGTGTGCATAAGAATACTTGGTAAAGTGTGTACATGAATCTAGTCAATGGTGAAAAATCCTCTTTAGCTTGGAAGGAATAACCTATAGATAAGAAAGACACTTAAAAAGGGGGTTATTAGATGGATGGCTGAGTGGACTTCCTAGTGCTTTTTAAGAGGATACCAATCCACTATTATAATAATTAAGTTGATATAAAAATAAAATAAAGGATAATTGCATTCAATGATATGAAAGTAAATGCATGCAAGGAAGATAAAATAAATACTTGTTTAAAGAAAATAACTAAAATAACAAAAGTGGGTCAATTACTTATGCTAAAGTGGTTGGGGTTTGGTCCAAAAAATTAGAGAAGATAATATAATTAGGTAGAAACAAAGAAAATTAGGTTTGACTGGAGCTAAGGGACTAAGAATAGCTTGCTATATTTTTATGCCACAGTGACCATCATCAATCAGGTTAACTATTGGTGGTTGGGTCTAACCATCGACAGTTAGGTAACCATCAACGGTTGGGGTTAACCATCGGTGGTTGTGGTAACTATCGATAGTTGCCTATGTAAATTTAGAAATGATCAAAATAGAAGGTACATATTAGGTTTTTGAGGAAATTAGAGGTCTATTATGGGGCTGAGGGGTGGAGAATGAGATACTGATGGGTTTGATAGGATAGGGAGATTAGAAGTAAGATAATTTTAATGAAAATAAGCAAAAGATACTTGAAACTTGATGGTGGGAGGCTGAAGTGTTTTGGATAGAGTGATAGTAATTTGGATTTCAAAAGTGATTCTGATAGAGCTTCAGGTCTTCAGTGGTGTTGCTTGCTTGCTGAAAGGATATTAGATACTTGTATGCAAGAAAGCTTAGATGAAAGATTCTATATTGTGGATCGTGGATCCATTTCACTTCCTCTTCTTCTCCTTTTATAAGACGAAGTTGACAATTAGGATGAAGTTACTAATCTGAGAGGAGATAAATTTTCCAATTCAAGATGTTTTAAAGCAAGTTTAAAATCAAGTTGTTGTTCAAGGATAAGCTTATCTCGCATAAAGCTATCATTTCTTTAATACTTTAAAATAAGTTTGAGGACCTAACCATCGATGGTCAGGGAAATAATCGATGATTAGGTTAACTATTGGTGGTCGAGGGGATAGAAGAAAATAGGTTAGAGAAAGTTAAATTAAATGGTTTATTTAAATGTGTTAAGGGTCAAGTTAGTAAATGAGTCTAATTGACAAGGTGGTCCACTAGATGCGAGTTCTGATGAGGGTCAAAGGTAGTTTGACATCAAAAGCTATCGTGTGTAGTTTTTGAATGTCTACACTTAATACCTATAAGTTTTTAGTTAGTAATGACAATAATATGACATTATGGATGTTGAGGAATAATTTTTAACCTTTGTATACTAAGGAAAACTATACAACTTTCATTAATGGCTCAAATATGACCCTCTGTGACATAAAATGGTACAAGGACTAAAATTTGACTATGACGAAGGTTAATATCACATCAAATGACATTTATAGGATCATGACACACCCTATAAGATATTATAAGACCCCTATACAAGTTTTCTACTATAGGCGTTGACTCATTTATACTTTTGGTCAAAAGAGTCAATAAATACATTTAATCCTTAATTGTGATGGGTGCTCCCATACACACCATTATTGAATGGAACTATTTGGATGGGTTTTTAGGTAATATTTAATCCAAAATAATTCATTTTTATGATAAAATGATATATTCAGTGCATTTAATCAAATGTGTGGATTTATTTTGAGAAAATCACTTAAATTTTTTGTGTGTGCTTCATGTTGAAACACAAATGCTAAGCCCAATTTTTTATAAAAGTCCATAGAGGGAGAAGATCCCATTTATTATAGGTACACAAAAAAAATGACAAAGATAAATTATGGTACAACACTTACATAACTCAATCATTACTATGGACTCAACCTTTTCCACCAATAAATATGGTGTAAGTTTGCATCTACTACATATTATGGATGTTTGCATTAGTTTTAATCTTTTATTGCTTACAAATTATGAAATGTAGAGTTATATAAATATAAAAATAAATGATATTTTTTTGTTTTAAACTTATATCATCATTTATAGATAGAATCAAATTTTCATCATGCTCATTTTTTTATATGCAATAATTTAGAGTTTGTATTGCTTGAATATTTCATTATACAATTCTACCTCAGACATCCATGAATGATTTATGTAGTATTTCCTTGTAGAAATGGCATGCGCTTGAAATGGAAATTAAATGAATTTAAGAAATATGATGCTAGTGTGAAGTTTGAATTTATAAGGGTCAGACCATTATGCTTATGTATAATATCTAAGTTTTCCCATATTTATTAAGTGTTTTAATAATTGTTATTTCCATGTTCTATTTTTTGCTATGTATATGGCTTGTTCATATGGTATGGCTGAATAACTACACAAAGTACTAATTAATAATAAATTTTTTGACTGAATGGGAGATATTTTACATGCAATCATCAAAGATGCAAATGCCATAGTATTTTTCATTATTGTATTCCATGATAATTTCAAGGAGGAGAAATTGAATTAATTCAATATTATTTTGGAATGTGGTAATGGAAGAGTGTGTGAGTGTTTCTTTCATACAAAATATACTCATATTTAATTAAAATTTTAAAAAATATTTATTTCTCAAATTGTGTGCAAGGTCACCCAATAAATTGTGTTTGAAATGCAGATACATGGGATAACAATTACATTTATTTTCCTACACCAATCAATAAAAAATGCTTCAATTTAATCATACTATTATATCATCAATTCAATGTTATTTTCCAATATGTTATGTCAATCAAAATAAAATGTAAACACATCTTTATCAAGACTCTCATAAGGAAGACCATCACCACATCATTAATCCTTTGAAGTTTAGGGGTCATCTATATGTAATAAATCTTTCAAGTTTGTCCAAATCAAAATCTCATGAGTGATATGTATAGTTTTAAAGTTATGTGGGTAGAAAATAATGTCTCATATGGACAAGCTGAATTTAATGTTTTCCATTATGAATCCTTATTCTACCTAAAGCCCAAATGTTGAATATTAAATTACCTACACAATATAATGCATATGACTTAAAACATGATTCACTATGAACAAGATACTCTCAAATAGTATATAAATCATTCCATATGTCTTGAATGAGCCTAATTAATAACATATTGGTAGCCCAAGACATAAAAATAATTTTGCAATATCCCATGTTCTTAGGCACAATTTGTCTATCCTTATCATTTACATCTAAGATTAATTGATGTGAATTGATACTTAACTTTTCCTTTAATTGACCAAAAAAAATCATGAATTAGAACTTTGCGTAAGTGCATGAGTCTTAGCTGTAATAAATATATTAAATACTTTGCATGTACCTCACCCATTGTAGAGGGGTTCATAGCTTACATAGAGTCAACATCTTTGATTGGTCATTTTCCATTATCAAGGAGAGATGAATGTGTCATGAGATATGAATACTATCATTTGTTACATGATAATAATTACACCTTGAGAGATGATTTTATGCCTTTACCTTGTAACTATCATGATAAGGTATTTCAAGAGATGGAATTGAATAAGCCCAAACTAACACACATGTAAAGTTCAATGACATGTCACATATGTTAATGCAATATATAAATTCCACCAAACTATTTAAGTCACTCAATACATGATTGAAATAAGCATCATCTGAATAAAACTAGATATCTCTTTGAGGTATTTTTTAAACAATATATTATCATGATGACCATATTTGTTGAGAGTGTTTTATTAGGTCAAAAAATTTAAAACAATCATTTCAAAATCCTTTTTGTTTAGACTATGCATGATTATGCTGCAAGGATTAGACTACCATAGTGCTTGGAGAAAACATGTATAAATTAGCCATGATTCAAACCCTCATCCAATAAAATACCCAAAATTGGTTGTGCTTGTGGTCCTCGTATAAATTGTATATTTTTTCTATTTACCAAATAAAGAAACACAAAACCTCATTTTTCACAGTCACCTTCACAAAAAATATCAATTTTTTGTTTCTTAATGCTTTGTGAACAAAATGTAAGATGGGGTTAGTGATCATGAATTTTGATTATGACACAACTACCAATTTACACTCTTTTTATTTAGAAATACCTGTTTTAGAGAATTTTAGCTTATATTCCAAGAAAGGAAGAAGAAAGAAACTAGATATAGGTATGGATGAAAAACATATTTATTTGTGCACACATTTAATTAGATGATTATAGAGAGATCCTATTTGGCTTGGAAGGAATGACCTTAAGATAAGAAATCACTAAAGTAAATGGTTGGTTAGACAGATATTTGGGTGGAATTCCTAGTATTAGCTAGATCCAAGAATCCAAAGCTTCCTTAGGGGTTATTAATCCATGCTTTTTAAATAATTAAGTTAAAAAATTGAAAGATAATGTACTTGCATAAATCATAGAAGATTATAAAATTAAGTACAAAAAATTCTTGATAAATAAATTGACTATTTATAACAATAAGTGGGTTAATACTAATGCTAAATAGGTTAGGAATGCTTCACAAAATAGACAAGGGCTCTATGAACAGGTCGAGATAAAGAAAGTTGGAATTAGTTGAGGGTAAGTGGGTGAAAATATATTGCTATTATTTTATACCATAGTGACCATCAATGGCTAAGATGACCATCAGTTGTTAGGGTAACCATCAGTGGTTGAGGTAACCATCAACAGTTAGGATAGACCATCGACAATCAAGATGACCATTGGTGGTTACTATGGGTTGGGTTTGGGTAATAAAAGGCTATTTAATGAGGTTATAGAATAGGATTTTGAGATATTGGTTTAGGTTGGGCTGATTGTAAAATAAAAAGTGACTAAATAATTAAAAATAGATACTTAACTTACTAGTGGTTGAAAGGATGAATGGTTGATGAGGATTGCTAATAGACTCATTGATGGAGTCTAGCACAATTTCGATAGAGTAACAATATTTGGTTATTGTTTGATGGATGAAAAAACTTTGAATATCTATCATGATGGCTAGATCACTATATTTATAGGACAATACCTACAAAATAAAATCTAGATACAAAATCTCTTGATAGTTATCCATCCTTTTTCACACTAATGCATGCATTAGATCACACACTAATTAGAAGTTATAATTATAGAAAATCAAGTGAATTTTAAAGTTGGTGTTAGTGGTTGAGGTAGTGGAACCTGATCATTGGTGGTCAAGGTGATCATCGATGGTTACGGTGACCATCGACGGTCGAGGGTCAAGGCCAAGTTGAGTTATAAAGGTGGGTTTAATGAGTAGGTCAAACTGACTAGAGTTAGGTCTGATTGTCAGCCAAAAGGTCAAGGTTGGTCCTAAGGGGGTATTAAAGTGGTCTAGGGATGTTTTGACACTTAAAAACATAGTGTGCAATTTTCTAGTGTTTATATTTTACTCCTTTTTGTTATGCAGTTTGTATCAACAAATGATAAAATAATAAAGATTATGAATCAATGGTTTGGTTAAATGAGTATGGTAGGTGTTCCCCCTCAAACTATAAAGTGATGAGGTAAAATAGAATTGGGTGTGGGTTTGATGAGTGGTGAAGGTGATGATAAAAGGTAGGTGATAGATTGGGCATTAAAGTACAAACACATGCATGTAGTGTGATAAAAGTGTGATAGTTAAGATCACACATTGACTCGGTTACCATAGTTGGTTAAAATTAAGGTCAATGTTAGAAGGAAAAGTGATAAGTGGACCATGTGACCATATTTAGGCATGGAGTTTAGGTACACTCGTAAATGCAAGTCTCCTAGGTAAAGTCTATGTTTTCATGGGTATCCAAAGTAGGAAGTACTCCCAAGAAAATTACAAATTGGTCTAGTATAGTCATGGGAATCTGAGGTAGGAAGTACTCTTGAGAAGACACAAATTGGTCTATTGTAGTCATGGGTATTTAAGGTAGGAAGTAATCTCAAGAAGACATAAATTGGTTGAGTGTGTGCAAGGTAACACAAGTTCAAAAAAAAATCAACATGGAAATTATTGTCGATGTGATCAAAAAGACCAAGGAGAGGGTCTTCATAAAGAGTGCACTAGTTTATGACAAAATGGATAGTGGAAAGGTGATGTGGTTAGTTGGTAAGGTTTGATAGAGAAGGCAATATCCATGGGTAGGTCTTGAGTTAGGTACATGCCAAAAATGTGGGTAGAAAGTGAGTGGTTTGGTGGGAAAATAATTCTCAATATCTTGACCATCGGTGGTCAGGGCTTCTAGGGTCAATCATTGGTGGTCACCCTGATCATCATGGCCAAGGTACAAAGCCTAAAAGGGCATGGAACAAAAATCATTATTATGAGTCATTTAAACTCATTGTGCTTTTTGACTATGCTCTCTTGGAAATTTTGAGAAAATTATTGTTAGTTGAGGGTGATTAACTAGTGTCTAAGTTGGATTATTGACTAAGTGGACTGAAGTGGACCAATGAGGATGTAGGGTGAATATAGACATGGCTAAGTAATGGGTCCCTAGATTCCTCCTCGATGATAGTCAAGGAATGAGGTAGGGGTGGCATTGAATTTAGAGATTAGTTTGAAATTTGTATTGCATTTGTATTTAAATTTAGTTGTGTTATTTTTTATTTGGGTAGGTTTTATTTTGACCTAGGTTTTAGGTTTTTCTTGGTTTTTGGTAAAATTTGTGGTTGAGTGTCCAAATAAGAGGGGTAGGGTAGGTTATGGGAGGTTGGGTTTAGGTAGTAGTTAGGAAATTGTAGGCTAGTAATGGGTTTTGGTTGGGTTTTTTGGTAGGTAAGGTTGGGATGCTCCATCGGTGGTCATGCACAGTGACCTTAGTAGTCATCCTGACCATCGATGGTTGATGACCATCAATCGAATGGTGGCCTAAATGTTAATGATCACTGTGACCATCGGTGGTCGACTAGAATGGGCTTGGTTTTTTAAAAAGTTGATATTTTTTAAAAATTTTTGGAGTTTGATTATGTGAATGTGTTGGTAAAAAAATGATGTTAGGGTAGTGTTTTAAGGGTAGATGTTAAAGTGGAAAGGTATAGTTGGGGATGTTTAGGCATTTAATGTAGGATGTACATTATAGGGGTAAAAGGGTAATAGGTAAATGGGTAAAGTAGGTTGAATAAAATGGTTTGGTTTGGTTAGGTGTTAGGAGCTCTAAACAAAGTGTAGAGGACTAAGTTTATTTGTTAACAAACCTTGTAGGCATGGGATTAGATCCAGATGCATGATTGGGTGCCTCATATATTTATTGAGATTTATCGAGGGATGATCATAATAGATTAGGATTGCATGGAGGAGGTGGGGATATTCTAATGCCATAGTCTTGAGACATTATCCTAGTGAGCATCGATTGGGTGAGTATAGGGCTAGTTTGGTAGGTGGTGCTATCATGGTGACACCAAGTCAGTGGGTTTCTTTTTTAGGGGGACAAGCAAATACCATAGGAGGATAGGCACTAGGAGGTAGTGGTACCCTAAGATATAGTGGTGCCCTAAGGGAATAATTATGATATTATTATGGGATATTATATTTTTTTGTATATTATTTTGATACCAACCTGTGAGATGATGTAGTGAGATGTATATTTTAAGAGAGATACATGTATATTTATTGTATACACTATGATTATGTGGTCATTTATTATTATACACTCATAATATTTACATATTGTTCATTGTTCATAGTATTAATGTTCATGTTAGTCATTGATGATGTTGATTATGGTTGTGATATGGATATGGATGTTAATATGGACTCACCTAGCTAGGCATGTGATGAGATTTCTCTTGTTTATTCATGGTTATGATGATGTATGTGTTTCCTTATTTAGATTTGGATATGTGGTGAAAATGGTTTATTGCTTTATTATTCATGGATGGTATGATTTCAATATGATGTTGATAGTTATGATTACATTTATGGACATGGTTTATGCTGATGATGTTTGATTTTGTGCATGATATGATGTGTTTATGATTATGGTGATTTTGGTTAGGGTTGAACATAGAAAGTAGGTTGAATAACAACACTAGATGTGAGAAAGAGAATATAATCAAGAGACAAATTTCTAAGTGAATATATAAACTAATTATGAGAGGATAAGAAGAGGGCATGATACTTTTTCTTTGGCAAGGACTAAAACAAAACTGAAGTTGGAGTGGCTTAATGAACATAAGCCAATCTAATGCTTCACATTAGCATTTTTTTAGTTGGTTAAAAAGGTGTCTTAATCACATAATGTCAAGTGAGCTCAAAATCCCTTACTTATAATGTATAAAGGGGAGATGGATGAAAATAGAACCTTCTTGTGAGACTAGCGTGCCTCTTCAGGAGGTTACCAAAGAGTTAGTATAAATAATTCTATGTCATATAAGGTGTACACTAATCAAAGTGGGAATCCTAATCAAGAGAGCTAATTATGGATTTAAAAATTATTGATATTATGAGAGATGATTGTGGCTTTTAAAATTATTTTACTTTTCTTGATGCTTGATGATGGGTCTTTTGCATATTTTGTTGTTTCTTGGGATGGTTGGGTGAAGTTGATCGATACAAGAAGCTTCCAATAAATTACTATGCTTTTAAAAATGCTTTACTCAACCATCCTTCAAGGGAGTGGTCTAAGTTTGTGTGCCTTTTTAATGCCTTTGATAGTTATCCCTTAAGGGAGAAGTCTATATTATTTTGGGCAATTTTTATATGTTTGCATTAGCTATCCTTCAAGGGAGTAGTATATGAATGCTAGGAATGACCCATGATTATTTTTGGTTATGACTTTGCTTCTCTTATTTGATTTTTTGCTTGACATAGACCTACTTATATATTATTAAAGGTTGACCTTTATGGAGGAAAAAATAAAAGCACAAGAAGGTTAGTTAGGTGTAAATAGGTTTAGGTGACAACGATCATGAGAATATATCCTGTGAAAGGGGTGGAAAGTACCATGAGATTCATGCCATGGGTAGAGACATGGTACCCATTGTTTAAGATTAAACCATGATTATGATGGATAATCACATGATTTAGTTTTATCAGTTTCCCCTAAAATAGGGAGATGAATGTCATTTGAAAGTAAGGGATGAACTTAAGTTATATAAAAGGTGAGTTTAATCCTCTTCAACAAAAGAAAGGATAAATATGAGAATAATTGAGGGGATTAGGCTTTGAGTTTCCCTCAAAAGAGGATAATCGATAAGCTCTTGATCCATATTTGTACATTATGATATAAGGTCCAAGCCAATTGAAAGAAAACTTTCCCTACTTGCTTTTCTCCATATTAGTGACATGTTGATTTTAATTTAGGATGAGGTCTTTGATAGTGAATTCTTGCACTTTAAGGTGTTTTTTATAATCCAATTTTATTCATTATCAATAGACATAAAGATGGGTGAGGGTAGTTAAATGATGTTCATCAAGTAGCTCAAGCTAGGCTATATGGTGTTGATGATAATCATCTTTAAAAATGAGATCTTGAAAAGATATGCAATGAGATGGGGTTTGGACTTTGAGGGTTAAGAAAACCTCCACTCCAAACACAAGAGAGTATGGGGTACCACTTGTAAGGGTTCAGATGCTAGTATGATATGCCCATAAGGTGAAGGGGATGTGTAAATGCCAATCCTGACTAGATGCATTGACCATTTTAGTGATCATGTTATTAAGATTTTTGTTAGAGTCTTCCACATGTCCATTCTCTTGAGGATGATAGGGTGAAGATAAACTTAACTTGATTTCAAATGCATCACAAATACCTTATACTTGTTTATTTTTAAAATATTTACCATTGTCAGTGATGATTTTGGGATGAACACTAAAATAGTAGATGATGTGATGATTGATGAAGTTGACAATATTTTTGGCTTTGATTGAGACTAAAGGAACAAACTCTACCCATATGGTTAAATACCTAGTCATAGTGATGATATAATGGTGTTACTATGAATAATGGGGGTTAATTTCACCAATGAGGTCTAGTCCCCATTGTGAAAAGGGTAAAAAATTTGTGGATACGCAAAGACCATGGCTAGGTGCATGATGCAAATTGACATGTTGTTGACACTTAACACACTTTTTTACATGGTCAAAATAGTCTTGGTTAAGGGTGGGCCAGTAATAGCCAAGGTTAAGGATGTGTTTAGTGATGGGTAGGCACTAAAGTGTCCCCTACATATCTTATCATGCATTTCCCTGATAGCATGAGAGACTTCATGAATAGGTAGGCAAAAAATAGAGGAGACCATTAAATTCATGTTTCTAAAGAATTCCCCCCATAATGGTATAACATGAGGTACTCTAGGTAAATGGTCTTAGATCATTCTTGGAAAGACAAGAGGGACTGATGGCAAGGTTAAGATAGTTAAAGGTATGCTAATACCAAAGATTAGGTTGGATCTATTCCACATTGAAGATGGTGGAAGAATCTAGTTTGACATAAGAAGGCTAGGTAAATCTATGGATAATGATAGATGGCTTAGAGTCAGAGGGTGTAGATAGGATCTGAGAGGTGAGTGAATCCATGGTGTCAATAAATTTTTTATTTGATCATAGGGTGACTTGGATATGGTAATGTTCAAATGATGTTAAGAGTTCATCAACTAATTATTTGTACTATTTCAAGACATCATTCTTACATTGGTAAGAGCCATTGATTTGATTGATCAATAGTTGAGAGTCACTAAAGATGTTGATCATTTTGACTCCCAAGGCTAATGCAAATTGAAGGCCTATGACTAGAGCTTTGTATTCAGCCATATTATTGGTCCAATCAAAATTTATCTTAAAGGATAAAGGAAAAGGTTCACCATGAAGGGGAATAAGGATAATGTGACTCCCCCACCACATTAACACTTTGATCCATTAAATAACATGGTCACTTTATAAGTGAAGTCTACCTGAGAGAGGGTCACGATGGACTCATTGGGAAACTCAAGAAGAAGAGGTTGATTATCTACTAATGATGCATCAACCAATTATTTATCAATGACTTACCCTTTAATTAACTTCTAATGAAGAAAATCAAGGTCAAACTAAGATAAAAACATGATCCCCTTGTCCATATGTTGGTTTTGGTATGGCTTGGCATGCATATACTTGAGTGGTCAGTGTTGGTTATGACATAGGTCTTGTGGTTGAGAAGGTAGTGGAAAATTTTGGTGGCCACGAAGACTAAAGCTAAGTAATTTTTTTTAGTATGGGTGTACCGAGTCTCATATTATATAAACATATGACTAATTTAGTACACGGATTTATTTTTGTGTTTTTCATCTCGATGAGCGAGCATGGCCCCTAAGGAGTGGTTGGTAGTGGAAATATAAAGGTAGATGGGTTGATTATCCTTGGGAGGGGTGAGGATAGGTGAATACAAAATGTACTTAAATCAAAGGCCTTTTGATAGTCATTATTCCACCTAAAAGAGACATCCTTCTTTAGAAGGTGATGGAAGGGTTGGCATCAATCTGAGATCTAGGAGATAAAGTGACAAATAGATTAAAGCTTCCCCTACAAACTATGGAGTTGCTTGAGGTTGATTATAGGAATCATGCCAAGGATTGCTTTGATTTTGGCTAGATTGAATTTTAGTCCCCAAAGGGAAATTATAAATCCAAGGAGCTTTCCTAACAAGACCCCAAAAATGCATTTTTAGGGGTTAAGGTAGACATGGTAATGGATGAGGTGCTCAAAGATGATCTTGAGAATGGCTAAATGATCCTTATAATATTTGGATTTCCCAAGAAGGTTATCCACATAATCTTTGACAATTTTATGGATAAGGTCATGGAAGATGTAGGTTATAGCGTATTGGTAGGTTTGCACAAATGTTCTTTAGTCTCAAAGGCATGAACCTATAGTATAAGGTCCCCCATGGGGTGATAAATGTTATTTTATGTTGATATTTAGGGGTAATTAGGATCTAATTGTAACCCAAGAATCCATCCATGAGAGATAACATCTCATGGCTAACTATAAGATCAACTCGCTAGTTGATGCTTGGTAGAGGAAAGTCATCTTTTGGGAAAACAAGGTTGAGGTCACAAAAGTCCACACAAATGCATAGTCCCCCTATGGATTTGGTGATAGGCATGATGTTTGATACCCATTGGAGATATTTAATGGGTTGAATGAAATTGACAGATAGGATATGTTGAAGATCTTCTTTAAGGAGAAGGGCTATGTGAGGGTGTATTCATCAAAGTTTTTTTCTAATGGGCTTGGCATCATGATTGGTAACTATGTTGTGGGTAGTGATGGAGGGGTCAATTCTTGGCATATCACTATAAGACCAAGAAAATGTTGTCCTATAAGAAAGAGGGGAAGTCTTGAGGCTCTTTAGAAATTAGTGATTGTCCAATTTTGATAATGTAGGGGTTGTCTGAAGTGACCAAGTTGATGTCCATGGTAGATTCATTCAACATGGTCAAAGTCTTAGGAGGAAGAGATTTGTGGATGGAATAATATGGTGCACCAAGGTAGGTGAGAATGGATCATCATCTTGACATTGAATGGTATTAATGGTAAGAGAGTCAACTCCTATCATCTCAGGATGGGTCATGGGGATGGTTATGGTCACCCCATCATTTTGATAATTTAGGGGTTTGAGGATGATCATATTGATGAAAAAAAAAGTTAGGGGGGGTGATATCAGAATCTTTAGGTATTGATGGTGGAGTAAATGGTGAGGATGGAATGTCCTCATCGATCACAAGAATGGGAGGTGAGTTGGTTTGTTGTTGAGGTGGTGTGAAACCAAGGCCATGTTTTCACGAGGTTTTTGGTTTTTTATTAGAAGCAACTCATGTGAATCATGTTCATACTAACCTAGGCCAAATCCCTTTTAGGCACACCTGTAGAGTTATGTCTTGGAAAATTATAGTTTATCCAGATAGGAGAAGTTGGAGGTGAATGGTCAAGGTGAAAAAGGGGTGGAAAAAGTGTGAAGGGGTTTATTAAGTCCCCCATAGATGAAATGTGTTCGATAGTTTGAAGGTCCAAGGGGAATAATGGATCTGATATTGGGGTCATACCTAGGTTGGTTGTTAAGTTACCCATACTCACGGGGAGTAGGGAAGGTGTCAAGGGTCAAGAGGCGATATTCCCCAAGTGAAAGAGATTATAATGTTAATTTCAAGTGGTCTATGATGGGGGTTTGATTCAAGGGGATTGATGAGCTAGTAGATGCCTCATTGGTAAGAATATATGGCTTCATATTTTGTGGTTGAGGTCTTGTCTTTAGATGATGAGGGTGTGTTAGATGGAGGTAGGAGGATGTCATTGGGTTGATAATTCATGTTTCATGATGAAAAGGGAGTTGGGTCAACTTGTATAGTGACAACTTGACCTTCATGCTCAAATTTGATACAATGATGAAGGGTAGAGGGTACAAAACCCATGGAGCATATCCAAGGTCATCCTAGGAAAACATTATACTAGAATTTACTTTCCACTACATAGAGTAGTTTTGGGAGTGTGAAAGGTCCTAAGAAAATATGAAGGATAATTATTCCTAGAGTAGTGGCCATGTGTCATTGAAGGATCAGAAGATGATCAAGGTTTTAGACATGACATTATTTGGTAATTTAAGTTAATCATAGGCATGGGAGGAGATGATGTTAATACTGGCTCCCCCATCAATCATGACCTATTTGATGCAGGTTTGGTTGATGTAGGTAGTGATGAAAAGAGGGGGATCTGGGTCATTAGGGTGGATAGAAGGTATTTTTGAATCCTTGAAGGTGACAAGGTTAGAAATTTTGAGATCACCAACAAAGACTACCAGAGGTTGAGGGTCTTCACATTGGACCTCTATTGATTGTAATACCTCTATCATTACTTGGTGATGATGAGGTAAGGTAGAAATTGATTTGTATAGGCTCATCTTTGTCAGGGTTTGGTAAAGTTGTTTGAGAACCACTACTTTGATTGATTTAAAGGGGTTAGATTGAGAGGTACCCAAGATAGATACCTTCAGTTTAGATGAAGGTGAAGGTGCTTGAATTTGACTTGGTTGGGAGGTGGAAGATGGGTATGTCTATGGGATGGACACTTTTGACTTCCCCTTATCATTTAGCTAAATGTTTGATTGGGTAGCCACATAGATAGTATGGATAAAGGGAAGAGTTGGGGTAGGAGAATGGTTTAGTTCCCTATCAATATAAGGTAAGTGTGATGGAGTAGGTAGGCATTAGTTATTGGTTGTTATTTTTTGGATTGGTAGTAGGCTTATGGTAGGTTCATCTATTAATATATCATCCTCATCATAGAGCAGATGGATTATGGTTTAGAGAGCTTTGCAGTTCTTCATGTTATGTCCAAGTGTCCTATGATAGGAACGTATTTGGTGGTCATTATACTAGACTGGTTGTAGACTAAGAGGGTCAAATGGTCTCATAGGAGGTAAGGTAAAGCAAGAAGCTTGTAATAACATTTGGAAAATAATTGAGTAAGACTTAGCTAAAGGTGGAGAGGGTTTAGAGGTTTTAGCCTTGGTTGGTGAAATGGAAGTATTTTTAGAAATAGGCTTGGTGGTAGAGGTCTTGGGTAAGGTGGTGTTCTTAATTGATGATTTTGGTTTAGGTAAGGAAGTTGATAAGTTGGACATAGAAGATGTCAAGGTAGCTATCTTGGTTATTTATGGCTTAGTGCAGATGGGTGTGTCAGAAAGCAAAAGTGATGGCATAACCAAGAGTGGTGGTTAGGATTTGGTTAAGATAGTTGGATTCCTTGTAAACGTAGAGGGATGAGGCCCTAAAATAGAGGGCAAGGTTGAGGGAGGTATAACTTTGGCTTTTTGGCCTTTTAGTGGATTTACCTCCTTGGTTGATTTGTTTTGGTGTTTGGTTGGTGGGTTTGGTGAGGTTACCTCCAGATCCAAGTATCGGTGATTAAATATCTACATAGGGAAGATACCAAGGTTTTTAGTTCGTTTGGTTGAAGTGATAAAGGCTGATTTGGTTATTTGGGATTTGGTTTTTTTGGATGGTTGAGAAATGGTCAGGTTGGTAGAGGTTTTTATTATTTCAATTAATATGATGGCAGGTTAGATAATATAATTGGTGGGTTGGTCTATCAAAGATGTGGTTAGAGGTTCCTATTTGGTGATGTAAGGGAGCCCTAATTGTTTCCAAAAGGTGGATTAGTACATGTCAAGTTTGGAGATAAATTCAAATCTTTGAACTAGTTTAGAGAATAGTTTATAAACTGGTCTTGTTTTTTGGGTAGTGGACTCAAAAGATAAACCCATTGGTTGAGAAAGGGGAATGGTGAACTAATTATTTTCCTCAATTTAAGGATGCAAGGTTTGGATGGGTGGTTCCTATATGGGAGGTGAAAGCATGGTGGTTTCTTCCTTGGGAATTATCTATAAAGGGGAAGTAAATTGTTTGGTGGTTGAAGGAGGAGTTAAAGTGGTAATGGTTGTTGGTTTTGGTGTGTTCATTAAATGAGGGGTTGATGAATCCACTACCCCAATAAGTGGAGGATGTGAAAAAGTTACTTCCATGGTTTGGGTATTTAAAGGAAGAGAAGGTAATTCCACTATCTCAATAAGTGGAGAGGGCAAAGAACATGTAGCTTGGGTGGAAGGTTCTTCAGGCAATGAGCATGTCAAGAACCATATTGATGGTATAGGCATCATGAGAAAACTCAACTTTTTTGCTCTCATTTTTGGTAGGTGCATGATTGAAGAAAGGTTGTCTAAAAATTTCAAGGGCTTGGTTTGGAGGTGTATTGGGGTTGTCCAACACAAGTTATCCCTTGTCAAATAGGGTTTGGATAATGTTTTTGAAGGTATTACACCTACTAATGTCATGCCCCACTACTCGATGGAAAGCACATAAGTCATTCTTATTTTATCATCCAGGTGCAAGATGAGAAGAATAAAATTATTGAGAGGATTTGATGGGAGGAATCTATATGATACTAGCTTTTAGAAACTTTTCTAGACTGAATCATAAGATTCATCAAGTGGAATAATTTTTTTCTAATTATTTTGGTTTTGATTCCTTATGTTTTGATTTGAGGAGTTAGAATAGTTTGCATGATTGATAGATGGTGGAGGAGTGGTTTTAATGACAACCACATTTGTATTTCCCTTGATTTTGGCATTAGTATTGGTTTGGTTGCTTGGTTTAGAGGAAAAGGCCTCATTGGTTTTGTAGGTAGAGTTTTTGTTTTTTAACTTTAACTTTCTTCATCGATGGATCTATTCTCTAGTTTATGTGTTATGGTAAAATATTCATCAAAGGTTATAAATCTATGAACATGTAATGTAAAAGAGATGTGCTTGGCACATGCTTGAGAAAAAATTTCTATTAGTTCAAGTTGGGGTAAAGAGAAGGAAATTTGATTGATTAGGCTCCTCCAATGAGCTACAAAATCAGTAATAGACTCATCATCAAATTACTAGATAGAGTAAATGTCAGTGATGGAAACTTTCTTAGATATGTTTATTGAAAAGTGATCCAAGAATATTTTGGATAGATGGGTGAAGGAGAAGAGAGAGCATTTTGTTATGAAACTATACCAATCTAATGTTGGACCAGACAGGGATATGAGGAAGGTATGAAGAAGGAGAACATCATTATAGGTAATCAAATAACATGTATGCATAAATTCCCTGAGGTGATATTGGGGGTCATCCTTACTTTGAAATTTAGAAAACTTGAGAAGTTCCCACTGAGGAAGATATGGTCTGATAGGGACAAATGGATGAATGTGCTCATTGTAAATATGGTCATATGATAAAATGTTGTGAGCACCAGAGATGGATGACTCTAAGGTAGTCATTTTATCCATGAGCATTTTCATTGGATCCATTTGGGGTTGTGCATCTAAAAGTTTGTAAGGTGCATGGTGTTGTTGTGGGTGGGTGACATATAAATAATTGGTAAGAGGTTGAGGAGATACCACATATTGATATGTAGACATAGGTGGTTAGGTGGATGCCATGTAGGGGTAGGTAGATGTAGGCAGTTAGGTAGTGGGTAGAGATACATGCCCTTGTGGTTTAGGGATTTAACCTAAGTTACGTGAGATGGGCACCTATTGAGAGTTTAAGGTAGGTTGGGTAGGAGTTATGATTGGGTTTATAACTAAAGGAAATGTGGTAACCTTTGTACTGATTAGTGGTAAGGTAGAAGGTATAAACACCACAATATTTTAATGTGGGGTAGTGACTAATAGATTGGGGATAGCTGAAGGAAGGTTGGTAATGCTAGTATTAGGTACTCCCATGGTGAGTGGAGTATAAGTGGTCAATGGTTGGGTTTCTCTTGGGGTAGAGGAGTTATTGGTGGGGGTGGAAGCTATAAACATGTTGGTAGGTTGGGTAGGTTGGTTTTTCACATTAGTATAAAAAATATTATTGATAGATGAAGATGGTTGGGTGGTGACCATGAAAATAGAAGTGTTCTCCATAAGGTGGGAAGGAATGCCATAAGGTGGATCCATAGGTGGAATTAAAGTATGGGTATGGTGAGGCATGGTGTTGAGATAATGCTGAAGGGACATAGGATTATTATCTAAGAAGGTGGAAAAGTTTATATCTCCTTGGGGAACTACCTGAGGGAAAGAAGGACTTCTTGAAGGATGAGGAGAGTTTTCTAGCTTAAAGATGTACTCCATGGATGAAGAGGTAGAAGAGGTTAATCATTTTAGTGATGGGTTCTATCTTGCTAAGTTATTTCACTATTGGTGAGTTAGAACCATGCAAGATAAGGGAAAGAGAATATTAAAAAAACTCACCACTCAAATAGAGAGAAGACAAGAAATGAGTAAGTAAATCAAACACACACTAAAAAGTACGTCAAGTCCTAAAGTTTCTTTTAGTCTCCCTTTTGGATTATACCTTACGCTTTGTAAGAAATTATGTGACTCCACTTGTGTTGATAGAATAGGTACTAGAAAATAAATTGATGGATGGTTTTAGGTTGTTTAGCTCTCAAAAGGATCTATATTGGAAATCAATACATGGATTGGTATTAGGGTTTAACCTCTCACTTCACACACTACAGTGATTAGGGTATCTGGTGCTTAGCCATTATATATTGATTTCCAAAATTTATACTCAACCAAAGAGCTGAGTTGGTTCTCCCCTTGGTAATAACCTCCAAGTAGGATCATCGAGAAAGGGTAACGTGATTGCTAGGTGATGAAATCCCAGTTGGGCCTTATGTCAAGTTATTTTGATGTTTGATTGATTTAGGTGGTTTAGTTTGTGTGTGTGATACAAGTGATGCTACGATAAAATTAATTTACTTTAATTTAACTTATTGAGGTAAAATTGTAAGCAACCAATGTATGTAGTTGATTTTAAACCCAAAATAAATTTTAATTTTGATTATGATTACACAATAGAGAGAAGAGTATGTAGATGCAAACAAAAGAAACCCAAGTAGAGATCAAGGGTCCCACCAGGCATGCTAGAATATTTTAGAGAATTTTAGCTTATATTCCAAGAAAGGAAGAAGAAAGAAACTAGATACATGTATGGCTAAAAAACCTATTTGGTTGTGTACACATTGAATCAAATGACTATAGAGAGTTTTTATTTGGCTTGGGAGGAATGGCCTACAGATAATAAAGCACTAAAGTGAATGGTTGGTTAGAAGATAGTTGGATGGATTTCTTAGTGCTAGCTAGATTCAAGAAGTCAGAGCTTCTTCGAGGGATATCAATCCACATTTTTTAAATAATTAATTTTAAAAGTTAAAAGATAAATTAATTGCATAAATCATAGAAGATGCTAAAATTAAGTAAAAAAAATGATTGATAAATAAATTGACTAATTATATAAATAGGTGGCTATGCTTTAGAAAATAGGTTGGGTATGCTTCAAAAAATAGACTAGGGCTTTGTGAACAGGTCGAGATAAAGAAAGTTGGATTTCATTAAGAGTAAGTGGGTGGAAATAGATTGTTGTTATTTTATACCACAATGATTATTGGTGGTTGAGGTGATCATCAGTGGTTAGGGTAACCATCAATAGTTGAGGTAACCATCAGTGGTTGGGACAAACCATCAATAGTTAGGATGACCATCGGTGGTTAATATGGGCTGGGTCTAGGTAATAAAAGGTTATTTAATGAGGTTATAAAATTGGATTCTGAGAGATTGGTTGGGGTTGGATGATTACAAAATATAAACAATGTGACTAAATAATTAAAAATAGATACTTAACTTGTTAGTGGTTGATCGGATGAATGGTTGATGAGGATTTTTGATAAACTCATTGATGGAGTCTAGCATAGTTTTGGTAGAGTAATGGTACTTAGTTTTTGGCTGATGGACAACAATACTTCAGCTCTCTATCATGATGGATAGATCACTGGATTTATAGGAGAACACCTATAAAATAAACTCTAGATACAACATCTCTTGATAATTTCCCATACTTTTTCACCTCCTACTCCTCTCTTCTTATAGGAAGGAAGGAAAGGTGAAACAAGATGTTAACATGAGATTTAACTTGTTGTCTAAGTATAACTCGCATATGCATTAGTTCACATATGAATTAGATGATCTAATTATAGAAAAGAAATTTAGATTTGAAGTTGGTGTTAGTGGTTCAAGTGGTGGAACCTAAACATTTATGGTCAAGGTGACCATCAACGATTAGGGTGACTATTAGCAGTCGAGGGTCAAGGTCAAGTTGAGTTAAAAAGGTGGGTTCAACTAGTAGGTCAAGTTGACTAGAGTTAGGTTTGATTATCGATTGAAAGGTCAATGTTGGGCCCAAGGGGGTCTTGAGGTGGTCTATGGGTGTTTCAACACTCAAAACCATAGTGTGTGGTTTTCCAATGTCTAAAATACCCACTTTACCAAAACATAAATTTAGATCCCTTTTAGTGTAACTTGAATCTCTGGGGAAATTGCTAGTTTTAACCTTTATCACACATCATGTCAACAAAATAAAAATTTTCAATCAACCTTAAAATCAATTTTATGAAATAAAAAATTTATATTAAAAAATATTAATGATATTTTTTTTCCAATTATTTAATTCAATAATATCATTATATAAATGAAATATCTATATGTAATATTATAATATCTTATTTTAATTCAAAAGGTCTTTGCCAAAAAAAACCCATACTAAAATCATGCCAAATTATGACTCCTATGTAAATAAGAGACACTATAGAAGTTCTTTGTCTTCACACAACATGAATCTTACACTTTCATCTACCACCCTGTAATACTCCCTTGTGTTTTGGTCCTCCAAATGTCCCACCTACATGGCCTACATTTTATTGTTTTTTGTTTTCAGTAAAATATTTTGGTGTAACTAAATAGATAAACCCAAAAGATCACTAGAAACATGTTCAACAAGTTAGTTTACCTCATTATTTTATATTTTTTTTGGTGACATATTTCATGATAGATAGTCAATTATTAAGTATAATTTTATATATAGGCTAATCATATTTCTTATTCAATAATTATGTCAAAAGGGATGGCATAATAATAAATTTTAGTGATGGACTTGATAAACCTTGTGAAGATATGTTACGCCCTTAACCTTTAGTATGTCTAGAGATTTGTGTGACCAACTTGTGGCTTACATACAAATTTTATATTCTTATTACATTTATCTATGTTCTTAATTAGGTTGGCCTATGGAATAAACATGGTTAAGTAGACTTTATATAGGAGGTAGTGGTTCATCTTTGATCATCATATTAAGTATTCTACTCTAAGTGCATTATTGTGGAGGTTTCCCCCTCAACGTGGCTTTGCTATATTATCTAGTATTGTGCTCTAATGTCAATTATTGTTGTGTGATCTCTCATATTTGCTTATTCTATGCAATATAAAATCATTCTATGTGAACATTGAAGTAATTTCATTACAAGTGGTATTAGAGTTTCAATTTGGGCAAGTTTCCTATAACATTATTTTTTTTGATCTGGTAAGGCACAACTTTTATGATGGGAAGGAGCGAAAAAACATAACTTGTAATCTGGGAAGTTTTTTTTTGTTACCAGAGTATTATTCAAAATGATTTTTTTGAAAAAACATATTAAAAAAAAAGTATGGATTTTTTTTTCCTTGCACAATTGCAATCATTGGATTGTCTCAATGAGATGATCTAAATGGTGTATTCTACTGGTATACATTTTTTGTGTCAAATTTTTTTACCTTAGTGTGCAAAGGCAGTCATTAGATTCATTTTTGTGAGATGATCATAATAGTACCATCCCTTGGTACACTTTTTTAGGAAGAAAACCCTCTTAGGTTTTGTATATGGCTGGTCCTATATGAAGACAAAAAAGGGGCAAGAAACTCCTAAGACTCTGACCAATGACATGGAATTTAGAATTTCAGATCTATTAATTTTCTCAACTTTAGGATGACATAAAGGGATTACTATAGTATGATGAATTTTTTATAGTTCAAGCTAATTTTTTAAGGATGAAAAAAGAGATTAATGGGGTTCACAATCAATTGAATTATATCACTACTTAATTAGCTACTCTTTCATCTCAGTTACAGTCAAACAACCCTCCACTTCATCATTCGAGTCCTCCTATCAACATTAAGAAATCCAATTCTAGTATGAAACTGATGTTTCCCAAAGTTGACATGTGTAAGTTTTATGGTAAGGATCCTCTCACTTAGATTACCCAAATTGAGAATTTATTTTATCTACATCAAACTCCTAGTTCTTATAAGATTATAGTGGCATCTCTATATCTAGAATATGAGCAGTTCATTTGGTATCACTGGTTATGTGCTAAAAAAAATGGTGCTCCTATTATATGGTCTATTTTCATTGATGATTTATTATCTCATTATCAAATTAATGTCTCTAAGAACTAATTCATCGAGTTATCCAAACTATGGAAAATGGGAACTATGAAGGATTATATTCATTAGTTTCAGAATCTATCCTTACAGGTGGAAGACATCACTAAGGAAAATTTGACTAATTTGTTTTTGGGTGGTCTCAAAGATATCATCCAATTAGAGGTTCTAATGTTTAACCCAACATATATATCAAAATATATCCCATAGGCTCGAATGGTAGAGGAAAAAGAGATGGTCAAATGGAAAACCTTCACTATTAGTCATGATCTCACCTTTCTAGCACCATCATATCCTCAACCCACTAGACTGACACCTCAACAAATTGAGGAGAAGTGAGCCAAAGGGTTGTGTTATAATTGTGACAAAAAGGAGCAAAGACCATTGTTGTACTAAAAAGAAGTTGTTTTACATCAAAGGGGCCAATGAGGATGACAATGATGAGGAGGCACTTGGTGAGGATGAAGGTCTTGAGGAGGAATCTGAAGACTCTCAACCTGTTATTTCCTATCATAACTTTTAAGTATTATTACTCCCCAAACTCTTAAGGTGGTGGGTTTTTCAAAAAATAGGTCACTATTTTAATTGATTCTAGGAGCACACACAACTTCATCAACAATAAGTTGGTTGCTTGCTTGAACTATTTAATTTATCTTACTCCAAAATTTTAGGTAATGATTGTAGATGGTGGTACTATCAGTTGGTCAGGAAAATGCCATAGTATTAAACTGGCCATGAGAGACTACTTGTTGGATTCTCTTATGTTTGCTATTCCCATGGTGGGAGCTAACATTATTCTAGGAGTACAGTGGATCACCACTTTGGGCACTATTGAGATGAATTTACAAGAATTATTCATGCATTTTCATTCTAAGGGAAGGACATTTGAGCTAAGTGGATTAAGGGATAAATCTCCAAAACTTGTTAGCTCCCATCAAATGATAAAGATTTTTTAAAAGGGTACTAAAGGATTTGTAGCTTGTTTGTTTTCCATGGAAGTTCATCCAACTTAGCCATCTACACCTCCTGATCTACAAGTGATTGATGCCCATTAAGTTATTTTTGGTGACATGACAAAAGGATTTCCACCTAGCTTCACATATGATCATGATATCAAACTTATTCTTAGTAGTACACCACCCAACATCAAGCCATATAGGTATCCCTATGCCCCAAAAAAGTGAAATTGAAAAGATGGTACATGAAATGTTGGATGTAGGAGTCATTCACCATAGCCAAAGTGAATATTCTTCACCAATTATCATCGTGTAAAAGAAAGATAACACTTGGAGGATGTGCCCTAACTATGGGGATCTAAAAAAGTACACTATCAAAGATAAGTTACCTATTCCTATCATTGATGATTTTCTAGATATATTAAATGGTGCTCTTTATTTTACCAAGTTAGATCTGCATTTTGGCTATCATCAAATCTAGATCCATGATGAAGACATATCCAAAACTACTTTTAAGACTTATGAGGGCCATTATGAGTTTCTGGTTATGCCTTTTGGGATAAAAAATGCACCATCTACCTTTTAGAGTTTGATGAATACTTTTTTTAAGCCATTTTTGAAGAAATTTATTTTGGTATTTTTTGATGATATCCTCATTTATAATAAAAATTAGGAAGACCATTTGTACCATTTGAAATATGTACTCTTAATTTTGGAACAACATCATTTTTATGCCAAACCTTCCAAATGTACTTTTGGAGCTTGTGAGGTTGACTATTTGGGTCATCTAGTTTCACATACAGGAGTAAAAGTGGATCTTCAAAAAATCCAAGCAATGGTGGACTGGCTGATTCCTAAGAGACTCAAGCAACTAAGGGGATTTCTAGGGCTAACTAGTTACTATCACAGGTTTGTCAAAAATTATGATAAGATTGTAGCCCCACTCACATCTTTGTTGAAGAAAGACTCATTTTAGTGGACTGATATAGCTACCAAGGCATTTGAGCAATTGAAATTGGTGATGTGCACCACTCTAGTGTTGGTTGCTCCTAATTTTTCCAAAATTTTTGTGGTTGAATGTGATACATCTAGGTATGGTATGGGTGTTTTAATAATGCAAGAAGGTAGACTACTTGCATTTCAAAGTCATAAATTGAAGGGTAAAAATCAGCACAAGCCCATTTATGAGAAGGAAATGATGGCTATTTTTCATGCAATCAAACAATGGAGGCTTTATTTGATGGGTCATCACTTTCAAGTAAAGACTAATCATGATAGTCTCAAATATTTTTTGGAACAAAGGTTATCATCTAAAGAACAATATAAATGGGTAACTAAGATTTTAGGCTATGATTTTAAAATAGTTTACAAAAAAGGTAAGGACAATGTAGTGACAGATGCACTATCTAGGAAAGATGAATCAATTTAGGCCTTACTATATGATATGATCATTCTATAGGTAGATTGGCTAGAGGAAGCATGATCAGAATGGGACAAGGATAATGTTACCCATGATTTGATTCATAATCTTTATCAAGGTTTGGGTAGATTTGAAAAATTCACATGGAAGGGTGATTCATTATGGTATAAAGATAAATTATAACTATGTAAGAATTCTCTTCTTAAACAAAAAATCCTTCAAGAACTTCATGCAACTCCAATTGGGGGTCATTTAGGATTTTTGAAAACCTATGATAGAATCAAGCAAGATTTTTTTTGGAAGGACTCAAGGGAGATGTCTAGAAATATGTGATTGAATGTATGATCTATCAAAAAAATAAAGAAGAAACCATCAAAACCCTAGGTGTTTTTTAGCCTTTATCCATCTTGAGCCAACATTGGGAAGTGGTGTCTATGGATTTCATTACAATGTTACCGAGATCTAATGGTCAAAATGTTATCGTGGTTGCATTATATCATCTCATTAAATATGCTAATTTCTATTCTTTATCATAACCATTTGTTTCTAGTACAATATCTTCTATTTTTTTAAATATAGTTCAAAAATTACATGGTGCCCCTAAGATCATTATCAGTGATTGAGATCCCATCTTCACTAGTAATTTTTGGACTAAGTTATTTACATGTTTGGGCACCCAGTTGGCTCATAGTTCATCCTATCATCTTCAATTATATGTACAAACCAAGGTAGTCAATAAATGTCTAGAATGATATCTCCATTCTTTTGTTTTTGATAAATAGGATAAATGGGTTTATTGGTTGCCACTTACTGAATGGTGGTATAATAATTTTATTCATAATTCTTCCAAAATGTCTCCTTTTATGGCACTATATGGATACCACCCACCATCCATCACTTCAACCTTGAAGTTCCATCCTAAGGATCATGTAGTTGAAGAACATATTCACCATCAATAGGAAGTCCTTGCCAATTTGCATGAAAATTTAGCCATGGCCCTGAATTGCATGAAATAGTAGGCAGATCAACATAAGAGTGAGAGGTACTTTGACATTGATGATTGGGTTTTTGTTTACTTACAACCATATAATTAGATGTCCTTGAAGAAAATATAAAAAGGATAACAAGATGTCCCCTAAGTATTATGGGCCTCATTAGATATTGTATAAAATTGGTAGTGTGGCCTACAAGTTAGAGTTTCCTTCTTCCACTCATATATATCTAGTATTTCATGTGCCATGCCTAAAGAAATTCATTGGACACAAATTGGTTACAAAAAATGACTTACCAGATTTGGATGAGTAAATAAGAGTTTTTCTTGATCCTGAGGTGATCCTTCAAATGCACACTAAGCAGTTATGGTCTTGAGTGATTAAGGAGTACTTGATCAAATGGAAGAATCTACCTTATGAAGATGCTACTTGGGAGGATGAATCCTTTATGTAGCGACATTTAGAGTTGACTCAACATTGAGGATAATGTTGTTTTGAAGGGGAGGGGCATGCTACGCCATTAACCTTTGGTATGTCTTGGGATATGTGTGGCTGACTTGTGGCTTACATACCTATTTTATATTCATTGTTACATTTCTCTATGTTCTTAGTTAGATCAGCCTATGGAATAACCATGGCTAAGTAGACTTTATATAGGAGGTAGTAGTTAATATTTGATCATCATGTTAAGTATTTTACTCTTAGTGAATTGTTACAAAGGTTACCCCCTCAAAGTGGCTTTGTTATATTATCTAATATTTTTCTCTATTTTTAATTGTTGCTATGTGATCTCTCATATTTTTTTATTTTGTGTGATATAAAATCATTTTGTGTGAACTTCTAAGTAATTTCATTACAAGATACATGTTGAAATTTTAATAACATGTCACATATTTTAATGCAATATGTAACACGAAAAAATGGAAGCTACAAGATACGCTATGAGACCTCAATATATTCTCCCCACATCAATGGAATTACTATCATCTCCAAATATTGCACCCTAGAAGAGGTTATTCAAGCCTCTTCAATATTTGGCCAACATGGGAATACTTTCAGGTGTGTGGGGCACCTATAGTGGAAGTAAACCTCTAGATTTTAAGGGATAGCTCCCTAGATATGAATTTATGTGCTTATGATATTAAAACTATGTATTATGGGTGAAAAGGGAGATAAAGATACATAAATCAAACCTAAACTAGGAGGTGATACACCAAGAGTTTCTTCCATTCATACACTTGGAATTTGCATAATGAACTAAGACAACCAAACTAACCTCAACACCATTAATGGAGATCCCTAGCATTAGTGTTTATCATGAAGGAAAATAATAGTTCAAAAAATGAAGGCAAGTGAAGGGATGGTCAGATATGACACTACCAAACTCATACACACTTCAAGAGTCTATTTCTAGAGCATACACTTCATGAAACTTGTTAGGAGAGAAGTCATTTGAAGCAGCACATTCAAAGATTACACGAAAATAAGATGAACTCAATATATAATTTACATTCAGGATGGCTCACTTCAAAATTTAGTGTAAATAGACTTATATTATATCCAACTTGATTCTCATTAGCTTAAGTAAAAATCAAGGTACAATTTTGGTAGGGCTTCACCATACCAAGAGTTGGAATCCTTTGCAAAGCCAAAATGGCTTGCATTTATATAATTTTGAAGGAGAGAGAAAGGAGAAGTTGAAGAGGCACAAGGATAAGTTTCCAAATGTGAGGATCAGTTATAAATCATATAAATGAGGTGGAAAAGGAGTTATGAAACTAATGTGAACATGTTTCCATCCCAAATTAAACTCTTTTTTCACATGTGACATTGAAACTCCTCAATCATTCTCCTTTGGAAAACTACCTTCATCATGGCATATTTTAGCATTCCAAGGCATGTTATGGATAAATTTATCATGTGTGATGAGGAGAGGGAGTTAAAAATATTATTCCACTTGCATTGGGAGTTTCCTTCATAATGAAATTCTATTACATAAGCTCATCATCACCTTACAACCATGATCACTCTCCAATAGGCATTCCTTGACACCTAGCACTATAATATTTCAATATTCCCCAAATGATCCATATCAATGGTATTGTGACACTTTTATAGGCACCTCATATTCTAATCTCTATCCAAAACACCTTAAAATACTTTCAAATTTAAGTTGCCACTCTTTCCACTATGTGATCACACTTCTCATTCTAGACTGGCTGAAATGAGAATCCTAATAGAGATAATTAGGAAAATATATAAGTTTTTAAAATGAAATGGGGAGTTTATTAAAGTCCCAATATATCTTCTCAAGTGATTAACATCCTTTGATCATCTTCAAACCCTACAAAACACAAGAAATTGTCAAAGAAACTAGTCCCCTACTCCATCCATAGTTATAATGATGGAGTAAATATTTTGTTTTTATGGATTAAAAATATATAAAATACCCCTAAAACCATGCACTATTAAATTTTAAATCATGGATAAGGATAAAAATGCACATGACCCTCATTTTGACTTCTAGGCTTAAGGGTTTCCTTCATGCATGACTGTAACCCTTCTTAGTTAGAGCATATTGCTTGATATAAAAGATTATAGGTTGATTTAACATGATAAATTGGATTTTTAACAGATATGGAAACCTCCATTTTATCTCACTTGACCTCTAGTCCATGATTTGACCCATTTCTTCTTCAAACTGTCTCCTTGGGCATGGAAAACCTGCCCTTGTGCTGAGACAAAACAGAGAAGATTTTCCTTACTATTTTTGAAACATTAAATATTGGATAATATTATATAGGTATTTATGGTAATATTTACCAAATTTGTTCACCTAACTCCTCCATTTTTGCCTCCAACTTTGCAAATCTCTTAGGCAGACTTTATGAACCAAGCAATCTATGAAGGTGGGCAAGGTATGACTATGTTTGTAGGTTTTATGGGTAGATTTGAGATTGGTTAGGAAATATATGGATTATACATGATTCTAAAAACATATTTCAACCATTTACAAACTCTTTATCTCTTTGAACACTTTTCATTCTCTTGGAAACATGAACTAGGTCATTACTGATGTGGACTGAGATACTTCAAAACCTAGCTGTAGGTTAGTATCTAAACTTGGTTTGATATTTGTGAGAATTATTTACATGTTAATAATGTTATAATACCATTCAAATGCCTTAATTTCTTATATAATCCTTAAAAATAACATTAATTCCATGCTTAGGTCCTTAACTAGAATACCCTGCCTAACTATGATAGTGATGGTTCTGCCCCTATTAGTATTGATTGCTTAGAGGTTATCTTGGAGTTTACAAAACCATATAAAACCTACCCATATATATACTTACCTTTAAATGGGATAAATTCCATTCAAAAAATCAATAATATAATAAAACTTATTGTCTTACTTGCCTAGCTGTGAGTGCCAATTCTTAGGTTTGTGTACAGACAGGGTTTGGGCCTAAAAGGTCATCTCATCCAAGAACACCTTATCTCATGAAAAGTGATAAATATTATTATTTATAACATTTTTTATTGTTTCCCCCTCCTTTTAATATTCTAATAGTGAGTCCATGAAGTGAAAATTCACTTTTCTATTAGACTCCTGTAGGTATCACTACCTTGTTTCAGTGTGTTTTGAGGCACTTTTGGAGCATGAGATGGTTGTTTTACATTTATAAATATGACATAAAAATTGGTATAGGAATATTATGTGGATAGGGATACAAGGTGAACCAATTTGTATACCTTATAACTTCATGGAACCCTTTTAAAAAGGCTTCATAAAAGTGCTTGGTGCACTATTTTGGCCAATTTGGGAACACAATCCCACTTTGCTCAACTTTGAAAATGAGTCTTTTTGATGCTTCCAATGACTCAAAATCACTTAAAAATGATTATAATTACAAATTAAACTTTTTAAAATTAGTGAGATCACCTTGAACACTAAAAAGCACACTTTTCCATGACCCCAAGAAGTGTAGGGTACAAGTGTTGTAAGTGGTATTTTGGTGCTCTCTTACTTGGATGAGAGTTGTATAAGTTATTTTATGATGTAACAAATAAATATGATCATGGAATTTAGTATGGTGAATATCAATAGACATCCCTGAAGTTCCTTCACCTAAAAAACCTGTACAAGTGGCTAAATACTCATTTTTTCAAGTGTTTTCTTGATTTTAACCTTCATAAAAATGATTATTTAAGACCCCTTAGGAAACATGTAACATGACATCACCATTTTATACTTGAATAATTACCAATAAACCTATACAAAGCATTAAATGCCCATTTTTGACATTTGAAAAGACCCAAAGTGACATGGAACACTAATGCAAAGAGTGACCAAGGATAATATAACATTTATTGGAATTAAATGGCCTATGAAACACTTCATGAAAAAGTTTTTACCTATGGGGTTGAATCATTTTGACTAAGGGGTAAAAATGGTCAACATTCTTGGTGATTCACAGGGGTAGCATGCTTGTTATGCCTAAGACCAGTTGCCTTACACCTCCATTAGGCATGGAGTCATGCATATGGACACTCAAATTGACTTGAACAGACCTTAGACTAATAAAAACAAGATTTTTGAACCACACACATCAAATAAAATACACAAACCAACAAAGGGAAGGAAACACACAACTTGTGCTTCAAGAGCACTTAGGGAACACAACAACAAACTGAAATAAAACCAAACTAAACACACACTATCCTGAAAGAATCTATCCTTCCTGGATCAAATGGAAAGTCTGAAAATATTCTTGCCTCATAGAATTAAGGAATACATGAGACATGTTTCCATTTGAACATTGGCATATAAGCCTTCATCTTTCTCATGGTGTTGGCCAATCTTCTTGGCATGGATTTCAATGTAACTGAGACAACTTCAAAAAAATCACCTATAAAGATGAATTCTTCTTGCACTTCAATTACCTTGGCTTCTTCATAGGACTCCTTAGTTGCTACATGATCCAATTATGCTTCATTAAACTATGTTTCTTGGCTCCCCATGATGTCTTGATAATGGACAAGTGGTTTATCAGTTGCAAGCTCTTCAAGCTCATCAAGGAGCTTAGTGTAATCTTCCCAATCTTGATCATTATTTCTCATGGAGACTTCTTGATCTATCTTCTCATATACTTTGCCTTCAACCTTGAAAAGTTATTTAAGATCTTGTAGAAACTCAATCTACTACAACCATTCTTCTTTGTCATCCCTCACATTGAGGATCAACTCTTCCTCATGAACTTCTTCTTCAAATACCTCATCTTAATCCTTGGTCATATGGTCCACTTCAATTCTATCCCCATCCTTATTATGAGCAACTATATCTTCATTTGAGTCTTATTTCTCTTGGTTCAAGAAGGGTGAGTTATGTTTGATATTCCTAAGTGGAGTTCCAATGATAAATTCTTCTTCATCATTACTTGTGTCATCCTCTTCCTCTATTTCAAATTAAATTTGATCCTCCTTTGATTCTTCCCTTAAAATAGTTTCTTCTTCAATAAGAGATGGTGTGGGAGGGTGGCAAATGGATGAATAAGCTGAATAAAGAATGTAAGGTGTAGTGAGAGTCTCATGAATAGATATGGAAGAAAGAGAAAGCTCTTGAAATGACTCTTAGATAGAAATAAGGCTTTGTTCGGTTGAGGGCACATCACTTTCCTCCATAGATACCTCATGATTTTCATCATCTTCTTGGACTTATCCTTTAACCTCTTTCTTTCCCCAAGACTTCAAAATTTGGTCCCAAGCTGAAATCTTAGAAATAATAGGCTCTTTTGAGGATAGAATAGGTTCTTCTTCAAGGAGAGGAATGGTGGAAGAGAGATATGTAGGTCTACGGGTTGGGGATAGAGTGTGATGTTCATGGATGGGCATGGAGATGGGTGAAACTTATTGAATGGGCTCTTGAGGGAGAGGTAAGATAAGATCAACAATAGGAAGGATATCTTCTTCATACAAGATTTCATCATCTTCTTCATCTTCTTGAGGCTCTTCATAGCTTTTTGGAGATTATTTTACAGCTGCAACTTGCTCCATAGCCTCTTGGGTTTCCCATCTCTCTAACCTATCAATCCACCATTGAAAATCCTCTCTTTCCATAGACAATCCTTCACTAATGACATATTGATTCTCTTCCTCAACATACCCCCACATGTCCATTAATAATCCAACTAAAACTCTTAACCAATCCACAAGACCACCAAGAGTTTCATCACAACACTTATCTAGCACACTCATATGCTTTTTCAATTCTATAAGCTTTGGCATAACTACCCACACATTTTAAGAATGAGAGGTGTAGTAAGCTTGGACAAAGTGATTGGGATATTTAATTTATTTAAGAAATGTTTTCAAAGCTTCATATTTTGCCTCCCAACAAATGGTGTTGCTTGACTCCTCATGACAAGGCTAAGGTGAATATGGGTCATATGGCTGGTCAAAAACATCACACTCATTTGAAAAGGGACTAGGTTGACCATATGACTACCATGACTCATAGAGAGGATGGTATTTTTGATAGGACTATTGAGAAGGATAGAAAGGGTCATAAAAATGTTGATATGGAGGTGTATGGTAAGGATTCTCCTCATAGTCATCCATATCAACTTCATAAGTCACATGAAAAGACAATAATTGATAAAAATCTATAAAAATAAATACATGGGCTATTTACAACTATAAATTCATTTGGGGTTGCCATTGGTGCTTACTTGGATGCTTCCAAAAGATTACAAGAGAGAAGACACACCAAGAATCTTCCCACTATTTAGACCTAGTCCCACTGGGTGTGCTAGAACTATTTTCTCAAAATATTACACTCTAGAAGAGGTTGTTCAAGCCTTTTCAATATTTGGACATGGGAATACTTCTAAGTGTGTGGGACACCTATAGTGGAAGTAAACCTCTAGATTTTAAGGGTTAGCTCCCTAGATATGACTTGATGTGCTTATGCTACTAAAACTACCTATTATGAGTGAAAATGGAGATAAAAATACATAAATAAAACCTAAACTAGGAGGTGATACACCAATATTTTTTTCCATTCATACACTTGGAATTTGCATAATGAACTAAGACAACCAAAGTAGCCTCAACACCATTAATGGAGCTCCCTCGCATTAGTGTTTCTCATGAAGGCAAATGACAGCTTTAAAATGAAGGCAAGTGAAGGGAAGGTTAGATATGACACTACCAAACTCATCACACTTCAAGAGTCTATTGCAGTATCATACACTTCATGAAACCTATTAGGAGAAAAGTCATTTGCAGCAACACATTCAAGGATTGCATGAAAATAAGATGAACTCAATCTATACTTGACATTCAAGATGGATCACTTCAACACATAGAAAAAATGGAGTTGAATCATAACCAAATTGCTTTTCATTAGCTTAATTAAAAATCAAGGTATAATTTTGGCAGGGCTTCACCATACCAAGAGTTGGAATCCTTTGCAAAGCCAAAATGGCTTGCATTTATAGAATTTGGAAGGAGAGAGAAAGGGGAAGTTGAAGAGGCACAAGGATAAGTTTCCAAAGGTGAGGATCAATAAAAAATAATATAAATGAGGTGGAAAATGAGTTATGAAACTAATGTGAACATGTGTCCATCCCAAACTGAGCTCCTTCTTTACATGTGGTGTTAAAACTCCTCAATCTTTCTCCTTTGGAAAATTGCCTTCATCATGACTTCTTTGAGCATTCCACATCATGTTATGGAAAAATGTCTCATGTGTGATGAGGAAATGGAGTTAAAAATATGATAAAACCTACATTGGGAGTTTCCTTCATCTTAAACTTCTCTTACATAAGCTCATCATCAGCTTGTAACCATGCTCACTCTCCAATAGGCAGTCCTTGACACTTAGAACTAGAATATTTCAATATTACCCAATTCATCCATACCAAGGGTATTGTGACACATGTATAGGCACCTCATATTCTCATCTCCATCTAAAACACCTTAAAATACCTTCAAATTTGAGTTGCCACTCTTTCCACTATGTGATCACCCTTCTCATTCTGGACTAGCTGAAATGAGAAGCCTAATAGAGATACTTAAGATAATATCTAAGTATTGTAAATGACATGGGGATTAAATTAAATTAAATTTATATATTATAAATTTATTATCATCCTTTGATCATCTTCAAAACCTACAAAACACAAGAAAATATTAAAGAAACTGGTCTTTTGCTCCATTTGTAGTTATATTGATGGAGTCTATAGTTCTATTGTAGGAGTCTTTAACTAGAATAATGGAGTCCATATTATTTTTTTATGGATTAAAAATCTCTAAAATAACCTTTCAAGCATGAAATATTCAAGTGGAATCATGGATAAGGTCAAAAATGCACATAACCCTCAATTTGGCTTCTAGGTTTAAGGGTTTCCTTCATGCATGAATGTAACCCTTCTTGGTTAGAGAATCATGCTTGATTTAAAATATTATAGGTTGATTTATTGTGATAAATTTTATGTGTACCAGCTATTAAAACCTCCATTTGATCTCACTTGACATCTAGTCCATGATTTGACCCATTTCTTCTTCAAACTATCTCCTTGGGCATGGAAAAACTACCCTTGCTCTAAGACAAAATAGAGAGGGTTTGCCTTGATATTTTTGGAAAATTAAATATTTGAGAATATTATAAATTTTTTTATGGTAATTTATACCAATTTTTTTCACCTAAATTCTCCATTTGACCCTCCAACTTTGCACATCTCTTAGGCAGAATTTATGAACCAAGTAGTCTGTGAAGGTGGGTAGGGTATGACTATGACATATTTTTTATGACATATATGGATTATAAATTCTTATAAAAATATATTTAAACCATTTATAAAATCTTTATCCCTTCAAATATTTTTCATGCTCTTGGAAACATGAACTAGGCCACTGCTCATGTGGACTAAGATACTTCAAAACTTGCTTATAAGTTAGTATCTGAGCTTAGTTTGATGTTTGTGAGAATTATTTACATGATAATTATGTAATAATACCATTTAAATTCCTTAATTTCCTCTATAAACATTAAAAGTAACATTAATTCCATGTTTAGGTCCTTAACTAAAATACCCTGCCTGACTGTGACAGTCATGGTTCTTCCCCTGTTGGTGTTGATTGCTCATAGGTTGTCTTGGAGTTTGAGAAACCATATAAAAACTACCCATATATATACTTACATTTCAAGGGGATAAATTTCACTCAAAACATCAAGATTATAATAAAACTTATTATCTTACTTGTCTGGCTGTGAGTGCCAATTCCTAGGCCTATGTACAGATAGGGTGTGGGCCTAAAAGGTCATCTCATCCAAGAACACCTTCTCTCATGACATAAGTGCTCAATATTTTTATTTTAAATATTTTTTATTTTTTCCCCCTCCTTGGAATATTATAGGATTGAGTCCATAAAGTGCAATCACTTTTCTATCAAACTCCTGGAGGTATCACTGCCTTGTTTCAGTGTGTTTTGAGGCACTTTTGGAGTATGAGATGGTTGTCTTCCATTTGGCTTTCTAATCTCAAACTTGGCATAGGAATATTATTTTGATAGGATTAAAAGTTGAACCTATTTTTTTACCTTATAAATTTATATAACCCTTTAAAAAATACTTCACAAAAGTTCCTGGTGCATTCTTTTGGCTAATTTGGGAACACAGCCCCAATTTGCTCAACTTTGCAAATGAGTATTTTTTATGCTTTAAATGACTCAAAATCACTTAATCATGCTTATAATTTCAAATTAAACTTGTTAAAATCAGTGAGAGCACCTTGAATACTAAAAAAACACACTTTTCTATGACCCCAAGAAGTGCAGGCTGTACAAGTGTTGTAAGTGGTGTTTTGGTGCAATTTCATGCTCTCTTACTTAGATGAGAGTTAAAAATGTTTTTTGAAGATGTAAAAAATAAATCTGATCATGTAAGTGAGTATGGGGAATATCAAGAGACATCCCTAAAGTGCCTTCACTTACAAAAATTTATACAAGTCTGTACAAGTGGCTAAAAACTCCCTTTTTCAAGTGTTTTCTTGATTTTAACTTACACTTGTAGACTTGGTCAGTTACAAATAGTTATTTAAGACCCCTTAAGACACATTTAATGTGAAAAAAACCATTTTATACTTGTATAATTCCCAAGAAACCTCTACAAAGCATTATATTCCCATTTTTAACCTTTGAAAAGACCCAAAGTGACATGGAACACTAATGTAAAGAGTGACCAAGGCTAATATAACATTTATTGGCATTAAATGGCCTATGAAACACTTCATGACAAATTTTTTACCTATGGTGTTGAATCATTTTGATTGGGGGTAAAAATGGCCAACAATTACATCATTGATTCGAGCCACACATCAAATGTGGAAATCTATCAAAATAAAATAAGCTATCATGACATCTTCATGACCATTCAGAGATGCTACCACATTACAATCTAAAGACCCCTTTATAATGAGTGATGATCATGTAAATCAAAAAGATGCCCTAAATTTGGGTCTCATGTTTGATATGGGCCCCTTGGTGTATAATACTATTGGAAATCCTTGTCATCACCCCTCATCATTGTTGTTTATCTTACCTTGGAATCTTTGACCATTTTCATGTTTTATATGACCTTTCCCTTTATTATTAAGGTTTGAATATGGTTTTTTTTAATGTTCTTAAGCATGATTTAATTGCTCTTGGTGTCAATATATCATTATCATGGATGAATGGAAGCTAAAAGATAGACTATAGGACCTAAATGTCTTGTCCTAGATTCATCGACATTGAATCATTGAATTGAGCTACACATGAGATTTGAAGCCCTGTGACAATCAAATCAACTCTCAAAACATCCTCATCCACCATCAACAATAGAAAATGGTGAATATGTTTTGTATGGCCCTGCCATTTCTTCTAGAGGTTTGATCATTATGTTTCCATATGTTCTTAATGCTGATGTAACTATTCTAGGTTTTAATATATTGATATCCTGAATGAATAAAAACTACAAGATCAAATTTGGGACCTTAATGTCTTGTCCCAACATCAATGGTTGATTCATAAAATTATTGGAATTATGCAAATAATATCTCATAGGCAATGATATTAGAATTCGGTAATTTTTTACTGTTGGTTGAAGATAATAAGTTTGAGATTATTTTGCAGAGCTTCGACCATCCTGTGATTCTTGGTTGGCTAAGATGAATTTTAATGGACAAAAAAGTTTAATATGATGGAAGAATTCATTGGATCTCACTCCTAAATTAGGCATTTTCAAAGACCAAGTGGTCTATAAATCACTATAAATAACACATACATATGCAATAATCTATAATATATCACCTCTTGAGATTGAAAAACATAAAATGACCTAAAAAGGAATAAAATCACTTGCACCAACTGTAAATATTTAATTTTATGCACTATAAAAAATTACTACATATAAAAATATGTAATCTTTGAGTTCATAGTCATTTAAAGCCACACATTCCTCTCTGACAAGGTCATGATTTTCCATTTGAACTATTTGATCTAGGAGATCAATGAAAATACATTTAGATCTTACATTGGATTTAAATTCATAAGGTTGTAAAAGTAACATGCCCATTCAAATTAGCTGCTACCTTGATTTGATATAACTGACGTGTATCATTATGCACTATTGTTTATTGATGTACTAATTTAAAAATTAATGTAATCACGTGTGTAGGTAAAAATTATATGGGATAAGTATTATCCATATGTCACCACAAAGAAAGATGATAATATTTTAAATGGTAACATGTTCATCGATGCTAATATTATATTGAATTATTATATTATATAATTTTATGCCCCTCAGTGTATGATATCAGTTGAAAGAAATTGTCATTGCCCCTCATCATCACTGTTTAGCTCACCACTACATTAAATCTAATGTTGGTCTATGATATGGGCCCTCTAACATATTTTAATAAATAGAAATATAATATAAAATACCCTATATTATATAGTTATTAAATATTATATGTTTAATTTAATATTGTATAATAAATAAATAATAATAATATATGTTTAATATATTTAATTTTTTAATATTATATATATTTATAAAAATATTAATATGATTAAGTTTAAATCCATTAATAAAACCTTTTACCATATTATAAAGTTACCAACATGCCCTTTTAAAATTACACTTACTGTTTCCCTTGACCTAAAACATACATATCAAAATTTGTTTCAATTGCATTCCCTAATTTTTTTAAGTGTTGGCAAATATGATAATCACAACTTAATATAGTTGAGGACTCACTATTAACATTGATGATGTTGTTAAATCCAACCCCATTACTATTCCTAAAATCAATCCTTAATTTAATGGGAATGACAGGAATTAATTTGGAAACCCAATCCTTTTCCTCCCTTAATAATTGTTAAGCCTTATAAACACCAATTGTTATGCCTTTCAAGACTCCTCCTATATTTTATTTATAGTGGTGGTGAATGTTTTTGGTTAATGTACCTAAATTTGGGCAATATTGCTATAGCTAATGTATTCTTCTCCACTTTTCTAAAATTTGAAGGGAAATTCTAATAGCTTCTCTTAAGTTAAATAACTAGGCTATATACATTTAGTTTGTTATATTAAATTAATTAAATCATTTTTTTTGAATTTTACATCTAGATGTAGACATATGTAGTAGTTTTGTGCAAAATAGTAGGGCATTGGAGTATTATTTATAAAATAATAGGTTCACTTATTATTATTCTTATTTGTAGTGCTAACAGATCTCAAAATATTCTTATTTGAAGTGATATTTGTTTGATCTTTATAAATATTTAATTGGGTGAATATAATATTTTTTGATTAGATCATTTTTCTCATGGCTATGTTATCTATTTTTTTATATATAGGTTGGATTTAAGGTGATTGACACAATAAGACAATCAAAAGGCATCTTAGTGAGAAGGATCTCATTTAAAGAACTTCTAAGAAAAGGTAAAGACCATTCATCCTTCATCACTATATAAAAGAGACATGGTCATTGATCTTTGACATCATTATGGTTCAATTTGATGATATTGGAACCCAGGCAGAACTAGAAAATTTGGCACTAAAATTAGTACATAATTTAGGGAACATTTTTTTGTGGTACATTGATATTTTTATTTTATGTTTGGTCAAATAAATTCTAGGAAAATGTAATTGATTTTTTATTTTATGTCTTCTTCTTTGGGGATTTAGCTCAACTTATTCACCATTAGCTCAAATATGATTGGGCTAGTTGTGAGCAAAATCTAGGAAATTCATATGCAGATGACCACCAACATATGACGATGACTGTCAACATATGCATACCTTATATTTAAACTTTACCCTAATTATTTTTTATACCCAAAATGTTTTATGGGTTATAACCATTTCATATACATATATTGACGGTCATCAACATATGCTAGTGGATATTTGCATATGTAAAAGGCCACAAGCATATGTCGATGACTATTGGCATATATAGATAGCCCTGTACATATCCCAATGATCATCAACATATAATGGTGGACATATTCATATGTATATAGCCTTCAAGATATGAAGATGATCATGTGCATTTAGATATTGAACCTATAAAATCTTTGAGATGTCAACTAATCTAGAAACTATAGAATATTTGGGGTAGATTTTTTGAGACTATGTAAGGAATTAGAATTAAAAATGATCAAAACTTTTGGAAACTCTTGAAAATGATATTTATAACTCCTAAAAATGGTATTAGAAACTATTAAAACTTTAACAAAGCATAATGTTTTCTCTTGGAACCTCTAAAGACTCTTGGAAAACATATGAAAACTATAGAAAATATATTTAAATCTAGCATACACACTTATGGGATTTTATAACCCTTGCCAAAAAATTTATAAAAGTGTCTATTAATAGGGATATGTTTTAAGAGACTTTATCCAACTTTTTGGAAATGATTTTAGGAGGTTAGAGGTAATATGGATGTTAAATTATTGAAATAAAAGGTGTTAATGGTGTTTTAAGCATAGTTTATAGGTTGAGGCATATGATATGTTAATTACACCATCTTAGTGTTTATTTACCTATATTTTTCATGTCCTTTCATTGTCATGGATAGTTGTATAGTTTGAATAATTATGAATCTGTAGTGCAATTTCTTTGCATTTACTTTATGTACTAAAAGATTTGAAATCATTTTCCTTTGTATAATATTAGGTGAAGTGACCATTCAACTAGTAGGTTTTTTTCATTTTTTTGTGGATTAATGCATCTTTGATTTATTCCCTCACATGAAGTTACCTGGGTCTTGCACATTGTCAAAACATTAAATCAAGTCCCATCATCAAATATTTATATAGGGCACATCCTAACTTGATTATATCAAGATTATCACATCTCATCTCACATCACTGAGTTTAACTTGAAACCAAAATAGAAGTAAGCCTTCATCAAATAGTCTAAGATATAGATTTTATCTAAAACCCCAAGAATAACATAGTATATCCTTTTTACCATCTTAATCCATGCCCCCCCCCCCAAAATGTGAATTCCACCTTATTCAAAAAATACATATTTGCCAACAAGGAGGTAGTCAAATTTATCCCAAATGTGCATAAAGTATTATTATCGGTCAACATATATTACTTTTAGTTAATAGTGTTCAAATGACAAAGTCAACCTGTTTTATTCACCTAACATATATTTCTATCAATTGATAGCGATTGAAATAGGATGACAAGTTTATAGTTATCCAACAGTGATCACAATCAGTTAACAAAAATTACTATCGATTGATAACTATTACTTTCGATCAATAGTGTCTTTGTCACATAATAGCTACTACTATCATTTAACAACATCACTATCACACGAAAACTAATATTATTGGTCAATAGTATCATTATCACATGATAATGTTTCTATCATATTACAATGTCATTGTCTCATGATAGCTTCGTTATCACATGACAATATCACTATCATCTGATAAATTTTCACACAGGTCTTAGACTTAGCCATATTTTAAGGTTTTAGGATTTTAAGGAGGAATTATAGGGGGTAGATGGATAGACAATGTAAATAATTAGGATAAATTTTAGGAATGATACAGATCTATAACAATCTTATGAAACACCAATGGTCTACCCACCCCTTTCTCAGTGTACCCTTTAAGGCGTGCATTCAAAGAGATTGAAACTCAACATGTTCCTATAATAGAGAATATGTTAGTAAGTAGTAAAGTTAATAAAAATATTATGTGTATAATATAGTTTCATCAAACTTAAGTAATTTTCATCAAATAACTTGATTCTTAATGAGAAATTTTATGATAGATTTGTGAAACTCACAAACACTTGGAAAATATTGAGAAAGGTGCAAAAAAGCCTTAAAAAGGTGAAAACCTAGATCCAAAGTTATTGTGATGCTATGATAATTCACCCTTTCTTAAAAGTAATGATATCCATTGTATAGATGCTAAATTATGTAAATTTAACTTAGAGATGCAAAAATGTATGTCACAATTCAAAATAATTGAAGTTCACCATGTCAAGTGTGGGTATGAGCAGTGTCAATGACTACATCATTATTTATTAGACTAAGATGTGAAGGTTCCAAATGTGAAGGATGTTGGATTAGAGAAGGCTTGATAAAAAGTGGTGTGTATGGATTTAGAGGCTCAACATTGAAGACTACATACATATCCAAGTATGGAGGGAGATACAAATTGATGTAGGGAGATAAAAATATTATGTATATGCAAGAGGTTTATGAAACTTAAGTAATTTTCATCAAATAACTTGATTCTTAATGAGAAATTTTGTGATAGATTTTTGAAACTCAAAAACACTTGGAAAATATTGAGAAAGGTGCACAAAAGCCTTAGAAAGGTGAAAACCTAGATCCAAAGTTCTTGTGATGCTATGATAATTCACCTTGTCTTAAAAAGTAATGATATCCATTGTGTGGATGGTAAATTAAACTTAGAGATGAAAAAATGTATGTTACAATTCAAAACAATTGAATTTAACCATGTCAGGTATGGGTATGGTTAGTGTTAATGACTACATCGTTATTTACTGGACTAAGATATGAAGGGTCCAAATGTGAAGGATGTTGGATCAGAAAAGGCTTGAGAAAAAGTAGTGTGTATGGATTTGGAAGCTCAACATTGAAGACTAGATGCATATCCAAGTAATGAAAAGAATGGTTTAGATACCATAATTCAATGGTTTAAACTTGCGATGAGGACCTTGAAACCATTTTTTTGCATATGAAACCAAAACTTGTGATCAACTTGAAAGGTGTGTAGAGTGTCGTGCATATCATGTCGTACCTTGTACTTTTTTTGTTAGTGAGTTAAGATTTGATGCACTTGTTGAATATTCTATAGTAATTTATATGCTTTGTGTGATTCCTTAGCCTTTGTGTTAGTATCTCAAACTATATGGGTGTGAAAAGTGATATCAAGGGATTTCATAGGTTGAAACCCATAAATGTTTATAATGGACTATGAATTTTAAAATTTTGAATACCCCTATTGTAGGAATGTTAAATAAATTCCAAGTTTTCATCCAAATTGTGAGGATGGACATTATAGTAATTATGAAGTAGTTGGGTGAGGGTGGGGCTTGGTACTATTGTCTATTGTCTAGTATTAGGATGGAACATTATAAACTTGTCTAGTTATGTATCAAGCATATCCCACAATTATTTCCATAAATGACTAAAAAAATAAGGATCACGATCATATTCAATGGAGAGTGGTATCCCATGGTGTATTTAAACATGTTTAAAGAAGGATTTGGTTGATTTAGGTGCATTGGTTGTATTTTTACATTCCAATGCCACCGCAATTTCCAGTAATGAGAAATAATCTATAACCATGAATAAATAGTCATGTTGAAGCTTGGTTAACATGAAATCAATTAGAAGTTTTGTTGTTTAAATTTATAGGATATTTAATTATCCTAATAATAGGATTTGTATAAAATGCTTTGGAACGTAAAAATACTATAATTATTACATAATTTTTTGAAAAAAGATATTAGATACCATTGATATTGGATGTATTTAGCTATTGAATTAGTTATGATTAGTATTCATGTATATGTTATACATTTTTGTAGCTTTTTAATTTTGAAAGGTTTTAATTTGTGAGTGTATTTTTCCATCATTTTGAGTTTGAGGAAATCATATCTTAGATAATTATTTTTATACTAGATAGTAATATCTGTATAATTTATATCCCTAAGATGTGGTTTAAGTGATCTATATCTTCCAAAAATGGTTATCCAAAGATTAAAAGTCAACCTA